>JAUIRK010000154.1:0-188232 GCA_030549495.1 Nectonema munidae | reverse complement strand
AATATTCAAATTGTGCAATTCCTTTGTGTGATTCTTTTCCACCTTTATTTGAATGCATGTCTTTTCTATAATTTTATCATTTGAATGTTATATATTCCCTATCTATCTCTGTTATAACTTTTATAATTCCTAATTTAAATACTACTTCGATCGTCCTTTCTTCTGCAACTTTTATTCATTTTTCCTTGTATATATATGCATGTTATTTTGATATCACTCACTTTCCTTACAACGTTCTTTTGTTGAATAAAAGCTTCAGCTTTTCACTTTTGTTTTCATTACAATTTTATTCAACAAAAAAAAAGCTATTTTCTTATGGACAAGATCATCAAACCTAAGGAATTCACTATATCAACCGACGATGAACAAAGCGGAAAACATTGGAAGCACTGGTTTAGAGGTTTTGCCTACTATCTCGAATGTTTAGAAGGGCTTAACCCAAACAAACTAGAATTATTACTTCTGCATTTGGGAGCTGACGTTGCAGAGACTGTTCAAGACGCTACCAGTTACGAGTTGGCTATTGAACAACTGGAAACCGCATATGTCAAAACACCCAACGAAGTTCACGCAAGACATCCTCTCGCAACAAGAATCCAACAACCCGGGGAAACTATAGACTCTTTTTTTCATTCATTAAAGGTTTTATCCATTAATTGCAATTTTAAAGCAGTTACTGCGGATGAACACAAAAATCTATTTATAAGGGATTCCTTAATTTCTGGTCTCAGGAATACTGCGATCCGAACCCGTTTGTTGGAGAATCCAAAGTTGGACCTTGAAACAGCAATAAATCAAACAAGAGCTATGGAGCAAGCAATCAATAGAAACGAAGTTATGATACAAATTCCACACAATTAGCCGCAGCTTCAAAGGACGAGCATCTTGAAGATTCTACTAGTAATCACACTCAACAAGAAGTTTGCACCTCCTTTACAACGCCGTCTAAAGTTGGTAAATGTTATTTTTGTGGTGGCAAACGACATTACAAGGACCAAAGAGAACTCTGTCCAGCAAAAACTCAAACATGTTTTAAATGCAAAAAGATTGGTGATTTCAGCAAGGTTTGCAAATCATCGCAAAAAATTCTCTCGATGCTAAATTCAAGCTTTACTCACTCCAGCTGGAAAAGTGTTGTATTTCTAAATGGTGCTAAATGCTACGCACTCTTGGATACAGGGAGTACAGACAATTTTATTGACAAAAAAACTGCAATATCTCTAAAACTAAAGTTGCTCCCATGCAAAGAACAGGTTAGTATGGCTTCTTGTCGTTTTAAAATCCAGGTACTTGGAAAAGTTAAGGCGTCGTTACGTGTTCATAACCGGTTGTATGAAGATGAAGAATTCTTAGTCTTACCCGATTTATGGAAACAAGTTATCTTGGGAATGAGCTTTATGAAAAAGCATAAAGAGGTAAGGATTTGTTTGGGAGGAAAGAATGCTCCTATATCTTTTTCGTTTCCTTGTGGAGTTAATGGTCCTCAAAAGAATTGTGCAACTAAGAAGTACTCTGAAATAAAACTTTTCAAGTTCCTAACTCCCGAGTGTAAACCTATCGCTACAAAAACAGCAAAATTCAACATAAAAGACGGTGAATTTATTAAATCTGAAATTTCTCGATTATTGGAAGCTGGAGTCATTGAAGAATCAAATTCTCCGTGGCGAGCCCAAATAGTACTCGTACCTAAAAGTAATGGAAATAAAAGAATGGTAATAGATTTTTCACGTACTATAAATAAATACACCTTACCTGATGCTTACCCCTTACCTGATTTGAACGAATTGGCTGCTAAAGTGTCAAAGTTCAAATATTTTAGTTTGATAGATTTCTCCGAAGCATACTATCAGGTCGAGTTAAGAGAGGAAGAACGTATGTATACTGCGTTTGAAGCATGTGGCAAACTCTTCCAATTTACAAAAATTCCCATGGGCGTGACAAATGGTGCTTCTGCATTTCAACGCTATATCAACAATTTTATTTCATCAAATAAACTTGTCAACACTTTTTCATATTTAGATGACGTGATTGTTTGTGGGGAGTCCTTGGAAGAGCAAAACCATAATCTGAAGCTGCTTTTTGATGCGATCAAGGCAAACTCCCTTAGGATAAATTGGAACAAAAGTAAATTCTGTCTAACGCATATTAAATTTCTCGGATATGAGATTAGCAAAGGACAATTAAGACCTGACCAAGATCGTGTAAAGCCTTTGATGGAGATGCCCATTCCAAGATCTACTGCTGAGCTAAAAAGAATGATGGGATTCTTTTCATACTACGCGAAGTGGATTCGCGACTTTTCGAAAAAGATACAGCCACTTACAAAAGTTTCATCCTTTCCTTTGGACACTGAACAAAGAAAAGTAATAAAATCCTTGAAAGAAGAGATTAAAGATTCCACTCTAAGAGCAATTGAACAAGGTAAACCACTCGTGTTGGAGACTGATGCATCTAATAAAGCAATTGCTGCTTGTCTTTTACAAGAAGGGAGACCAGTTGGTTTCTTTTCAAAAACACTAAATTCTGCTGAGAAAAATACACACATAGTGGAAAAAGAAGCTCTCGCCATCGTTGAGGCCATACGCAACTGGAAGCACTTTTTAGTTGGGCAAAAATTCACAGTGGTGACGGATCAAAAAGCTATTTCTTATATATTTGACCCACGCGGTAAAAGCAAAATAAAAAGCGACAAAATGCTTCGTTGGCGCTTGGAACTTGCTTCTTATTCCTTTGACATCAAATATCGCCCTGGAATAGAAAACGTATCAGCTGATGCACTATCAAGGTCTTGCACCGTCTCCAAACAATCCTTAGATTTACAACGACTGCACAATCATTTGATTCATCCAGGAATCCGACGAATGCACCACTATGTAAGAGAAAATAACTTACCCTTTTCGATGGAAGAAATCAAAGTTTTAACAAATAACTGCCAAGTATGTCGAAAGTGTAAGCCAAGATTCTACAATTCTGACCAACATCACATTATCAAGTCCACTAAACCTTTTGACAGATTGTCGATTGACTTTAAAGGTCCCTTGCCCTCTAACAACAAAAACAAGTATATCCTAACTATCATAGACGAATACTCAAGGTTCCCTTTTGCCTACGCTTGCAAAGATCTATCATCAAGTACTGTTATTAGTTGCTTACAAGACCTGTTTACAACCTTCGGGTATCCAAAGTACATACATTCTGATAGAGGTAAGTCCTTTCTTTCTGACGAACTTAAATCGTTTCTCTTAGTTAGAGGTATAGGCTCGACATTTACTACTGCTTACAATCCTCAAGGAAATTCCCAGTGTGAACGTTATAATGGTTTGATTTGGAAGACAATAACTTTAGCAACTGAAACTTTTGGTCTGCCGATTGAAAGGTGGGAAGAAGTTTTGCCTGAGAGTCTGAAAGCGTTAAGAACTCTGCTCAATACGACGACTAATAAAACGCCTCATGAAAGAATTTTTACGTTTGAAAGAGGCACAGCAAACTCAAAACTCCCATGTTGGCTCTCTGATTCAAAGACTGCATGGATAAAGAAATTTCCTATTCTTTCTAAAACGAAACCTCAGGTCAAACTAGTGGAGCTTTTGGAAGTAAATCCGGAATGCGCACGCGTGAGGTACCAAGATGGAAAGGAAAACACAGTTGCCTTGAAACATCTAGCTCCAAGTGCCATAGATGATGAGCCCTTACCAGATGAAAATGAAGAGACATCAGTACATGGTGCTAATCGAAAAGATAATGTTGAAGAAGATGCTGACACAGATAGTCCAAGGCTGAGGCGTTCGTGCAGGGAGCGGAAACCCATCAGAAGACTTGGGATCGAGGATTCTTTTTGAAGATGGGGAAGATTGTAATATTCAAATTGTGCAATTCTTTTGTGTGATTCTTTTCCACCTTTATTTGAATGCATGTCTTTTCTATAATTTTATCATTTGAATGTTATATATTCCCTATCTATCTCTGTTATAACTTTTATAATTCCTAATTTAAATACTACTTCGATCGTCCTTTCTTCTGCAACTTTTATTCATTTTTCCTTGTATTTATATGCATGTTATTTTGATATCACTCACTTTCCTTACAACGTTCTTTTGTTGAATAAAAGCTCCAGCTTTTCACTTTTGTTTTCATTACAAGTGTTACCTGTTTGCGCCTGCCTATGTCTAAGTGCTTGCTGTTTGTGCCTGCCTGTTTAATTCCACCTTGTTTGTGCTTGCGTATGTTGGGTTCTCCCTATTTGATTGCCTGCCTGTGTTTAAGTGGTCCCTCTTTCTTCTTGCTTATTGTTTAAGTCCTACCTGTGTTTAAGTGCCCATTGTTTGTGCCTGACAGTGTTTTGGTGCTGCCTGTTGATTGAGTGCTCGTCGTTTGTTTCTGCCTTTGTTTGAGTGCTCCGTTTTTGCCTGTATGTGTTTCCTGTGCTTGAGTGCCCTCTGTTGGTGCTAGCCTGTGTTAAAGTGCTCCCTTTTTGTGCTGAATCTGTTTAAGTGCTCCCTGTTTGAGCTTGCATGTGTTTAAGTGTTCCCTGTTTGTGCCAGCCTGTGTTTAAGTCCTTCCTGTCTGTGTTTGAGTGCTCCCCTTTTGTTGTGTTTTTGCCTGTGTTAGCTTGCCTGTGTTTGAGTGCTCCTTGTTTGTGTCTGCCTGTGTTATAGTGCCTCCTGTTTATGCCTGTGTTATAGTGCTCCCTTTTTGTGCCTGTCTCTGTTTAAGTGCTTCCTTTTTGTGCCGGTCTCGGTTTAAGTGCTCCCTGTTTGTGCCTGCATGTGTTTTACTCAACCCTATTTGTGCATGCGTGTGTTGGGTTCTCCCTGTTTGAGTGCCTGCCTATGTTTAAGTGCTCCTTGTTTCTGCTTGACAATTGTTTAAGTCCTACCTGTGTTTAAGTGCTACTTGTTTGTGCCTGCCTGTTGATAGTGTTCGTTATTTGTTCCTGCTTGTGTTTGAGTGCTCCCTATTTTGCCTATGTGTTGAGTGCCCTCTGTTGGTACATGCCTGTGTTTAAGTGTTCTCTTTTTGTGCCTAAATCTGTTTAAGTGCTTGCATGTGGTTAAGTCCACCCTGTTTGTGCCTGCCTGTGTTTAAGTGCTCCTTTCTCTCCTTGCCCTCGTTGTTTGTGTCTGACTGTGTTTGGATGCTCCCTGTTGATTGAATGCTCGTAGTTTGTTCCTGCCTGTGTTTGAGTGCTCCCTGTTTTGCCTGTATATGCTTGAGTGCTTCCTGCTTGTGCCTTCCTGTGTTTGTGTGCCTTCAGCTTGTGCTTGCCTGTGTTAAAGTGCTCCCTTTTTGTGCCTGAATCTTTTAAGTGCTCCCTGTTGGTGCCTGAATGTTGTTTAAGTGCTCCCTGTTTATGCCTCCTGTGTTTGAGTGCAGCCTGTTGGTGTTGTTTGTGTTAAGTGCAACCTTTTTGTGACTGAATCTGTTTAATTGCTCCATTTGTGCCAACGTGTTTAAGTGTCCCCTGTTTGTGCCTGCATGTTTATTCAAAGATTATTCGTACTGAAAATATGATGGGTACCTCCCGTAAATTGTTACCACTGTAAACATTTTTGGTACACCTAATAATTATTGATACCCCATAGAAGGTCATTAGTAGATATAAAGATTAATTTTACACGCAAAGATATGATAATTTACATAATAAATGAATTAGCAAATTAGATTAACATCTAAATTAGTGGACAATATAAAATAAAATATGAGAATAATTTATCGTTAAATATATAAAATCTTAATCAAAAGCAGATAGATGTGTTTATTTAAATTAAAAATAAATTTGTACAAATCTAATCAAATCTTTTAAAACTTAATAATTAAAATTTTAAAGTAATACAATTAAGAAAAAAATTTTTAACTAAATAACTTAGTTTAAAGAAAATAGACTATTATTAACACCTTACATATTTAAAAATTATCTATAGTGGTTATCTTTTATAGAAATCAGAATATTAATTACTAATAAAATAAAAACAAGAACCCTGTTTTAAAAATATAAATTTAAAATAGTAACAAACAAACTAATTATCTTTCTTGAAAGAAAGAAAGAATTTATTGGAAAAAATGTACAATTTAGAATAAAAAATTACAGTAGTATTCAGTAGTTGAGCACACTCAAGACTAATTAAAGCTTGAGAAGGGTCTTTCTCAAGAATTTCTTTCTCTTTCTTTCTTTCTTTCTTTTTTTCTTTCTTTCTTTTTTCTCAAGAAATTTATTGAGGAGGGTAGGTATAAAATAAGTTGCAAAAGTAAAGCCTTGAGTTTTGAAAAGTGAAAATTTGTCCTTTATTTTTGTTAACTCGATGTCAATAATGTCCATGCGAATAAAATATTTTAAATATATTTCAATTTTTCAAAAATATTTAGTAAAATTTTTAATTTCTTTAAAATTAAAAAGCATATTTCATTCTCTTTTGTTTTTAACAATGCTCTTTATTCAAAATTATTAGAAATTGTAAGTTCTCTTGTATTTGATCATTATCACATAGCATACACTGTGTGAAAGACTGGTTTCGATCATTGAAACCTCACCAATTCCACTTTTGGGTTCAAACTATAAGGTTTGAACTGGCATTTAGTGGCTACCGATAATTGAAAGACTTTTTAACCCCCTTGAAATCCCGTTTTTTTCTTTTGTTCTCCCCCTTGTAAGGGCTATCCACACCTTTTAAATTCCCTATTTTTCACCGCCCCCTCTCTGACTGTGCCTGCCTGTGTTTAAGTGCTCCTTGTTTCTGCTTGCCTATTATTTAAAACCTACCTGTGCTTAAGTGCTCCTTTTTTATGCCTTCCTGTGTTTGGATGTTCCCTGTTTGTGCCTTCCTGTGTTTGAGTGCCCTCTGTTGGTGCTTGCCTGTGTTAAAGTGCTCCCTTTTTGTGTCTGAATCTATTTAAGTGCTCCCTGTTTGTGCTTGCATGTGTTTAAGTTTCCGTTGTTTGTGCCTCCCTCTGTTTAAGTTTTCCCTATGTGTGCTCCCTGTTTGAGCCTACCTGTGTTTGAGTACTACTTGTTTGTGTTTGCCTATGTTATAGTGCCCCATGTTTGAGTGCCTCCTGTTTTTGCCTTCCTGTGTTTGAATGCCATCTGTTGGTGCTCACGTGTTGTTAAAGTGGTCCCTTTTTGTGCCTGTCTCTGTTTAAGTGCTACCTGTTTGTGCCTACCTGTGTTTAATTCTACCTTGATTGTGCTTGCTTATTGTTTAAGTCCTACCTGTGTTTAAGTGCTCCTTGTTTGTGCCTAACCGTGTTTGGGGGATCCCTGTTGATTGAGTGCTCGTCTTTTGTTCCTGCCTGTGTTTGAGTGCTCCCTGTTTTTGCCTGTATGTGTTTCGTGATTGTGTCTTCCTGTGTTTGAGTGGCCTCTGTGGGTGCTTACCTGTGTTAAAGTGCTCCCTTTTTGTACCTGAATCTGTTTAAGTGCTCCCTGTTTGAGATTACATCTGTTAGAGTGTTTCCTGTTTGTGCCACCCTGTGTTTAAGTCCTCCCTGTTTGTGCCTGCCTGTGTTTGAGTGTTCCCTTTTTGAGATCGCCTGTGTTTGAGTGCTCCTTGTTTGTGTCTGCCGGTGTTATAGTGCCCCAATGTTTGAGTGCCCCCTGTTTATTTCTGCTTGTGTTTGAATGCCCCCTGTTGGTGTTTGCCTCAGTTAAAGTGCTCCCTTCTTGTGCCTTTCTCTGTTTAAGTGCTCTCTGTTTGTGCCTGCCTGTGTTTAAGTCAACCCTGTTTGTGCCTGCGTGTGTTGGGTTCTCCCTTTTGAGTGCCTGCCTGTCTTTAAGTGCTCTCTGTTTCTCCTTGCCCTCGTTGTTTGTGTCTAAATGTGTTTGGATGCTCCCTGTTGATTGAGTGTTCGTTCTTTGTTAATGCCTGTGTTTGAGTGCTCTCTGTTTGTAACTGCCTGCGTTTGAGTGTTACCTGTTAGCGGCTGCCTATGTCTAAGTGCTCGCTGTTTGTGCCTGCCTGTGTTTAATTCCACCTTGTTTGTGCTTGCGTATGTTGGGTTCTTCGTATTTGAGTGCCTGTCTGTGTTTAAGTGGTCCCTGTTTCTTCTTGCTTATTGTTTAAGTCCTACCTGTGTTTAAGTGCCCCTTGTTTGGGTGCTCCCTGTTGATTGAGTGCTCGTCGTTTGTTCCTGCTTTTGTTTCAGTGCTCCCTGTTTTTGCCTTTATGTGCTTCCTGTGTTTGAGTGCCCTCTGTTGGTGCTTGCCTGTGTTAAAGTGTTACCTTTTTGTGATGAATCTGTTTAAGTGCTCCCTGTTTGAGCTTGCATGTGTTAAAGTGTTCCCTTTTTGTGCCGGTCTCTGTTTAAGTGCTCCCTGTTTGTGCCTGCCTATGTTTAAGTCAACACTATTTGTGCCTGCGTGTGTTGGGTTCTCCCTGTTTGAGTGCCTGTCTGTGTTTAAGTGCTCCTTGTTTCTGCTTGACTATTGTTTAAGTCCTACCTGTGTTTAAGTGCTCCTTGTTTGTGCCTGTCTGTGTTTGGGTGCTCCCTGTTTATAGAGTGCTTGATGTTTGTTACTGCCTGTGTTTGAGTGCTCCCTATTTTGCCTATGTGTGTTTGAGTGCTCTCTATTTGTACTTGCCTGTGTTTAAGTTTTCCTTTTTTGTGCCTAAATCTGTTTAAGTGCTTGCATGTGGTTAAGTCCACACTTTTTGTGCCTGCATGTGTCGGGTGCTCGCTGTGTTTGAGTGCCTGACTGTGTTTAAGTGCTCTCTTCTCTCCTTGTCCTCATTGTTTGTGTCAGACTGTGTTTGGATGCTCCCTGTTGATTTAGTGCTCGTTGTTTGTTAATGCCTGTGTTTGAGTGCTCTCTGTTTGTAATTGCCTGCATTTGAGTGTTACCTGTTTGCGCCTGCCTGTGTCTAAGTGCTCGCTGTTTGTGCCTGCCTGTCTTTAATTCCACTTTGTTTGTGCTTGCAAATGTTGGGTTCTCCCTATTTGAGTGCCTGCCTGTGTTTAAGTAGTCCCTGTTTCTTCTTGCTTATTGTTTAAGTCCTACCTGTGTTTAAGTGCCTCTTGTTTGTGCCTGACCGTGTTTAGGTGCTCCATGTTGATTGAGTGCTCGTCGTTTGTTCCTGCCTTAATTTGAGTGCTCCCGGATTTTGCCTGTATGTGCTTCCTGTGTTTGAGTGCCCTCGGTTGGTGCTTGACTGTGTTAAAGTGTTCCCTTTTTGTGCTGAATCTGTTTAAGTGCTCCCTGTTTGAGCTTACTTGTGTTTAAGTGTTCCCTGTTTGTGCCTGCCTATGTTTAAATCCTCCCAGTTTATGCCTGCCTGTGTTTGAGTGCTCCCTTTTTGTGCCTGCCTGTGTTTGAGTGCTCCCTGTTTGAACCTGCCTATGTTTGAGTGCTACTTATTTGTGCCTGCCTTTGTTATAGTGTCCCATGTTTGAGTCCCTCTTGTTTTTGCCTGCTTGTGCCTTCCTGTGTTTGAATGCCCCTTGTTGGTGCTTGCGTGTGTTAAAGTACTCCTTTTTGCGCCTGAATCTGTTTAAGTGCTCCCTGTTTGTGCCTTCCTATGTTTAAGTCCACCCTGTTTGTACCTGTGTGTGTTGGGTTTTCCCTGTTTGAGCCCTTGTTTGAATCTGCCTGCGTTTGAGTGCTCCGTGTTTGTGTCTGCCTGTGTTATAGTGCCCCATGTTTGAGTGCCTACTGTTTATGCCTGATTGTGTTTGAATGCCCCCTGTTGGTGTTTGCCTGTGTTAAAGTGCTCCCTTTTTGTGCCTGTCTCTGTTTAAGTGCTCCCTTTGTCTCTGTTTAAGTGCTCCCTGTTTGTGTCTGAATGTGTTTAAGTCAGCCATATTTGTGCCTGCGTGTGTTGGGTTCCCCTGTTTGAGTGCCTGCCTGTGTTTAAGTGCTCCTTGTTTCTGCTTGACTATTGTTTAAGTCCTACTTGTGTTTAAGTGCTCCTTGTTTGTGCCTGCCTGTGTTTGGGTGCACCCTGTTGATAGAGTGCACGTTGTTGTTCCTGCCTGTGTTTGAATGTTCCCTAATTTGCCTTTGTGTGTTTGAGTGCCCTCTGTTGGTACTTGGCTGTGTTTAAATGTTCCCTTTTGTGCCTATATCTGTTTAAGTGCTTGCATGTGGTTAAGTCCACCCTGTTTGTGCCTGCCTGTGTCGGGTGCTCGCTGTGTTTGAGTGCTCCCTTTTTGAGCCTGTCTGTGTTTGAGTGCTCCTTGTTTGTCTCTCCCTGTGTTATAGTGCCCCATGTTTGAGTGCCTCCTGTTTATGCCTGCTTGTGTTTGAATGTCCCCTGTTGGTGTTTGCCTGTGTTAAAGTGCTCCCTTTTTGTGCCTGTCTCTGTTTAAGTGCTCCCTGTTTGTGCCGACCTGTGTTTAAGTCAACCCTGTTTGTGCCTACCTGTGTTGGGTTCTCTTTGTTTGAGTGCCTGCCTAGGTTTAAGTGCTCCTTGTTTCTGCTTGACTATTGTTTAAGTCCTACCTGTGTTTAAGTGCTCCTTGTTTGTACCTGCCTGTGTTTGAGTGCTCCCTGTTGATAGAGTGCTCGTTGTTTGTTCCTGCCTGTGTTTAAGTGCTTCCTATATTGCCTGTGTTTGAGTGCTCCCTATTTTGCCTGTGTGTGTTTGAGTGCCCTCTGTTGGTACTTGCCTGTGTTTAAGTGTTCCCTTTTTGTGCTTAAATCTGTTTAAGTGTTTGCATGTGGTTAAGTCCACCCTGTTTGTGCCTGCCTGTGTCGGGTACTCCCTGTGTTTGAGTGCCTGCCTGTGTTTAAGTGCTCCCTTTTCTCCTTGCCCTAGTTTTTTGTGTCTGACTGTGTTTGGATGCTCCCTGCTGATTTAGTGCTCGTCGTTTGTTAATGCCTGTGTTTGAGTGCTCTCTGTTTGTAACTGCCTGCGTTTGAGTGTTACCTGTTTGCGCCTGCCTATGTGTAAGTGCTCGCTGTTTGTGCCTGCCTGTGTTTATTTCCACCTTGTTTGTGCTTGCGTATGTTGGGTTCTCCCTATTTGAGTGCCTGCCTGTGTTTGAGTAGTCCCTGTTTCTTCTTGCTTATTGTTTAAGTCCTACCTGTGTTTAAGTGCCCCTTGTTTGTTCTTGACCGTGTTTGGGTGCTCCCTGTTGATTGACTGCTTGTTGTTTGTTTCTGCCTTTGTTTGAGTGCTCCCTGTTTTTGCCTGTATGTGCTTTCTATGTTTGAGTGCCCTCTGTTGGTGCTTGCCTTTGTTAAAGTGTTCCCTTTATGTGCCGAATCTGTTTAGGTGCTCCCTGTTTTAGCTTGCATGTGTTTAAGTGTTCCCTGTTTGTGCCAGCCTGTGTTTAAGTCCTCCCTGTTTGTGCCTACCTGTGTTTGAGTGCTCCCTTTTTGAGCCTACCTGTGTTTGAGTGCTCCTTGTTTGTGTCTGCCTATGTTATAGTGCCCCATGTTTATGCCTGATTGTGTTTGAATGCTCCCTGTTGGTGTTTGCTTGTGTTAAAGTGCTCCCTTTTTGTGCCTGTCTCTGTTTAAGTGCTCCCTGTTTGTGCCTGCCTGTGTTTAAGTCAACCCTATTTGTGCCTGCGTGTGTTGGGTTCTCCTTGTTTGAGTGCCAGACTGTGTTTAAGTGCTCCTTGTTTCTGTTTGAATATTGTTTAAGTCCTACCTGTGTTTAAGTGGTCCTTGTTTGTGCCTGCTTGTGTTTGGGTGTTCCCTGTTGATAGAGAGTTAGTTGTTTGTTCCTGACTGTGTTTGAGTGCTCCCTATTTTGCATATGTTTGTTTGAGTGCTCCCTATTTTGCCTATGTGTGTTTGAGTGTCCTCTGTTGGTACTTGCCTGTGTTTAAGTGTTCCCTTTTTGTGCCTAAAGCTGTTTAAGTGCTTGCATGTGGTTAAGTCCACAATGTTTGTGCCTGCCTGTGTCGGGTGGAGGCTGTTTTTGAGTGCCTGCTTGTGTTTAAGTGCTCCCTTCTCTCCTTGTCTTCGTTGTTTGTGTCTGACTGTGTTTGGATGCTCCCTGTTGATTTAGTGCTCGTTGTTTGTTAATGCCTGTGTTTAAGTGCTCTCTGTTTGTAACTGCCTGCGTTTGAGTGTTACCTATTTGCGCCTGCTTGTGTCTAAGCGCTCGCTGTCTGTGCCTGCCTGTGTTTAATTCCACCTTGTTTGTGCTTGCGTAGGTTGGGTTATCCCTATTTGAGTGCCTGCCTGTGTTGTGCTCCCTGTTTATTGATTAAGTCCTACCTGTGTTTAAGTGCTCCTTGTTTGTGCCTGACTGTGTTTGGGTGCTTCCTGTTGATTGAGTGCTCGTCGTTTGTTCCTGCCTGTGTTTAAGTGCTCCCTGTTTTTGCCTGTATGTGCTTCCTGTTTGTGCCTTCCTGTGTTTGAGTGCCCTCTGTTGGTGCTTGCCTGTGTTAAAGTGCTCCCTTTTTGTGTCTGAATCTGTTTAAGTGCTCCCTGTTTGAGCTTGCATGTGTTTAAGTGTTCCCTGTTTGTGCCAGCCTGTGTTTAAGTCCTCCCTGTTAGTGCCTGCCTGTGTTTGAGTGCTCCCTTTTTGAGCCTGCCTGTGTTTGGGTGCTTCTTGTTTGTGTCTGCCTGTGTTATAGTGCCCCATGTTTGAGTGCCTCCTGTTTATGCCTGCTTGTTTTTGAATGCCCCCTGTTGGTGCTTGCATGTATTAAAGTGCTCCCTTTTTGGGCCTGCCTGTGTTTAAGTCAACCCTGTTTGTGCCTGCCTGTGTTTGAGTCCTCCTTGTTTGAGCCTTCCTGTGTTTGAGTGCTCCTTGTTTGTGACTGCCTGTGTTATAGTGGCCCATGTTTGTGCCTGCCTCTGTTTGAGTGCCTCCTGTTGTTTGAGTGCTCCCTGTTTGTGTCTTTTCGTGCTTAAGTGCCCCATATTTGTGCCTGCCTGTGTTTTAGTGCCTTCTGTTTGTGCCTGCCTGTATTTGTGTCCTCCTTTTTGTGCGTTCCTGTGTTTTTGTGGCCCCTGTAGGTGTTTACCTCTTTTAAAGTGCTCCCTTTTTCTGCCTGAATCTGTTTAAGTGCTACCTATTTGTGCTTGTATGTATTTAAGTTTTCCCTGTTTGTGCCTGCCTGTGTTTAAATCCTCCCTGTTTATGACTGCTTGTGTTTGAGTGCTCCCTGTTTGTGCCTGTCTGTGTTTGAGTGCTCCCTGTTTCAACCTGCCTGTGTTTGAGTGCTCCTTATTTGTGTCTGCCTTTGTTATAGTGTCCCATGTTTTAGTCCCTCTTGTTTTTGCCTCCTTGTGCCTTCCTGTGTTTGAATGCCCCTTGTTGGTGCTTGTGTGTGTTAAAGTACTCCTTTTTGAGCCTGAATCTGTTTAAGTGTTCCCTTTTTGTGCTTAAATCTGTTTAAGTGTTTGCATGTGGTTACGTCCACCCTGTTTGTGCCTGCCTGTGTCGGGTGCTCCCTGTGTTTGAGTGCCTGCATGTGTTTAAGTGCTCCGTTCTCTCCTTGCCCTCGTTGTTTGTGTCTGACTGTGTTTGGATGCTGCCTGTTGATTTAGTGCTCGTTATTTGTTAATGCCTGTGTTTGAGTGCTCTCTGTTTGTAACTGCCTGCGATTGAGTGTTACCTGTTTGCGCCTGCCTATGTCTAAGTGCTCGCTGTTTGTGCCTGCCTGTGTTTAATTCCACCTTGTTTGTGCTTGCGTATGTTGGGTTCTCCCTATTTGATTGCCTGCCTGTGTTTAAGTGGTCCCTCTTTCTTCTTGCTCATTGTTTAAGTCCTACCTATGTTTAAGTGCCCTTTGTTTGTGCCTGACCGTGTTTTGGTGCTCCCTGTTGATTGAGTGCTCGTCGTTTGTTTCTACCTTTGTTTGAGTGCTCCCTGTTTTTGCCTGTATGTGTTTGAGTGCCCTCTGTTGGTGCTAGCCTGTGTTAAAGTGCTCCCTTTTTGTGCTGAATCTGTTTAAGTGCTCCCTTTTTGTGCTGAATCTGTTTAAGTGCTCCCTGTTTGAGCTTGCATGTGTTTAAGTGTTCCCTGTTTGTGCCAGCCTGTGTTTAAGTCCTCCCTGTCTCTGTTTGAGTGCTCCCCTTTTGCTGTGTTAGCTTGCCTGTGTTTGAGTGCTCCTTGTTTGTGTCTGCCTGTGTTATAGTGCCTCATGTTTATGCCTGTGTTATAGTGCTCCCTTTTTGTGCCTGTCTCTGTTTAAGTGCTTCCTTTTTGTGCTGGTCTCGGTTTAAGTGCTCCCTGTTTGTGCCTGCATGTGTTTCACTCAACCCTATTTGTGCATGCGTGTGTTGGGTTCTCCATGTTTGAGTGCCTGCCTATGTTTAAGTGCTCCTTGTTTCTGCTTGACAATTGTTTAAGTCCTACCTGTGTTTAAGTGCTCCTTGTTTGTTCCTGCTTGTGTTTGAGTGCTCCCTATTTTGCCTATGTATTGAGTGCCCTCTGTTGGTACTTGCCTGTGTTTAAGTGTTCCCTTTTTGTGCCTAAATCTGTTTAAGTGCTTGCATGTGGTTAAGTCCACCCTGTTTGTGCCTACCTGTGTTTAAGTGCTCCCTTCTCTCCTTGCCCTCGTTGTTTGTGTCTGACTGTGTTTGGATGCTCCCTGTTGATTGGATGCTCGTCGTTTGTTCCTGCCTGTGTTTGAGTGCTCCCTGTTTTGCCTGTATATGCTTGAGTGCTTCCTGCTTGTGCCTTCCTGTGTTTGTGTGCCTTCAGCTTGTGCTTGCCTGTGTTAAAGTGCTCCCTTTTTGTGCCTGAATCTTTTAAGTGCTCCCTGTTGGTGCCTGAATGTTGTTTAAGTGCTCCCTGTTTATGCCTGCCTGTGTTTGAGTGCACCCTGTTGGTGCTTGTTTGTGTTAAAGTGCAACCTTTTTGTGACTGAATCTGTTTAATTGCTCCATTTGTGCCTGAACGTGTTTAAGTGTCCCCTGTTTGTGCCTGCATGTTTATTCAAAGATTATTCGTACTGAAAATATGATGGGTACCTCCCGTAAATTGTTACCACTGTAAACATTTTTGGTACACCTAATAATTATTGATATCCCATAGAAGGTCATTAGTAGATATAAAGATTAATTTTACACGCAAAGATATGATAATTTACATAATAAATGAATTAGCAAATTAGATTAACATCCAAATTAGTGGACAATATAAAATAAAATATGAGAATAATTTATCGTTAAATATATAAAATCTTAATCAAAAGCAGATAGATGTGTTTATTTAAATTAAAAATAAATTTGTACAAATCTAATCAAATCTTTTAAAACTTAATAATTAAAATTTTAAAGTAATACAATTAAGAAAAAATTTTTTAACTAAATAACTTAGTTTAAAGAAAATAGACTATTATTAACACCTTACATATTTAAAAATTATCTATAGTGGTTATCTTTTATAGAAATCAGAATATTAATTACTAATAAAATAAAAACAAGAACCCTGTTTTAAAAATATAAATTTAAAATAGTAACAAACAAATTAATTATCTTTCTTGAAAGAAAGAAAGAATTTATTGGAAAAAATGTACAATTTAGAATAAAAAATTACAGTAGTATTCAGTAGTTGAGCACACTCAAGACTAATTAAAGCTTGAGAAGGGTCTTTCTCAAGAATTTCTTTCTCTTTCTTTCTTTCTTTCTTTTTTTTCAAGAAATTTATTGAGGAGGGTAGGTATAAAATAAGTTGCAAAAGTAAAGCTTTGGGTTTTGAAAAGTGAAAATTTGTCCTTTATTTTTGTTAACTCGATGTCAATAATGTCCATGCGAATAAAATATTTATTTAGTAAAATTTTTAATTTCTTTAAAATTAAAAATGCATATTTCATTCTCTTTTGTTTTTAACAATGCTTTTTATTCAAAATATGAATTAAAATATATATTACTAGAAATTGTAAGTTCTCTTGTATTTGATCATTATCACATAGCATACACTGTGTGAAAGACTGGTTTCGATCATTGAAACCTCACCAATTCCACTTTTGGGTTCAAACTATAAGGTTTGAACTGGCATTTAGTGGCTACCGATAATTAAAAGACTTTTTAACCCCCTTGAAATCCCGTTTTTTTCTTTTGTTCTCCCCCTTGTAAGGGCTATCCACCCCTTTTAAATTCCCTATTTTTCACCGCCCCCTCTCTGACTGTGTATGCCTGTGTTTAAGTGCTCCTTGTTTCTGCTTGCCTATGTTCCCTGTTTGTGCCTTCCTGTGTTTGAGTGCCCTCTGTTGGTGCTTACTTGTGTTAAAGTGCTCCCTTTTTGTGCCTGAATCTATTTAAATGCTCCCTGTTTGTGCTTGCATGTGTTTAAGTTTCCGTTGTTTGTGCCTCCCTGTGTTTAAGTTTTCCCTATGTGTGCTCCCTGTTTGAGCCTACCTGTGTTTGAGTGCTACTTGTTTGTGTTTGCCTGCGTTATAGTGCCCCATGTTTGAGTGCCTCCTGTTTTTGCCTTCCTGTATTTGAATGCCCTCTGTTGGTGCTCACGTGTGTTAAAGTGGTCCCTTTTTGTGCCTGTCTCTGTTTAAGTGCTACCTGTTTGTGCCTACCTGTGTTTAATTCTACCTTGATTGTGCTTGCTTATTGTTTAAGTCCTACCTGTGTTTAAGTGCTCCTTGTTTGTGCCTAACCGTGTTTGGGTGATCCCTGTTGATTGAGTGCTCGTCTTTTGTTCCTGCCTGTGTTTGAGTGCTCCCTGTTTTTGCCTGTATATGTTTCCTGATTGTGCCTTCCTGTGTTTGAGTGGCCTCTGTTGATGCTTACCTGTGTTAAAGTGCTCCCTTTTTGTGCCTCAATCTGCTTAAGTTCTCCCTGTTTGAGATTACATCTGTTAGAGTGTTTCCTGTTTGTGCCACCCTGTGTTTAAGTCCTGCCTGTTTGTGCCTGGCTGTATTTGAGTGTTCCCTTTTTGAGATCGCCTGTGTTTGAGTGCTCCTTGTGTGTGTCTGCCGGTGTTATAGTGCCCCAATATTTGAGTGCCTCCTGTTTATGTCTGCTTGTGTTTGAATGCCCACTGTTGGTGTTTGCCTGTGTTAAAATGCTCCCTTCTTGTGCCTTTATCTGTTTAAGTGCTCTCTGTTTGTGCCTGCCTGTGTTTAAGTCAACCCTGTTTGTGCCTACGTGTGTTGTGTTCTCCCTTTTTGAGTGCCTGCCTGTGTTTAAGTGCTCCCTGTTTCTCCTTGCCCTCGTTGTTTGTGTCTAACTATGTTTGGATGCTCCCTGTTGATTGAGTGTTCGTTCTTTGTTAATGCCTGTGTTTAAGTGCTCTCTGTTTGTAACTGCCTGCGTTTGAGTGTTACCTGTTAGCGCCTGCCTATGTCTAAGTGCTCGCTGTTTGTGCCTGCCTGTGTTTAATTAAACCTTGTTTGTGCTTGCGTATGTTGGGTTCTTCCTATTTGAGTGCCTGTCTGTGTTTAAGTGGTCCCTGTTTCTTCTTGCTTATTGTTTAAGTCCTACCTGTGTTTAAGTGCCCCTTGTTTGTGCCTGGCCGTGTTTGGGTGCTCCCTGTTGATTGAGTGCTCGTCGTTTGTTCCTGCCTTTGTTTGAGTGCTCAATGTTTTTGCCTTTATGTGCTTGCTCTGTTTGAGTGCCCTCTGTTGGTGCTTGCCTGTGTTAAAGTGTTACCTTTTTGTGATGAATCTGTTTAAGTGCTCACTGTTTGAGCTTGCATGTGTTAAAGTGCTCCCTTTTTGTACCTGTCTCTGTTTAAGTGCTCCCTGTTTGTGCCTGCCTGTGTTTAAGTCAACCCTATTTGTGCCTGCGTGTGTTGGGTTCTCCCTGTTTGAGTGCCTGTCTGTGTTTAAGTGCTCCTTGTTTCTGCTTGACTATTGTTTAAGTCCTACCTGTGTTTAAGTGCTCCTTGTTTGTGCCTGTCTGTGTTTGGGTGCTCCCTATTGATAGAGTGCTTGTTGTTTGTTACTGCCTGTGTTTGAGTGCTCCCTATTTTGCCTATGTGTATTTGAGTGCTCTCTGTTTGTACTTGCCTGTGTTTAAGTGTTCCCTTTTTGTGCCTAAATCTGTTTAAGTGCTTGCAAGTGGTTAAGTCCACACTGTTTGTGCCTGCATGTGTCGGGTGCTAGCTGTGTTTGAGTGCCTGACTGTGTTTAAGTGCTCTCTTCTCTCCTTGTCCTCATTGTTTGTGTCAGACTGTGTTTGGATGCTCCCTGTTGATTTAGTGCTCGTTGTTTGTTAATGCCTGTGTTTGAGTGCTCTCTGTTTGTAACTGCCTGCATTTAAGTGTTACCTGTTTGCGCCTGCCTGTGTCTAAGTGCTCGCTGTTTGTGCCTGCCTGTCTTTAATTCAACTTTGTTTGTGCTTGCAAATGTTGGGTTCTCCCTATTTGAGTGCCTGCCTGTGTTTAAGTGTTCCTGTTTCTGCCTGCTTATTGTTTAAGTCCTACCTGTATTTAAGTGCCTCTTGTTTGTTCCTGACCGTGTTTGGGTGCTCCCTGTTGATTGAGTGCTCGTCGTTTGTTCCTGCCTTTGTTTGAGTGCTCCGGGTTTTTGCCTGTATGTGCTTCCTGTGTTTGAGTGCCCTCGGTTGGTGCTTGACTGTGTTAAAGTGTCCCTTTTTGTGCTGAATCTGTTTAAGTGCTCCCTGTTTGAGCTTACTTGTGTTTAAGTGTTCCCTGTTTGTGCCAGCCTGTGTTTAAGTCCTCCCTGTTTGTGCCTGCCTGTGTTTAACTCAACCTTATTTGTGCCTGCGTGTGTTGGGTTCTCCCAATGTTTGAGTGCCTGCCTATGTTTAAGTGCTCCTTGTTTCTGCTTGACTATTCTTTAAGTCCTACCTGTGTTTAAGTGCTCCTTGTTTGTGCCTGCCTGTGTTTGGGTGCTCCCTGTTGATAGAGTGCTCGTTGTTTGTTCCTGCCTGTGTTTGAGTGCCCTCTGTTGGTACTTGCCTGTGTTTAAGTGTTCCCTTTTTGTGCCTAAATCTCTTTAAGTGCTTGCATATGGTTAAGTCCACCCTGTGTTTGAGTGCCTGCGTGTGTTTAAGTGCTCCCTACTCTCCTTGCCCTCGTTGTTTGTGTTTGGATACTCCCTATTGATTTAGTGCTCGTTGGTTTTTAATGCCTGTGTTTGAGTGCTCTATAATTGTAACAGCCTGCGTTTGAGTGTTACCTGTTTGCGCCTGCCTGTGTCTAAGTGCTCGCTGTTTGTCCCTGCCTGTGTTTAATTCCACCTTGTTTGTGCTTGCGTATGTTGGGTTTTCCCTATTTGAGAGCCCGCCTGTGTTTAAGTGCTCCCTGTTTCTGCTTGCTTATTGTTTAAATGCTCCTTGTTTGTGCCTGACTGTATTTGGGTGCTTCATGTTGATTGAGTGCTCGTCGTTTGTTCCTGCCTGTGTTTGAGTGCTCCCTTTTTTTGCCTGTATGTGCTTCCTGTGTTTGAGTGCCCTCTCTTTGTAATTGCCAGTGTTAAAGTGCTCCCTTTTTGTGCCTGAATCTGTTTAAGTGCTCCGGGTTTGAGCTTGCATGTGTTTATGTGTTCCCTGTTTTTGCCAGCCTGTGTTTAAGTCCTCCCTGTTAGTGCTTGCCTCTGTTTGAGTGCTCCCTGTTTGTGTCTGTCCGTGCTTGAGTGCCCCATATTTGTGCCTGCCTGTGTTTGAGTGCCTTCTGTTTGTGTCCTGCTTGTTTGGCGTTCCTGTGTTTGTGTGGCCCCTGTAGGTATTTACCTCTTTTAAAGTGCTCCCTTTTTCTGCCTGAATCTGTTTAAGTGCTACCTATGTGTGCTTGCATGTGTTTAAGTTTTCCCTGTTTGTGCCTGCCTGTGTTTAAATCCTCCCTGTATATGCCTGCCTGTGTTTGAGTGCTCCCTTTTTGTGCCTGCCTGTGTTTGAATGCTCCCTGTTTGAACCTGCCTGTGTTTGAGTGCTCCTTATTTGTGTCTGCCTTTGTTATAGTGTCCCATGTTTGAGTCCCTCTTGTTTTTGCCTGCTTGTGCCTTCCTGTGTTTGAATGCCCCTTGTTGGTGTTTGCGTCTGTTAAAGTACTTCTTTTCGCGCCTGATTCTGTTTAAGTGCTCTCTATTTGTGCCTTTCTGTGTTTAAGTTTACCCTTTTTTTTTCCTAACGGCTCCAATCATCAATGGCGGATTTTGAAAGAGATAACTGAACTTGAAAAATTATTGAATCTCTCTCACTCATTTTTCATTCGTTCTTTTATTTTTCATTGTAAAATGGAGAAACTAAAAGACTTATTTGAAAGAATTGAGAATCTAACTAAAAAGGATATCAAATCCTCACTCAAGGAAATCATAGATTTTTTAAGCAGAGAAGTTCCACTGCTAGAAAAGTTTAACAAAGTTGAAAGTGACATCAATAAAATTTTGTTTCGTATGGATTCATTTGAGAATAAGTCCTCAATCCCGAAAGACTCCGTAACTTTTTCTGATGAAAAATATAATTTTGGTAATCATGATATTGTCCCGTCACTATATTCTGATGCTGTGAAGTTTAAAAAGCCTGTTAATAATTTGTCCAAAGCTAAAGATATAATTTCTCCTGAGTTAGGTTTATCAATTCCCAAATTTTTTGAGAAAAGCGAAAAATCTACAAGAAAAACCATAGAAGTGAAGCTCAAACCGATGGAAAATAAGCTACGTTTTAAGAAAATAAAAAGAACTTCTGATGGTTCCCTTCTCATTGAAAGTAACTCAGAAGCTGATCATGCTCATCTAAGAGCTTCTCTCAAGGGAATGGATATTTCATATGACTCTCTCAAGCATAAAAGTCCGTATTTTTGTCTGAAGAACATTGACACAAGTCTTTCTTTGGAAGAACTCAAAAAAGCGATATCTCTACAAAATGGTATAGACACTTCTGGTATTCTTAATATTTTTAAAGTTAATACTTTTAAATCACAATTTTGTAATATTGGTATAAGTTTTAGAAGCGATCTTGTCAAAAGTTTTTATGCTAACAAATATATTTATCTCAACTGTGAGGCTCACCCACTTGAGCTACTTAGAAGTTATATAAAAATATGTTATAAATGTAATAGGTACAACCATTTCGCTAGCGACTGTAAAGAATTGCCTTCTTGTAAATTTTGTGGCGGAGATCATTTTTCGAAAGTATGTGATAATCGGGATAGATATTTTTGTAAAAATTGCTCAGTTAAAAAACTGGATTGTAAGCATGTCTGCAATACTTCTGAATGTCATTCTTTATCAAATTTAAAAAGGTACCTTGATAGATTAAATTATGAGAATATGATTTCATTGATTAATGAGTAATACTTCGCCTTTAGACTTAATTAGCATGATACTCGATAATGTAAATTCCAAAAAGCTTGCCTTTAGTTCATTTAATTTGAATGATTATACCTCTTTTAAGTCTTTTAAGTATATAGATCTAGATAATCTATCGGTAGACTCGTACAACTTCAGTGTTTTAAGTCTCAACATTCAATCACTGAATGCGAAATATGAAATATTCAGTAATTTTATTTTTCTTTTAAATTCTGCTATTTGTTATCCAATTTCAGTGATACTTTTACAAGAAACCTGGTTGGAACATAGTTTGAATCTTTTCCCACTTAATGGTTACACTTTTTTTTCGTTCAAAAGTCATATCAACAAACATGGAGGTCTGAGCTTCTACCTTCACAATTCCATCTCATTCTCACTTATAGATTTGAAACATTTTAACACTTTTGAATTGGCTTCCGTAAGGTTATACTTCAAAAACTATGTATTTGTTCTCCATAATTTGTACAGACATCCTGATACTCTTGAGGAGAAAGTTTTTCTTGAAGATTTTGATTCACTACTCGGTACTCTTGAAAGTCCTGCATCAAACATTTTTGCAGGAGACTTTAATATAAACTTGTTGAAACTAGGCTCCAATTCGAATGTCAGGAATTTTTTGAACAATCTTATTTCTTCAGGTTTTATTCCATGTATAACAGATTGTACTAGAGAGCAATCCAAGTCTCTGATCGATAATTTCTTTTTAAGCTTTACACACGACTTTAAATCTTATATAATTAAAGAAGTAATATCCGATCATTATCCTATACTGCTTTGCATGACTTTGGCTGAACCTGTCAATAGGCATTCAAAAAAAGTGCACTTTGTTAAATCGAAGTTTGTAAAAAGTGTTTCTTCCATCAACTTATATTCAGAACTATCCATTTATTATCAGAATCCTGAACTAGCTGCTGATCATCTTTGTAGAAGACTAGCATCTATTTCAAGTGACTGTACCTTCATGAAATGTCCAATAATGAAAAATTGTAAGTACAAGCAGAAATCTTCTCCCTGGATCACAGATGAAGTTTTGATGTTAATAAAAAAAAGGGATAAATTGTTCAAAATGAAAAATAACTGCCATTTTTCATTGTTTGATAAAGATTTACTAATTCTACGTAATAAAATAAAATCGGAATGTAAAAGGTTGAAACGTAAATACTATGCCAATCATTTTATTAATCTTAAAAATACTCGCAATACTTGGCTCGAGTTAAATAAGATTTTAAAAACTAGTAAAAGTTCCATCTTAGAAATTTCACACAACAACATCTCAATCTCTAATGGTACGGACATAGCAAATGTTTTTAACAATCATTTTTGTCAAGAATATTCTTCGTGTGAAAATGATGAATTTCTAACTTATTTTGACAAAGCTGTTAATAATGCTTTTCACTTTGAGAAAATTTCATCAAATGATGTACTTAATGCTGTATATTCTTTAGGAAGCAACGATTGTGAAGATTTTCTAGGCTTATCTGTTAACAAAATAAAGATGGTAATCAATTATATTTGCTTTTCTCTTGTATTAATTTTTAATAGTTGTATTTCAAAAAATGTTTATCCTGAAATTTTCAAAATAGGACGTGTCACACCTATTCATAAAAAAGGGTCTAGATTATTAGTTAATAATTATCGACCGATCACGATAATTCCTACAATGGTAAGGTGTTTGAAAAATTACTTAACAGACAAATAGAAAACTATTTTTGCTTGAATGATTTTTATTCTGACACTCAACATGGCTTTAGAAAAAATCATTCCACTGAATCTCTACATTTGGCATCTATAAACGAAATTATAAATAATCTTGAAAAAAAAGGAAAACCTTTGCTCTTTTTTTGGACATGACGAGGGCATTTGATTCTGTAAGTTTCGTTAAACTTTTGTCTAAACTGAAAATATATGGATTTTCTGAGAACTCTCTTACTTTGATAAACTCATACTTATATGGAAGAATGCAGTATGTCTCTTTGAACGAGTCTATCTCAAGTTATAGAACTATTCCTTGTGGTTTACCTCAAGGCTCATTGTTGGGGCCATTATTTTTCAAAATTTTTGTAAACGACATTTCTAAGAGCAATAAAAATTTAAAATTTTTCATTTATGCAGACGATGTTACCTTGGTATTTTCCTCAAAAGTCATATCCTTTGATTTTCATAACGAAGAAGTACATAATCTTCAGTACGTGTATAAATAGTGTTCACTGAATGATTTAACAATAAATAAAAGTAAAACAAAGGGTATTTATTTTGGTAAATCCAATTATATAAAGAGTCAAATATCCAAAAAACTCGAAATTGAATTTGTCTCTAAATTTAATTTTCTTGGTGTAATTTTCAACGAAAAACTAAATTGGAATGATCACATTGATCATCTTTCTTCTAAACTTTCCTCAATATTTGGTATGCTGAAAGCTTGTAAAAACTTTCTTGGAAAAGAAATACTCTTACTTTTGTATAAAAGTTTTTTTTACCTTATTTGAATTATAATATTTTAATTTGGGGCCACGCCAATTTGAACAAACTTTATGTAATTCAAAAAAAAGTTTTGAAAATGATTTTCAATTTAAACGTTAGACATCCGTCTGATAAACTTTTTACGGATGCTAAGTTATTGAAAGTAAAAGATATATATGAACTAAAATTATGTGTTTTTTGTTTCAAATTAATTTGTAATTTGATTCCAACAAGTTTGACAGATCGCTTAACTCCAAACTCAAAGTCTCATGATCTAAGATCAAATGGAAATCTATATCTACCCCAGTACAGTAGAAAATCTTCGAAACAGTCTTTCGTATGGAAAATTTCAAAATTTTGGAACTGTAACAAAAATAGTTTACTTTTGGTGGAGTCTTTTAAACAACTAAAGATTGAATATAAAACCTTCTTACTTGATAATTATATAACTATATAGCTTTATTTTGTACGTACGTTATATGTTGAGTAAATTCATGTTTCAATTATCTGTATAAATAGATTTATTTATGTTTCAAATATCGGTTTATATTGATTTATTTGTTTGTGTGTGTTTAACTCACTGTTTATATATATATATATATATATATATTTTGCTAATATGTTTTCTACCTAATTGTGTTTATAAAATTTCCATTATTGTTTATTATTCTCAAATTTTTGGTGGTTTATCTCTTCAAGCGGGCTTGATGTGCCTTTTGAGAAAACCTTCGAATTTTCTTTTCTTCTTTTTTTTTTAAGTTTGTTGAATAAATTTCTCTCTCTCTCTCTCTCTCTCTCTGTTTGTACCTACGTGTGTTGGGTTTTCCCTGTTTGAGCCCTTGTTTGAATCTGCCTGCGTTTGAGTGCTCCGTGTTTGTGTCTGCCTGTGTTATAGTGCCCCATGTTTTGAGTGCCTCCTGTTTATGCCTGATTGTGTTTGAATGCCCCCTGTTGGTGTTTGCCTGTGTTAAAGTGCTCCCTTTTTGTGCCTGTCTCTGTTTAAGTGCTCCCTTTTTGTGCCTGTCTCTTGTTTAAGTGCTCCCTGTTTGTGTCTGTATGTGTTTAAGTCAGCCATATTTGTGCCTGCGTGTGTTGGGTTCCCCTGTTTGAGTGCCTGCCTGTGTTTAAGTGCTCCTTGTTTCTGCTTGACTATTGTTTAAGTCCTACTTGTGTTTAAGTGCTCCTTGTTTGTGCCTGCCTGTGTTTGGGTGCTCCCTGTTGATAGAGTGCCCGTTGTTGTTCCTGCCTGTGTTTGAGTGTTCCCTATTTTGCCTTTGTGTGTTTGAGTGCCCTCTGTTGGTACTTGGCTGTGTTTAAATGTTCCCTTTTTCTGCCTAAATCTGTTTAAGTGCTTGCATGTGGTTAAGTCCACCCTGTTTTTGGCTGCCTGTGTCGGGTGCTCGCTGTGTTTGAGTGCTCGCTCTTTGAGCCTGCCTGTGTTTGAGTGCTCCTTGTTTGTCTCTCCCTGTGTTATAGTGCCCCATGTTTGAGTGCCTCCTGTTTATGCCTGCTTGTGTTTGAATGTCCCCTGTTGGTGTTTGCCTGTGTTAAAGTGCTCCCTTTTTGTGCCTGTCTCTGTTTAAGTGCTCCCTGTTTGTGCCGACCTGTGTTTAAGTCAACCCTGTTTGTGCCTGCGTGTGTTGGGTTCTCTTTGTTTGAGTGCCTGCCTGTGTTTAAGTGCTCCTTGTTTCTGCTTGACTATTGTTTAAGTCCTACCTGTGTTTAAGTGCTCCTTGTTTGTGCCTGCCTGTGTTTGAGTGCTCCCTGTTGATAGAGTGCTCGTTGTTTGTTCCTGCCTGTGTTTGAGTGCTCCCTATATTGCCTGTGTTTGAGTGCTCCCTATTTTGCCTGTGTGTGTTTGAGTGTCCTCTGTTGGTACTTGCCTGTGTTTATGTGTTCCCTTTTTGTGCCTAAAGCTGTTTAAGTGCTTGCATGTGGTTAAGTCCACACTGTTTGTGCCTGCCTGCGTCGGGTGAACGCTGTTTTTGAGTGCCTGCCTGTGTTTAAGTGCTCCCTTCTCTCCTTGTCCTCGTTGTTTGTGTCTGACTGTGTTTGGATGCTCCCTGTTGATTTAGTGCTCGTTGTTTGTTAATGCCTGTGTTTAAGTGCTCTCTGTTTGTAACTGCCTGCGTTTGAGTGTTACCTGTTTGCGCCTGCTTGTGTCTAAGTGCTCGCTGTTTGTGCCTGCCTGTGTTTAATTCCACCTTGTTTGTGCTTGCGTAGGTTGGGTTATCCCTATTTGAGTGCCTGCCTGTGTTGTGCTCCCTGTTTCTGCCTGCTTATTGATTAAGTCCTACCTGTGTTTAAGTGCTCCTTGTTTGTGCCTGACCGTGTTTGGGTGCTTCCTGTTGATTGAGTGCTCGTCGTTTGTTCCTGCCTGTGTTTGAGTGCTCCCTGTTTTTGCCTGTATGTGCTACCTGTTTGTGCCTTCTTGTGTTTGAGTGCCCTCTGTTGGTGCTTGCATAAAGTATTGCATATTTTTTTTTATCACATTTCAATTCTCCTTAATAAAGAAAATGTATGAGAAAAGCTGAAGATTATCTGTCCTTAGATTGGATATTGGAAGTGATCGTATTAAAGAAAGCTTAATGAATAAGTTTTCATTATGCTTTCAATAAATTGTCCACAATTCAGAAGTGTACGGATTAGAGAGGTGTACGCATGGGGAAGTTTTACTGTACATATGAATAAAATAAACTTAAAGTTTTGAAATTGTTTGGATTTGAAAACTTGCAGAAAATATTTGAAAAAGCTAAAAATAAACATGTATATCCTTCTTATTCAATTTAAAGAGTCAAATTAAAAAATAAATTACTTCAAATTAGTTTTAAATTATAAATTCTATACTAAGCTCAATATTTAAATTTTAGAAAAAAAATTTTGCCCCTTAAAATTTTTGAAATTGTTTGGATTTGAAAAACTTTTAGAAATATTTGAAAAAGCTAAAAATAACCGTGTATATTCTTGTTTTTCCATTTAAAGAGTCAAATTAAAAAAAAATACTTTAAATTAGTTTTAAATCAATTTAAATAAATTATATACTAAGTATTGAAATTTCATAAAAAAGTTTTTTGCCTAGTATTGCCAACTATTGCTCGTTTTTTAGTAATGTCCTATTGCATAATATATTAAAATAAATAAATTGTACGGGCAGGGACTTCCACTCATCTCCTACTTGTAGAAAAGATCAATGGTAAAAAGTAGACAACTACAAAAACATTGTATAAAACATAGATATATTCTTATTTTTAAAATTTAAATTTAGTATTAATTTATATGAAAATTGAAAGGTCAAGTATTGGTCTTGATAAAATTAAGAAAAGGGTTAAATATGATAGAATATAAATTTTAAAAGTTGTTTTATGGAAATTTTATTTTCTTTTCGCCGAATGAATAACATGGTTTCTAATGAAAAATATCAGAATGGTAAATATTTTTCTTGGTATTTTTATGGATATCAAATTTTTTAAATTAGACTTTATCAAATCTGAAGATATTTTTAGAAAAAAATCAAAAAAAGTAATGTTAAAGACCAAAACATGTTAAGTTAATCTAGATTTTAGGGCCCACCTAAACAATATAATAGATAATTTGAAATCTGATAAATGTTTTTTGGCTTATATTTAATTCATTTGTTGTGATGTTATTCATTTCCAGACGATATCTTATAGAAATTTGGTTATTGTATTAAGGAAGTGTATCTAGGGCGCACACAGCAGAACTTTTGACGGTTAGAGAAGAAATTTTCCCAATTGTTAATTTTAATCAATTCATTCGTCTTTTACATAAGTTAAAAATAAATTTAAGTTTGTTTTTAAGAAAAATTTAATTTTGGCTAAAATTTTGCTTCATAAAAATGCTATAATTTATAAAAACGTTAAAAAAATAAAATTGATTAATAATTGATTTTTGAATAAATAAAGCTTCTTCAATAACTTTCTGTTAATATTGATTTCGTTTATAAAATAAATAAAAAAATCTGTCCCACAAAAATTTTTACTTAGTACAATACTTATCAGTTTATAGAGAAGGAGAACCTAGAGTTTATAGAGAGATGATCGTCGATTCCAACATCAAGTACCTAAAAACTTGATAAATTTAACGCCAACTCTTATCATCCGACTTCTACTAAAGAAATGCCAATCCGTATGCTTACAAAAATTAAACTATTTTTTTCTTTACCCGATTCCGACTCCTAAATTTTATTAAGTACCGACTCCTGTCTCTTTATAATCTCCGACTCCTCAACCTCGTCGAGTGGACAGAATTTAATTCCTTCGTACCCAATAAAATTAATTAAAAGAGTCTTTGATGTTGGTGTTACTCTTTCGAATGCGTTTATTAAAAAAGCTTTAGTATTGCAATAATTACACTTTCAGTTAAAATTTAATTTACAATAATTTAATCTTGACTTTCTAGACGATCCTTTATCCATCCTTTGCAATTTGGATTAGTTCATTTTTAGCATAAAAATATAATTATTTTATCTTTCTAAATTTGAAGTTATGATTTATGAATATAAGTGTCTATTTTAAAAGCTGAAAAAATTATTTTTTTAAAAGAAAGGTCGAGTACTACAGGTAAAGATTAAAAAAATAAACCGAGAATGAGTGAGCTTTAAAAAAATTTTAGTGTACTCTGGCCGAGTAAGGGCGATTTTGGAAAATTATTATGGTTATGATCTGGTATGGACCTCAAAATATCGGCCGAATAGTTCTTTACTCAGAAATCAGAACTGCATTTGACTACCGAGCAAGTTTGTTAACTTTTTTTCTATTTGATTCCAGCTGGATCAATTCAACCTTATCTGATCAGTATTTCTTTTTATTCACCGTATTACAAAGTTATACGAGGAGTACCATTCCTGATTTAAATCTTATATTGTTTGGAAAATGTGCAAAAATCATAAATAAGAAAAAAGTATTAAATTTCATTTATTTTTTTTTATAAAAAAGAAAAAAATTTATCTTGTAATCCATCCAAAAAATAAATTTAGCTTTCAGAATATATATATTTATATACGTAACCTTGAAAAGGCTAGAATATTAGAAACATATTGGACGAATATTGATTTAAAATTCCTAACTAAATTGAATCACTGAGCTAGTGTTCAAATTGAAAATATGTTCACTACTCACGTAAGCAAAGTTATATATCTGGCTTTGATTTCACAAGGTAAACTCCATCATCAAATCTTTACTTAAAGTTCGATACTGGCGGGGCAATTCTTTTGCAATAGAATTTTCTGAATATACTCTAACTTGTATAAATTCAGCTGAGCAAGGACTAACCATTCTGTATGGATTAGGGTCTTGCGTAGGTATATTTTTCTTACCCGCCCCTCCCAAGTCCGCAAAAATATAACCTACTTCCTCCGACACCCGAAAGAAATTTTTTTTGTCCATGTGTCCCGCTTATTTTCATTTACCCTCACCTTCCTCCAAAATTTTAAAAGCAATTTTTGTTGAAAATTATAATATACACTAATAAAAAATCGATTTCAAATCTTATCTATATGAATTAAAAAAATTAATTTAATGAAAAGTAAAATTTTTACATTTTATTAGTCAATCTTTTCATTGAATTAAATGTCATTAACAGAAGAAAGTTTTAAATGTGTCCTTCTTTCATTAACTATCAATCCAGCTAAGTTTAAGTTCATTTCGCTTGCTGCACTTGTAGCCATTATGCGCTCGAAAATGATGAAAGAAAAGGAAAAAGATTAGAAAGATTTTTTTAGTTGTCAATATCAACCACACTTATTTTATGTCTAACTACATATATAATGCATATGCCAACAAAACTATGTATTCGTCATTAATTATTACTATCTGGTCCCGTGGTTGTTTCGAGCAAAGCGATAAAAGGTTGATAAAAAAATGTCATTTTAATCAAAATGGGAAAAGTAATATATTATTTATAAAAAGACGCTAGGCTATTATATAGATAAAGTATACTACAAAATGTTTGATTTGTATTTCAAACATACTATACATATGCTTTTCAGAAAACCACATAGCCGCCCGGGTATACCCGCCCACTCCATGACTCTTGTGCTGACACAAACAATGCCTTGATTGTTTTCTTTATCCAAGACCCGCATTACCTTAATCTTTTGATTAGCTAGCATAAGATTCCTAAGACACACACTTCTCATTTTTCCACTCTTTCACATGCATACACAAATTTTTACATGATTACACACGGTATAGGTTGTCATGCCACGATTTTTAAAATTTTCTTACAATCATTAAAATCAATTGAACAAACTTTGTATATTTTTTGCTAGTGACACATACAATCAGATCATCATCATCTCATCAAAGTAGTCAAGCTTTTCAAGCTCTCATTAAATCGCCTATATTTTCTAGTTCTATATTCCTCTAATTTTTTCAAAGATGAATTTTTTGTTGTAAAATTAAAAAAAAATTCATTTCAAAGTGAACATGTTGTTTTAGTAATATGGGAAATACTTTTGTTTACAAAAAGAGCTGATTTCAAAGAAAATTTTCCACTTTACGATTTTCTAACATAAATTTTTTTGTGAATATTGAATATACGAAAGCATTGATAATAATGTTTACCCATATCATCTTACAGCTATTTTTTGGTACGCTCGTTGTGGTTTGGCTGTGCATTTTTTGAGAATCAACCACGGCGGATGTGGATTGCTTCTACTCCTCTAATATATGCTTTAACGCCCACTTTTTCACACTGCTCTTTTATTTCTTCTGTCCACCTTCGCAATCCTTCAAAGATTATAGACTTATGAAGGGATAGAATGGATGAAACTCTAAGAGCTAATAGCATAACAAGTAGCGTGCTCATCTATTTCTATGAAACATGAATTCGAGCCAATTTTTCAACTACCTTTGTCTAATATAAATAATATATGCAAAATGCTCGCCCATACAATACATTTTCACGCATACACACAGCTTTGGTTGCCCTTGTGATTTAGTGTCGTCTTTCATAACTACTCTAGGCTGTGCACATGATGGATGATGCTATCGTTTTTAATATATTAGACTCTATTCAGAATACAAGCACACTTCTCCTTATGCATCTACTATACAAATGAATACCCATTTCTAATTTTTATCTTTTGAAAAATAGAAGCTTCTTAAAAAAAGAACTCAAAATGCTATTTGTTGAAGAAAAGTCAATTCATTTGCATAATTTACTCATTCCCCATTCTCACTGAGTGGAGAAGGTGCATCATTGTATTTGTTTGAACAGCGAGTAAAATTAAAAAAGTATTGCCAGGGTTGCGAAATCGGAAGGAAAATATCTCCTTATATGTGGGAGGCATTGATGACCCAACTCTAACTTCCATCTTTGATTAAAAAAGGGCCAGGGCCTATGCTTGCAAAAATTTTACTTATTTTTTCCATTTCTGAAATATTTGAAAAAATCGGACTTTACCACTCTTTTTCCATTTTTACTTTTCCTTTTTTTGATCGTACGCAGTGGTTCTCAACTATTTTTTAACAGAGTGGCGCATTAAGAAAAAGCATCGCACTTGTGGTCCGCAACAAAACACAAACTGGTATGCATTGACATACTCAAAAAATAAAGAAAGGGTGTTTGCATCCTGTCTGAATTAGCAGCCACTTCCAAGACACATGGTGTGTAGTAGACCAAATTTAATAGTAGATCATAGATACACTACAACCTATGCACAGTACAATTAATAGATCAATAATTTTGTGAAATTCTGACTTTTTTGATATGATATTGCTAACCTAATTTTTCCTGCAACTTTGCTATGCCGCGTTTGTGAACCATTAATATTACCGATCCCAAGTTTTGACCGATTCCGATTCAGATTACTGGCGGTTTAAAAAAGCTAGATAAAGAAGTATTGTAACAAAATTAAAATCATAGCGGATTCCAGTATTTATTATAACTTAGTTTTTTTGTAGATAATTTTGAAACGTAACGTATCATATGCCGCCACTCAACGCGACTTTTAGGAATACTCTCGCGACTATAATTAGGGCCGTGACCCTGGGGTTGAGAATCTATACCCTAAACGAAAACGCATTTGTGCTGTTCATCATCATCATCATCCATTTATCTCCAGGAGGAAAACAAGGTCTTATATCCCTGCTAGCCAGGGTCGACCTTTTTCATTTTTTGCAGCGTCATCTCCATTGCTTTTAAGTTGTGCATTTTCCAGAGAGAGTCCCCTTTTCTCCATATCTACTTTCACCACCTCTTCCCATGATTTCTTGGGGCGCCCTTTCTTCGCTTTTCCAGTCACAACTTTGTCTCTCACCCTCCTTCATTCATTCTCTCAAGAAGACAACCAACGCAGTCTTTGCTCCTCGAGATATCCATTTATGTCTTCAAATTCTAACATTTTCCTGAGAACAGCATTTGGGACTTTGTCTAAGAGCATTTTTCCACAAATCATTCGCAACATTCTCATTTCCGATGATTGCATACGCCTGATATCTGATTTTTTCATTGCCCAACATTCACACCCATAACTCATAACACTTCTCACACATGCTTTGTACAGTCTTCCTTTTAACTTCTGATGCGTTCGTTGAGGTTTGGCTGTGCATTTTTTGAGAATCAACCACAGCCAATGTGGATTGCTTCATCCTCTAAAAGAAAACGTTACTTAGTTGCGCTTTCTTACAAAATACCACAGATATGCCGTTGAATTTTTTCCAAGCGAGTCTTATTCGTGATGTCACAGATTTTACATCTCCATCTCTGCTAAGTACATCTCTTAGGTACCGAAATTCTTTTACATTAACCTTGTCTCCTCCAAATATGACCGTATTTTCATTTTCTTTATCAATTTTCTTTCCTTTGCAACTAAAACAAACAAAATTTTTTAACCGTTATAAGCGCACCACACACACCCGAACATCTTTTATGGACCGACATCTTGCATAAACTACACTGAATGCCATTTCGCACAACTCTTTTCCCGCATTTTGCACATTGATCGATATTACTAATAACTTCATCTAAACAACGAGATTTAAATCAGTCTTTCTCAACCTTTTTTCTTTCCAAGCCCATTTTTAGTGCAAAAAAAATCTCAGGCCCACTTAACTTTTTAAGAGAAACCCAATGCTTTAATTTAAACGTCATATGATCGTATATAGAACTACATGACCTTTAATAAAGTTTAAATAATAAAATCTTTATTGGCATAAATAATAATGAAAATTTCACTGACTTGACGGTTCCTGGTGTCTATTTATTAGCTTATCAAAATGAATTTTCAGACCTTGGTTCAATCTTAATCGTAACTCTCCTCTCTTTTCAATTTGCAAATGATTACGCTTATTTGTCAGTAAATCATTTGCTGCATGAAAATCCTGTCTCGACCAACCAAGTAGTAGGAAAACCAAGTATAAACTGGGACAACTTTTTCAAAGAGCATTGTATGTTTTGATGCTACTTTCAACCATCCAATCAAGCCATCCTTTTTGATGTTTGCCATTAATACTTTGTTCTCTTTCAGTTCAAGAAGTTCTCCAGCAATATAAGGATCAAGATCTGTTGCACTTAAAATATCAAAATGTTCAATATCCATAATCCAACTAGGCGGAGTCATTTCAATGACATCTTTAAATCTTCTAGTCATGTCATCTTTTAGATTCTGTAAGTGGTCAATACAGCTTGTGATTACTTCTGGACTTGGAGAAGTTTCTGCCAAATTAAAGAAAAAAGCAAATTCATTTTTTTGTAGATGAATTTTCCAGAGACTTATTTTATTTAAAAAACAACGCACTTTTTCAGCACAATCAAAGACATTAGCTAGGTAAAAAATCTTTGCTTTTATATCAGTTTTATTTATCGCTGAGAACAAAGTCTTTGCTTTATCTTTCTGCTTCTTGCTACACGCCTGTGTTTCCATCTGATGAACAAAGATAAGAACCATATCCCACATTTCAGCAAAACGAATAAGAGAATTTCCTTTTGAGAGCCATCGCACTTCTGTATGCATGAGAAGAGTCTGATCTTCATCTTCACACAACTTCTGAAAAAGGCGGTCATGCAAACCGTTGGCTTTGACAAAATTGATTGTTGATATTGCAACTTACGCAATTAAGAGATTTTGCAGCAAGATGTTCTCTATGAATGATGCAGTGAATAGATACCAAATGAGGGAAAGATTTTTAGTTAGTTTCATGCACTGTAATATGCGATCATAGTTTAGATTTTAGAAAATTAAATCTTTTATTGCGTTTTGTCATTTAAATAAAAGATCAGTGTTTTATCAATGAAGTTTTATTTTTTAACGCAACTTAAAAATTACTTATGTTTTTAAAATTTAGTGAGTCTAGCCTAATAATTTTCCCTCTTAAAAATGAGACTTGACGGAATACCACTCAATCACAAAATGTTACTAGGAGTTAAATAATTTACTTGTTAGGACAATTATTCTATCATCTGAAGTAATGTAAAATGTTTTAAAACTTACCAATTTAAGGAAACAACCTGGAAATTATTTTAAGCCGCTTATAAAATAAATACGTTATGACCAAATGATAGTATATTGTATGCTGTAAAATGCTAATAACAAATGTTGAATGCGAACAATAATTGTTGATTGAAAATTTAAAGTTTTCACAAAATGACAAAAAATTATTGAGAACTTCTACAAGTCTACGCAAAACATTTGATATAAGGCGGCGAAGAAGAGTGTGTGAGAGAGAGAGAAAGTGGAAGAGAGTAAGTGATGAGGAAAATTATTCAAACACAAGACTCACGACAATTGAAGGAGGAAAATAATAAAGTTTTTTTCCATGTTTATTATTATCCCTTTACCATAAAATGGCTTATGAATAAGTATGTTTGTATTGAAAAATCACATCTCTAAATAAATAAATAAACCCTAAAGAGCAATTACAAAAGGCCCACCTTAAGCCCAAAAAAATATTCAGGCCCATTTTCAAACTTTAAAAACCCACTTGTGGGCCTGAGGGCCCACGTTGAGAAACACTGATTTAAATTTCATTGCTTTCCTTTTTGAAAGGTTTATCTTCAACCCTTTGCTACTCAGTGTTTCTCTCCAACTAACATATCTTTTTCCAACGTTCTCCCAACTGCTTCCAACAATCACCAAATCATCTGCATAGAGAAACTCTCTCTTACACTTTTCAACATCATCATAAAGTACATCCATAACAATTGCAAAAGGTATCGGGTTAAGCACAGATCCTTGATAGACACCGATTTCAACTTTGAACCATTCTGATATTTGTCCTTCAACTTGCACTACAGTTTTTGCATCGTTGTACATTTCCATTATTGCTTTTACTTCGTACTCTGGCACACCTGTTTTTCTCAGAGCCCACCAAATTACTTCTCTTGGAATGCAATCAAAAGCTTTCTCAAGGTCGACAAATAGAGCTTACAAGTCCTTATCCACTTTTTTGTGTTTTTCAATCAATTGCCTTTGCAAAAATTGCATCGATCGCACTTTTACCGGGCATGAAACCCATTTGAATTTCATTTATCTCAACACGTTTCCTAATTTTTTTTTTCAAAAACTCTCTCCAATACCTTCATCACATGTTCAAGAAACTTTATACTTCTATAGTTAGAACATTCTTTTGAGTCGCCTTTGCCTTTATAAAGAGGTAACAAAACACTATTTCTCCAGCTTTTTGGCATTTTTCTCCCCATCATTATATCATTTCCTATTTTTGCCAAAGAACCCTCAAGTCAGTCTCTCCATTTTTGTCTCTCATACATGGATTTCCAATAATATCTTTTTTGTTTTTCTTGCTTGTCTTGTCCATTCAAAAGATGTGTCTCATTCTTTCCATCTGCTTTGTTTCTTTTTCAGCTTCTGCATGCATAGTCTTCACCATCATGCTCTGGGCCATGTTTCTGTACTTGACATATCTTTCTTTTGCTTTTAAACTTCTCTCTTTTCTCCACATTTTATAGTTTTCTTTCTTTTCCTTTAATGCCTTTTTGACACTATCGTTATTCCACCACCAAGTTACTTTCATACAATTCAGACCGTTACTCTTTGATGTTCCACATTCTTCTTTCATTATTTCAGACAATTTTGTAACAATTTTATCCCATTCAGTATCTTTATCGATTGAATCTGCTTTTTCCATGATTGCTTTGTGAATTTTCAATCTCCATCTTTTGAGTCTGTTTTTGTCAACCTTCTGCTGTCTTGTGTCTTTTTTGAGCACCACGTCCATTACCAATATACGGTGTTGCGTCATAACCATTTCACCAGCAACGAATACGCGTTTCTCAAAGTAATGCCATATTTAAAATTTGCAGAAATATTTGAACAAATTGAAAGTGTTATTTTACTCTACCTCTTCGACTCAAGAAATTGGCGAATAATGCAAAAAGTGCAGATATCGATATCGGTGCCGATCTAATCGGTACAGCATTATAAATTATATTTAATAAATCTTATTTTAGCCAGTTTAAAAAACGATAATCACAAAATAAAAATAAAAAGTTGGGATTTTTTTCTACCATTTTGGAATTTTAACTTGGCTATTCCGAATAACTTACGAATTAACTCACTGGCAAGCTAAATAATTTTAATTAATTTTTGAATTTTTTTAAATATTAATAAAATTTTAATTTATATAAATTTTAGACTCGAGAAGGGTGCACTTATAAACGAAATCATTTGGAAATCGAGAATAATTTTTTTGAGATCATTTCACAAGATAAACAAACTAGCATGATTCAATTATAATACAATTTTGTAATTCCATGTTGGATATACAATCCTAGTTGTTTTGTCACTCCCTTTGTGTAGCACACTAGTCCAGACGCTTTTCATCTTTTTTTACGATTTTGAATGAAGCCATTGGAGTCATTAAAATGTTGAATTCGGTCAAGAGTGTTGCATTATGCATATGTTAGAGTCGCGAATATTAAGTGTTAGTGGTGTGGATACTTGATTGTGCTTTCTGTCTAGAAGTTCACCACGTCGTTACAATTCATGTCGTCCTACTTGTAAGCCACGCGTATACATTATAATTCACTAATTGCCTAATTTGTTCTTATTATTCATGTAAGAAACGCGCTGTCATTTTAGGAGCTCTGGCTAAAGAGGTAGTAGCCACTGTGCTTTCCAGGTTCCTAGGTAAAAAAGGCGCGTGGAATAAAATGGCGTGCCACAACTCATACATACCCTTTTGCAGCGAAAGTTTACAATCGCAGCCATGCTGTCATAGCAAAGCTTCTACTACTACCATTGCCTATTTGTAGTTGCATAATTACTATGCTATCTGCACAATGCTATCCTTTAAAAACTGTATTTTACGATTTCTTTGGTCATAAATAAATCAATTGAACGCGCGCATTGAAGAAGGCAGTTACGCGCCACATAGGCCTGTGAGGTTCTTCGTGGCGGAATATTTTTTATTTCTATTTTCTTCTGAAAATTTTGTGCCAATGATGTTTTCATTCTTTATACTTTATATGGAAATTTGTTTTCGTATGGGACTTTTCAGGCCAAATAACACATTTTTTAACTTGTATATATGAAAAATGAAAATAATATGTAAAAAGCTGGGATATCTCTATCAGAATTGCCCTTGCAAATTGTGCGCCCCTGCTTTTGTGTCGTATGACTCAATTCCTACCTTTGAGTGTGTTAGGCAGAACTTTACCTCAAAATATCAACAGGAAAAAGGCTTGAATTAAGAGCGTCTTTAACTCGATCTTCTATTTCGATTCTTGCAAGCAATATTCTTATACCTCTTCTGCCTCAACACTCTCTGTCATTAATAGGATATCGTTTCTTTATTTCCTATTCAGCAACGCGATATTCATTAAAACCTTGCTTTCCTGCTAACGCGGCAATTAATCCGTCTATTAACATTTAGCTAAAGAAAAGATAAGTTGGCCTCTAGAACATATGCGTCCTAGATTCAATTTCCAAGAAAAAATTTAACAATGTCATTGTCGCATTGAAAAGGCTATTTGAGTTATAAGTATTCACTCCTCATCACTCATGTTAATTGAAAGCCAGTCTTCCATTTAAAATTAAATAAGGTATATTAAAGCATAGAACCACTAAAAGCAGCCCGATTTGTTACTCTTCATATCGTTCAATTTGTTTTTTTGATCTGGTCATCGATGTATTCGTTATTTTTTCCGTTTGACATTTTCAATTACATTTTTGTGTGATGATTTCTAATCCACATCAGAATTCAATGATGTCATCTTCAGAACATTTCAAAATCATTTTTAGAATGCATTCCAGTAGTAATTTATTTAGAACTTACACTTTTTTTTAATTTATGAATAAATATACACAATATTAAAAAAATGTTCAAAACCCCCTTTTGAGGACCAAAGTCCAAAGAAATGAAAATCTGCTATATATCAAATTCCATTTAAAAACAGTCGATTATTCCCCATAATTCTGCTTCTAAAAGGGTTAAAAAGGAATTTGCCCTTTGATAAATGCAACCAGTGAATGGAGTATGGGTGTTGCGCGCGCGCTTCTCTATGTGTCTTGTATATATGTGGGAGTTCTGTCACGCGTAAATCTGTTTATATTTGATCACTTGTATGTAGACCTTTTCAAAGTCCAGTCTTTATAATATCCAGACCAAGACTGGACTAGAATATCTATAATTTGGATCGGAGTATAATGTCTATGGACCAAATCGTGTAGGGCTACAGAAATTATGGGCCGAACCGAACTGAAGCACTGGGACCCGTTATAATCGCAATGTGAACGGGTCTACTTGTATGTATGTGTCTGCGGGTGATTTCATATATCTTGTGTGCCTGAGGCATTGAACATTTATTATAAAAGGCATAGTAGTACACCTATGAAAAATTGAAGGGATAATACATATCGTATTTAACAATGAAGTTGTTCTTTATTCTGAGCAACGTTTCTCAACCTTTATGTATAAATCTGCCCCTGAGATTGTAAAAACTTTTAAAATTGTCCAATATCAAACATAAAAATAATGAAAATCTGTAATGTTTTTTTAATAAAACCTTAGTTTGAATTTTTTCATTCCATCAAAGTCAATAAAATCTTCCTAAAAATGTTCTTTTAGAGATTTCATATTGCGAAAAAGTGAATTTATCAACCATTCTTCATTTTTGCGTTTAAGCGGATCGTTAATTATGAAAAAAAAGTGATGTTCCCGCTCAAATATTTGAATAGAATATTTTAAGTATGGTTGAAATAAAAAGTAAGTCTTGAAAAAATATTTGAATATTTGTTTATACAATGCCAAGCTGTTTCCTAAAAAATTGCCCACCTGAATTCCATTTTCGCTCAGAAGTGGGTGAATCGCTCACGGTTGAGGAATCCTGATCTAGTATGAAAATAGGTTCAAACTTTTTGGTAAATAATGTAAACATTAGTATATATATGCTTTGGTATTGACTAGCATATATATATACACTATTAGTATATTTGTTTTAATATTCACATCGTTTAGCATACTATGTCGATAAAAGTTTATTATCAATCTTTATGATAATTTTTTTTCCTTTTGACAACAGTTGATGCTTACAAAACTCATACAGGTTGGCTTGCGGGTTTTTTTTAAAAGAAAGCTTAGAAAAAGTATTAGAGAAAAATTTAATCTAAAATTTTTTTAATATATTCTAACCATTTTGAAATCCGTTTTTGAAGAAAAAAACAGTTTACACGCTCATTTTCTTCCTCTCTAAACAACTCAATGAAAGCTTTCTTCAACTTATTTTCTGGTTGCAATTTAATCTTTTATTCAAATAAATTGTATTCTATTCTATCAACAAAAAAAGTTTATAAGTTAAATTGGAAATTTTAAATTAACATATGGTGATTAGCAGGGCGAATAAAAGTCAATAAAGTCAACTTTTATTTCCGTTTAGCAAAACTCTTTGAAGATGATCTTTACTTGTTTAGTCTAAAAATTTTAAACTAATTTCAAATTTTTAAGTCAATCAAAGTCAATTTTTCGAGTTTAGGTCAATAAAGTCAATTTTTATATTTAACACTTTTTGATTCAATGTGCCTAAAATTGTTATAAGCGATACATACAAGATTTCTTCTTTATATCAACACTTCCACAATAGTTCGGCTTTTTTTCATCTAATAAAAGGCTTTACTGTAAAGTTTGCCTGACTGAGGTTAAAACATGAAGAAGTTTTTTGTAAGACAAATTTTTTTTGAGAAACGCGGTTACATATGATATACTCGCTGTAGAAGTTATGGAATTTTATTCCCAAACTTTTTTATCATTGCATCTTTTTCACATCTTTTACACAAGTTTACATTAAAAGTTAAGATATCCTGCAAAATTGTAGATTACCGGCATTAAATCATTCAAAATTAGTAATAGAAAAAGACGTTCTCTTTTCAAACCTATCGGCAACACTTCAGTACCAATTGTAACGAAATTGACAAATTGGTCCAGCAGTGAAGAAATTAATGATGAAGATGATGGAATTTTATTGCCAAATATCAAGAAATTGTTAAAAAAAAGAAAATCTGTGTGAAAACTTGCTAACAATAATTAGAGAATATTCACGATTCATTGATTTAGTCGGAAAAAGTCAACATAGAGACTTTTTCAGTCGAAGATACCTTTACTTGTTTCCACATTATTTCATTTAAGACGAATGTGGGCGTTAAAAGTTATCTTGAAAATAGATTAAAATAAAATGAAATCAATAAAATTATGAATATGGAAAACTCAAATCTCTCGCAGTACTTATCCCAAATTACAAAATTGTCAAGTTTTAACTTTAGAAGTAGAAAGATCCTTTTCTAAACTGGGAAAACTGCTAGAAAATGATCGAATTTTAAATCAGAAAATGTCATTAATTATATGTTGTTGTATTACAAAGTTATGGATTCTTTGAAATAATTTTCAATACTTTCTCTAAAGTGTTCATAGTTGTTCAATTCAATGAAACTTTAAAAAGTCAATAAAGTCAATTTTTTCTCTGAGTAAAAGTCAATTTTTTTTAATTTTTTGGGTCAATTTTTCCTCGCCCTGGTGATTAGTTTGGTGTATTTTAACCTAAGTCATGTCTAATCCGCCACCCTCCAAGTCCTAGTAATCCTGGATTAGTTATAGTCAGCGTCAATCTTTACTATCAATTTTTTTTCTATAAAAATAGTTTTCATTTTCATTCCAACTTGAATTTTTGATGCAAAGACGTGAGTCTTCGCCCTTATCGCTCTTTATTTGGTCAATTCAAAAGCTTTCAATATTTAATCCTAACCAATTAAATAAAACTTTGAAATATTTTAATATCTAGATAGCGTGGATGAGATGTCTAATTTTCTATCCATGATTCGAAAGATATTAAAAAATTAAGTGAATGTACTTTACAAATTCAAATTTTGAAATACCTTCACTAGTTTTAAATTTTGAAAGTAGAGTCAAAATATGAAGCATATGTTGTATATATTACATGTGTTCTTAAAATGAATGAATTTTGCATACATTTTCCGGCGTTATGGTTGTTTCAGACAATCTTGATATATTTTTCCAAAAATTTTTATTCCACATTTATATTCCATCCAAGTTTTTTCACTTGATAATATATATATATTTATTTTATTAACACTATTTTCAAAACAATATCTCTCACCTCCTAAAGCTAATATTTGAAGAGACTTAATGTTATAAACATAAAAATAAAGTTTAGGCGGTGTATTTAAATGAACTTAAATTTTATTTCAGATTTTTAGCGCCTAATATAGTAGAGTTTGTTTTATTCAATTAGTGCTACCTAAGTTCGCTGAAAAATATTTTCAAATAGTTCCTTTAAAAATTAGAATATGAAATGCCATCGTACAAAATGAATAGCATAACGCACACTAAAATCTATCTAAGCATTTTCCTTTTTTAAGTTTAGCTCCAAGTCAAAGTTTTATAGTTTTATTTTTAGTCTTCAAGTCTATGTTCAAGCTAGAAATGTAGCGATTAATCGGCTTCTTTTTGGATTAATCGCTATTTAGCAACGTAGCGCTCCTTAGAGATTTTCTGATTTATCGGCTTTTCAAAGACTTTTGGTTTAAGAGTAATATGTTTAACTAAGATATTAAAAGACACATGAACTTTTTTAGTTCAACGCTATTTTTCTAATTATTTAAAAAAAATGGAAAAAAACGTTTGAATTGTCCAAAGTTCTCTCACTTGACGATGAAACCAATGATTCTTTTTTTAAAGATTACAAAAAACAATTAAGTTAATTTAAATGTTTAAATAAGTTTCAAAATTTGTTGAAAATTTTTTGTTTAAGAAAAAACTTAAAAAGTCACAAATATAATATAAAATTGTATAAGGCTTAATACTCAAAATAAGTTAATAAAATTTAAAAATACAAGACAAAAATGTTGTGAAAATTAAAAAAAAATTATAATTAAAAAAAAATTAATTATTATAAAAAAAATTAAAAAAAAAGAAACATTTTTAATATTAAAAAAAATTTAAAGACATTTTTAATGTTCAACCCTAACACTCATTCATTAGATTCTAATTTGCAAAAATAAATAAACTGTCGATATCGTTAATGCAGCTAAAGTTCTTATCGGTGCATCGCTAGTGTTCAATCCCATCGATAAGCCGAGGCAATGTGTTGAGCTCTCAAAGAAATATAAATTTATATTCTTTTTATTACGACAGCCCCCTGTAATCACCTTACCCTTCTGTGTGAGACTCTAGGAACCGTTCTGTATATGTTGTGGTAAGAACTATTTTTGCAAGAACATAATAGTCCATTTTTTATTTTGAGAAAAAGACTGGATAATAATAATTCATCAGCCCGTGTAAATTGATTTTATATTGCAATATCATTAGCCATTTTTCGCAATTAAATCAATAGGTTAATGAACTTCAATTTTTATGAATTTACAAAAAACATTCATTTCATCATACACACCTCTGTAAACGATATATTATTATTTTCTTTGATTTATTAACCAAATATATAAAGGTGATTTTATTCCTTTATACATTTTTTCCAGAATTATACATGGTGGCGAACTTGGGCAATGAATTATTTGAAGAAAACAAGGAGTTGAAGGAAGAATGCTCTTTACTTCTCCAGAAAACTGCAAATCAGACTTCTGAGATAGAAGTAAGGCAATATAAGATAGATTCTTCTTCTTTTTTTAAATGATATATTATATCTTGAGTGATGAACAGCCATTTTTAATCTTTAAGATGTCCTCAAATCAATGAGTTTATCATACCCATCACCTAGAATACTCTTAAGAATATTTATTTTACTTGAATTTGCCTTGATTTTTGATTTAAAAATGTATATTCCTTGGTTCAATTTATTTTAATTTTCAAGAATACTTTAAAAACAGTGGCGCACATTCTTAAAATTATTGCTTGGGGGGGGGGGGGGCTTTTTTTTAAATTTTATTCTAAAAAATGTGTGTCTGAAACTCAACCGTAAAACAATTACAGTAATATGGAGAGTCTACTCACCAGTCTTAATGACATAAAAAAATCATAATTATTGGCGAAGCCAAATATCAGACTTCTGAGATAGAAGTAAGGCAATATAAGATAGATTATTCTTCTTTTTTTTCACCCCCCCCCCCCCCCCCCCCCCCGCCCTGCAAGGCTGGTGTTTATCTTCCAAATTCATACCTTCGTTTTGAAATGACTGAAGGTAATTCTGATATCTCCGCTTTACATCACCTTTCCTTCATTGCTTAAAGTTTTATTTACAGCACTTACTTCGTGAAAGAATAAAAGCATTTTACTCATTTCAAAATAGTGAGAATAGGATGTTAACTTTTTTGATATCAAAAATTTATACCTTCTTATGTAAATTACCTTCCAAAATAAACCTATCATATAAATTATACAAAATATCTCTTTCTTTCAATCAAGGAAAACATTTGATGCCTAATAAACCTTTTGATTTGTAACTTTTCACAGAACCCCTAAGAATTTCAAAACTTCGGGGCGCTAACGTCTTCTTTGCGGCCTAATGATGTAATGCATTTGCTATAGTTTACCTTTAATAACGCCAAATTTCACTAGTCATTGATTTCTGACTGCCCACTAATGTTTTATGCATTAAGTTTGCTATCAATGTGTTGTATATGTTATATAAAATGTAATTCCTAAAATGACTTCAAAGATTCATTCTAACTTGCGCCGCTTTAGTATCAAAGCGAGCAATCTACACAACATTATCCAACCCTTCCCTATCCTCAAAAATGAACACACACAACTGCGCCAACAGTTGAAATATCTATTTTAAAGATATAAAAGCTACTTTTTGAATATGTTGCCATTTTTTTCAAATAACAATGGTAAAATTCCATTCATCGTCTATGAATTATAAACAGCGTTCATAAGAAGGGAGAGAAATTATCTTCGTGAAAAATAACAGTTGCAATTTTTCTTTGTTGTTAAAAATTACTGGCATGCAGTTCTTGAGATATTAGAAATGAAACAAGGTATCATTATTTCTTTTTTTATTTCTATGGCTGTATTTGATCTAGATAATGATGATGCTGTATGATATCTCAGATTTGCTATGTTTAACACCTCTGATATATAAATTACATAGCTCAGCTTGTAATTAACAGTTATTACAAATTATTGTTATCTGTACTGTGCACTTTTTTATAATTGTATAGTGTTTTCTGGAGCTCGCTCTATTTTTTTTATCTTCTGTGTCATCTCTTAATTATTGCGTCAATATCAAAGATCTCATGAAGATAAATAGGCTTTTTTATTGAAATCGACTAAAGACGACACCTCAATCTACCATAAAAATAAAGGTACCGTGGGGTGTTTTCGCACAAAAGACACAATTGTCCCGCTTGAATCGAACTACGAGGAAAATAGGTGTGATGCCGGATTGAACCCAAGACCTCGAGTTATCGAAACCCCGTATCTAACCAACCTTACTCACCTCCCCATAAACTAAAATTAATCATAAAATAAGCTAAAATTTTTTCTAAAGTACGTTTACTAGATTGCAAAAAAAAAATTGCTATTTCCAAGGGAGAATATCCGACTCCAAAAAAATTTTTTAAATTGAAAGTATTCAAGCCCAGCTTTTGCTTTTCGCTTCGACTAAAGAAGAGTCACTCCATATGTATTTATAAAAAATTAAATTTGTTTTTTAATTTTTAAAATTTTTGAAAAAAAATTTTCTTAATACCAAAGAAAATTTGCAACCGACTTTTGAAAGTATTTTAAAGTATTTTACGAAGATATTTTACTGTGGGATCTTTTCAAACTCGAGGCCCCATTACATACTTTTTATGTGCTACTTTTCGCTAATATAGACAAATTACCCGAATGTACTCACGTTTTAAACGAAACTATACGTTTTAAACTTAAATATTGCGAAACAACATTCCTGACAGGTATGCCCGCCCATTGAAGGATAAGCTTAAAAGCGTTTATAGCAAATATAAAAATGGAGAAAACTGTACACTTTATTAGTGATTTTGTTTACTAGTTTCGGAGTATAAACTCACTTTTCAAAGCAAATATATAAAAATCATAATATGCACATCCTTTTTCACCCTAACTACTTCATTTCGCTCTCATATTTGTAATATATGTTGGTAGACTCGAGACATTAGCTTGATCTTCAAGTCTGATTAAAACATCCTCACTGAATTGCATGTGAATTGTTTAAATATTAGTCAAATCATAGAAATTGGAGTTCGGTGTGAGTTACATATTCAAATCCCGGTGTAGACGAATGCTGATTGAATTCATTAACAAACTTAATCAGTGTAACTCCTCATTTTTATTAGTTTTTATACGGTGATCCTCTTAATTTATACCGTTTTTTAGTGCAACAACATAAAAGCGGCTCCTGGCCTTTTGTATTGCACAATTTTATTTATACTTTCATTTTTTTTTTCTAATAATTTTATATGTCTCAACATGGAGTATATATATAAAAATATATTTATATCTTGTTTGTTCTATTTTATGTTAAATTACTCGTTTGTATCTCTTAATTTAATTTACCTATAAAACAAATAAAAAAAATGTATATATATCTATATATTTTTTTTCTCGATGTTATTTTGCAAGCATTCTCATTTTTTAATTGTTTGTATTTTCAATAAAGTTTCTCTCTCTCTCTCTCTCTCAAATTTATACAGTGAAATTAGATGTGATGTGCACTAGAGATGTCTCGGATATTCGCATCCGCATATACGGATCATCCCCAAAATATTTTACATCCTCATCCGCTGATTTTTTTCATGTTAACATCCGCATCCGCAATTTAGAATCTTTACATTATAGCTACTTTTCTCGATCCCAGATTCAAAAGTAAATTGTTCACCAATTTTGAAAATACAAATAAAGTAAAAACTTTCCTTATGAATTCATATCATGAGGATAAGATTGATAATAGTAGCATAGATAGAAGTAAAAAGCTGCAAAAATGAAGAAAAGTGCTAATGAAGTGCTATGTCCTCTATTCTAAACTCTGGTAGTGAAGATGAAAACAAGAAAGAAAATGAAGATAATGAAGCTTTTAATGAAGAAATATCGAAGTATCAAAAAGAAAAAAGAATTGATTCATATAATTGCTTAGATATATATTGCTTAGATTGTTTGAAAACTAAAAAAAGAATCATTTCCATTTTTATCAAAAATTGCATGTCTTACCTTACCTGTCCTCCTAGCACTGTTCAAAGCGAGCAGCTTTTTAGTAGCGTCGTAAATATTTATAAAGCCAAAAGATTACTCGGGGAAAAAGTAGAGAAACTGTTATTTCTTAAAATAAGTTTTCTAATTATCCTGATTTAGGTTTTTTTACATTGTTGGATTAAAAAATGTAAAAAAAAAGGATTAAAATAGCAAGATACTGTAAAATATAAAACATATTTTTTTAAAAATATTTTATATCCACATCAGCATAAAAATTTATTTCGGATATCCGCATCCGCTAGGATGTCAAATCTAATATCCGCATCCGTGGATGTAAAAAAATTCACATCCGATACATCTCTAATGTGCACATTTGTGTTTTAGAGTACTTGTATACTATAATAACATCCTAACTTTGTAAATTAGACTGTTTTTTTTATTTGGATATATATCACTCTATTTTATGCCAAAATTTCTTGATGCGTATAATTATACCTCTATTTTGATTCAAAATATGCTCGCTTTCTTGCTCCACACTTTTGAAAAATGGATGCAATATTTTGTTTCATGTAATTTAAAGTTTACAACGCCTTTTCTAATTCAAATTTCAAAAAACTCTTAGCAAAGAATTTACTGTAAAACCTCTAGTTAGTCTTCGAGTAAATACTTTTTCAAAATCTCAATTTATTGAAAATAACAAAAGAAAAGTAAGATTTTCTGTAGAGACAAGACTATAAGTCTTACAAGCACAGCAGAGAATTTTGAATCTTGTAAACCAATGCAGCTTCTTCATGATGACAACATCTATGTAATGAACACTTTTATTATGTCTATACGCTGTTCAATATAAACAGGTCTCGCTGTATTTTAGCGGTAAAGATTAGAGTTCGTGAAAACTTGAGTTTGTCATCTAATAATCATAACACCTGTCTATAACGACTAGTTTCAATTCTTCGCCACTAATTCTCTTTGCGCTTATTCGACCTTGACCCACCCTTTCACGAAGACCACTACATGTTTGACTGCATATAGTATATTTTATGCACTTCATTTGATATTATTCTCATTTTTGTGTATGTCAATTCCTTCATTAATTTATACTCATTTAAATTTGGTCGCATAGTGGATAGGTAATGTGACTTTCTATCTACGACATCGTTTTTTACCATATGTAAACCAGATGGTAGCTAGTAGATCAAGTTTTCTCTAATGTAAATTTTATTCATTAATTTTTTAAAAAGAAAGAAAGTCGTTATAAATGATATTGCCAAAATTTTGTACACGTTAATTTTTAGTTAATTTTAGTTTAAAGTGTTTATAACAAAATTTGTAACTAGAGAAATGGGAGTATAATTTTTCTATTTTTGGGACACTAATCTAATGTGTCAAGGTTTACTTGAAGCAGTATGTTTGTTTATTATTATTATATATATGATATTTTAATCATGTTGTCTGTTCAAAAAAATAAATAAATTTTTGCTTATATCACTTTAGAAGATCAGAAAAGCTTTGTTATATACAAAATACATATAATAATTGCTTTACAGTTTCTTTAAAACAGATTAAAAACTTTTTAAATCACATAAAATGAAAAATACATCAAAAAACTAATGGAGTTTTTTTAGTTCGTGTTTTAAAAGATTGTACCTACTTGAATAAAACTACCTTTAGAAAATGTGCGCGATTTTTATTCAAGTCCTTCTTTTACTTTTGTGTATAGGGAGAAAGAGTGAGATGTTCACCCCAAAATTCTATTCATTATTTTGGTCTTTTCAAATCGATGCCTTCCCCTCTTGCAATTTTTCATAGAAGTCGACATATGAAGGGAATTCTCGATTGAAGTATCTTGAATATAACACTTGAGCACTTCGGTAGAAAAAGTAGAGTCGACATGTAAAAATGTTCTGTTTACTTGAGAATTCATTATTGTAAGTCGTCTACAAAATCTTTTTCTACAATTACTTCACACACTTTTTTTCTTTTCTGACTTTACAAAAAAATTTGGAATTCAGTTTTATAATGATTAAATACTTTTGCTTGTAATTAGATTTATTTGATTTCATGTAATCTTTCTTAAATAAATTATCTCTCAAACAGAGGCGTAGCGAGAGGCAGATGCTGGAAAATATTTCTCAAATTTTTTTGTTTTTGTGCTATAGAAAAAAACGTCCCTCTCCATTTTTCTCCATTTCTTACAGAGGATAATTTATAGGGCATCGTGTATTTAACTTCATGAAGAACATAATCTCTTTATGTGATTTTGACGCAAACTTTTTTTCATGTTCAAATTTTACACTATTATATTTCATCATAGTTTCTATTTTGTATAAAAGTGATTATTTTAGGCTCTTCATAACGAATTGAACTCTTTTAAAGAATTTCAGGTGTGTCTTATACAGGACATTGAAGCGCTGGAAAAAGAGAACCATGAACTTGCAATGCAAAATGAAAATTGCATCAAAGAAGTTAGAATGTGCAAAGAAGACTTGTTGTGGTACTTTTTCCTTTTTATAAACTTTTCCTTACTTCTTTCACTTCTACTAGCTAATTGAGTACAAAGATAGTAAAGGGTCCGATAAAATGACTCAAAAATGTTTCAATTAAACTTTAAATTATGACGTATAATACAAAAGAGTATAGAGATATTTATATCAAGTGGGTATATTGATAGCCATTCACCACATTTGTTGCAAAATATAAGAACTTTATATGGTAAATTGTGGAAAAGAAGAAGCTCTCAAATCCTGACTTTTCAATCCATTGTGCATTGACATAGATATCAGCCATCATTTTTTTCTTTTCCATTCTCAATATGAGATTGCTCTTTCTTGGAATTTTCTTGGATTGCTCTAATGAATCTTTAAGATTGCTTAAAGATGGATTGAAAGCATTTTCTGAATCTTACCATAAGATAAAACATTTTCCACAATATCCAGATAAAAAAATCAATTGTAAATCTTCTGGACATCTAAACAAACAAAATTTCCAGATTCAAGGGTCGAGTACAAATAAGATGAAGTTTGTGGATCATGAAATATTTCATATGCAAGCTAAAAAATGAAAGCTGCCAATAAAAATAAGATAACCGTGTTTGAAAATCTTTCATTATTTTTTGCCGTTGTTCTTCACGACGATGAACTTCGAAAACATGCTAGATAGAAGTTTTACTACTGCACTTGAAAGAACTGAAAATGGAATTTCATTAGTTTTGAGACAGGGAGTGAATTTACTTTGAAATCGATTCAGATTATTGGTTGAAAATGAATTCATTGACAGGATGAATTTTTAGATCCTAGAAATGATTTATGACCAAAGGATTGTATGATGAAAGACTTACGTTTGTGAATCTAGATCCACGAAAAATTGTTGTAAATTAAAACGAAACAACGTAGCCCGATTGGATCTTGAAAATTACCAGCAAACTCAGCTTTCTGACTGCTGTCTTTCATCTTGATTTTTCTACTATATTTACTCATTGGAATAAGAATATAGAAAACTACTTCTACCAAGTTACCAGCGGCGGTTCTAGATTTCCAAAAGTGAGGGGGCCAAACAAGGGCCAAGGTTTTTTAAAAGTTGTAAAGAAATAGGTTTAAAACTAAAAAATTTAAAACTTATCAATTTTTTTCATGCGAATTACTTATCGATATTTAGAATTTTGAAACTTTAGTTTTTTATAATCAATTTGGGTGGTGCTCTCACGTTCCGATGCCAGCAGAGGCATCAAATTAAGAGTGCTCTTGGTCTAAGATTCACCCGTCCAGATAAGAGAGATATTTTATCCCTTGGATGCAAAACCCACTCAAAAAATTAAATTATAAAAAGTTTCGAGTAAATTTTAAATCTGGTAAAATAGGTATTTGATGTGGGGGGCCAACATGGGATCCAGCCAAATAACTGGGGGAGGGGGGCATGCTCCCCCCCCCCCTAAATCCGCCACTTCAAGTTACCTATAGTTCATTGAAAAATATCCATTGAAATAAAATTATTTTATGCATTATGTTTTTTAGGTATAACATTTTAAGCATGCATGACATGTTAACATTTGGGTTAAAAAGCACTGATATATAGCTACCCATATATATGTAATATGCATAATAAATATACACTCCCGTTTCCAACACTGGTTTTAGTCGTACTAATACAATTTTCAATCAACAAAGGATCTGCCTAAACCTAGAAGAATTAGGAGATGTAGGATAGAAACTCACTAACATTCAGTCTGACATCGATGCATTGATTCATGGTGGTCACTAGGTACCCACACATTTCGTCGAATGGATAATATTTTGAAGAACTTCTTTGTTGAACGCGTGTTGCGTTGCGTCAAGGATTATTTTGTTGCATAATGTATTTTTTAAAGCAAACAAATAATTTTTCCCTCTTCCTTTATGTATGTGTGTACATTGAAGTTATATAATCGTGTAAGAGAGTTTTTATTTCATATTTTTTTACAAAAAAACTTTGACATATTAAAATAAAATGATTAAACATTTTTATTTGAGGATTAACACTTCCTTTATTGACTTTGTACTAAAACTATACAAAGGTCACGCTTTATATAGAATCAGCTAATGCATTTTTTCAGTTTGAGAAAAAAAATTTGTTTTGTTTACTAACTAAATTTGTGAAGGCTCCTGTCCTAATTTTCACTAAAGAATCAGTAAACACTTTATTTGTAACTGACTAATTAAATTAGTAAAAAATACTTACACATACTAACTTAATCACTAAAGCTTCTTATCCAAAATTCCACCAATGAATTGGTAAAGTTTGTTAGCTTGAAAGTGTGATCTACCAGCAAAATTAGTGAGAAGGTAATCCCACTTTATATTGTTTCAATAATATCCTATAATAATTAAGCAATTACCTCGTTGGCTGTTTCCAAATATAAAAAGCGCATATCTTTTGGCTGCTTACACTCTTTCGACGAAAAGGCGGTTCGACCAAATATCCATTCGACGAATCGTTCGGCAACGATATATCTGTTCAGCAAACTATCCGGAGACGAAATGTCCCAGGACAAAACGTCCGCTCACGGGTCACTAAGGTGACCTACGCATTAAAATCAGTAATGAATATTTTTTGATTCTTAAAATACTCACACTTTTTTGCCTTTTTAGTGAATGCTAAATCCTCTAAAGCGTTGTGAAGCAGAAAAAACTTGTAAGTAGATAAGGAGTATCATAGCTAACTTTGGATAAAATTCGTCGAACACTATTTTTAGAAAGACTCTCAAATCATTGTTTTTTGTAATTACTTCCTACCAAAAATGAAGACCACACTTTTTATCGTGGACTTTTTCTTGGATACTTTTTGTTTAACTCATCTCATATACAATAAGCTAAGATGTGCTTTTTTAGTATGTCTGTCAGAAAATTTGGCATTTAAATATAAATTAAACAAAAAATGGAGATTATATACTACGACAATTCTTATTAAATGCTTATTCATAAAGACATGAAAATTTTGTCATTATAAATAAAGTTCTCTGTCACATTTAAGTAGTTTGTATTTTGAAAAAATTGTTTTGAAAACCTACTTTTTTACCTAACTTAATCATATTTCTGTCAAATTATTTTTAAAGCATTTTTAACTTTATGATAATCCCATTCTTGCAGTAGCGTAGTTAGAGAATATGCCGCATGGCACAGCTCGTGACTTTGCTGCTTTCTTTCTGCGCCCACCACAAAATGAAGACAACATGTTGTTCCTCTTATAGCAGTGATTCCCAACCGGTGTGCCGCGTCACTAAAGGGTGCCGCCAAAATTCAGGGTAAAAATTGTACTAATTTCACCCTCAAAAAAATATTAAAAAACTTTTTTTAAAAAATAGATTTAATTTCACTCTGAAAGAGATTAATTTCATGCTATTTCTCTACTTTTGCCTTTTTCCACATGGTATCTGTGTGAGCAGGCATTTTCTGCCATGGCTATAATAAAATCAAAACAAAGAAATAGACTTCTTTCACTTGAGGACGATATGCGTGTGGCATTATCAACAATAAGACCTAATATCAAGAGTTTGTGTTCTAAGCATCAATCGCAAGTTTCACACTAAGTACACACGTATGATTCACTCTGGTCTATTTGTTATTTGTGTGTTATGTCGTATATCATAGTGTTATACTGTAATTACTTGAATAAATTGTCCAACTACTTTAAAACTTAACATTACATATTTGTATTATTATATTTTCTGTGATAGCAGGATCAGTATAAATTTTTTTATATCATCTTTGCATAAGGTATTGTTGCTTCAATGCAGATGTAGAAATAAAAAAATTATAATAAAAAAACTATGGAAATTTTAAATAAGTTTTTCATCTAAGGGTGCCAGGAATTTTTAAAAGGCTCGCCAAGGGTGCCGCAAACTAAAAAAAGTTGGGAACCACTGTCTTAGAGTTTTAATACGTATATGCGACAAATATGGAAACAAAGGAACAATATTACAATAGTAGCTATTTTGTGGGCCAACATAGCACGACTTTCACATACTTAAACTTTGAAAGTAAGATTCAATTCAATTCAAAGTTCATTGAGCAGAAGTCAATACAGAACAGCGTAAAATGTCAGCATATCCCCACCCAATATTGTTTTAAGGACCTGCGCTCTTTGCTTCACAAGTATTTACCGAAGAACAAATATATTCATGCGTTTAAATTTTTAAGAAGAATATTGGCTTTTTTATAGGCAGCTTAAGTAGAATTTATGAACGTATATATACTTAAAAAATGTTTAACATAAAGAGAATATTTGGTAGAACAAAAGTCTGTCCTCCCTCATAACTAAAGAGGAAGGTATAAATATCTTTATCTTAAAAAAGAGAGGAAAAAGACTATATTTGTTTATAAAATGGAAACTATGATTTATATAATAGACAGCATGGCAAGATTTCTCAACCTCAAGGTGGTCAACTAATGCGTGATCCCTTTTAGTTTCAAAAAACCTATCTCACAGGTCGCAACACTAACATGAATCATGAGAAAAATTCGCAGTATTATTATTATTTTTGAATAGTGAGTTTCTAAAGACCCGTTTTCCTCGTCTATATTCTGCCTTGAATAGCACCAATAGCAATAAAATTCTAAAGCATTTTTCTTTATCCATGCCGTTGTGATGATGTTCATTCATTTGAAACTCATATTTATCATCCAAAAGATTCAACGGAGTAACGAACTCGCATTTCTCAGCAATTTCATGTAAATGTTTAAATCTCAGTTATTTTTTCGATTGCTCTATCCAGCAAAGAAAGCATTTATCTCCTTAATTCATTGTTTTATGAGAATTCATCATCTATTTTTTCTTTTTGAATCTATGTTGACTCTCCCTGTCATTACAAATTTCTTTGACATATTTAACTTCAGTATTCACTAGCTTTTTCCTGCTTTCAACTGGAAATGTTTCTAATGTCCTCATTTTTGCATCATATTTCTTCGCCAGTTAACTTTTCAAGGCCACTTAAGATTCTTGCGAAATATTTATTAGCACTTTCAGTTTTTCTCCTCGCACTCCACGTGACTGAAATGAGAACATCCCAACGATGTATTGACGAAGAAAAAAGTATAAACAAACGTTCCACGCATCCAAAAAAAGTAACAGTAAATGTAACAGAATTCACAGAAACAGAAGCTGCATAAGCATCACACAATTACATCGAGTGATTTGTACAAGTTACAAATTGAACTTTTTGGTTAATTTCCTTGATGCGTTTATGAACACTAGTATGTACGCCAGCTTATCACCCTGTCATTATCATATGATTGCCCTCTACAATTTCGTCTCTATCCAATTTTTCCAAAATCATTGTTGAAATATTCTTCACAGTTTTACCTTTTGTTTCAATGAAATAGACAAATTGTTACACAGCCTTCACTTTTACTCATTTGAAACAGGCATAGCCAAGAACTTGGCTCTTTTGACCCTCATGTGATACATCAGGAGCAAAGGTAAATGTACCGTGGAGTGTTTTCATCAAAAAGGCACACTTGCGCAGCTTGTATCGAACTATATGAAAAGCAGGCTGATGCGGAATTGAACCCAAGACCTTGAATTTTCGAATCCAACATCTAACCCACCCTACTCACGCCCCTGTGTCGAATACCATAAAAAATTGCTTATCTTCTTTCGCTTGCTAGTACGTTTTTCGCAAAATTTCTTAGGAGACATAAGAAATAGCAAACTTGTTTCTCAGGTGGATTCTTAGAAGATTACGAACGTGAAGTGCATTTGATTTCTGAACGGGTGTTCTAGTATTCAGTTTCAACCATATGCTGATTCCATCTTCAAATTTAAATTTTGAATTATTTCTGTCGTAAAGCACCTTGTAACAAAATCAGCAAAGAGCTTTTTTTTAGAAAGAAACAGCATCCACGATTTCGCCATTTGGAGTTCGAAAACCCATTTGCGTGTTAGATTTCTTCATTGTCCTTTGAATGACACACCTTGGCGGCTTACTTCACCAAAATTAGAATTTCGATTTTGGACCACAGACACATATTGGTGTACCAGCCAGATCCGTGTGCCATTGCTAAGTTTGCTTCGCCATAGTCCAACATCTTTTAACTTCACTTTGTTCACAGCTTGTTTTGGGATATTTTATTCTGCATGTTTAATATTTCAAGGAGTTAAAATTAACGAATCGCTTACAGTTAAATCTCTTTAATTGGACAATTGTTTCACTTAGTTAGTAGTTGTTTCATCAAGACTGATCTATTTATCCTCCTTTGTTAAATAATTTCTCCCTTGTCTTTCTCTTTTTTGTATCAACACCACTTTTTTTAACTGGCTTCATCAGGGTGCTAGAAGTATAAATTTAAACTCAATAGTTATCTCTTAATCTACAAATTATTTATAAATATAAATCTTCCGATAAAAATCTTTACATTCTTTTTTGTGGTATACTTTGAAAAATAAGTTGAAAACGATTTATCACTATCATCAATGCTGTGTATTGTAGCAAACGATTTTCTTTTGATTGAATACTATTGAACTTCTCAAGAGACCGAATTGTCTTGAGGCCGTTATGTCCTTGGACCAAAAAAAGCATACAATTTACAATACATTACTAAGTGAAATCATAAATAAACATACTTAATGTGTAATGTTCAAAGGCATAGTCTGGGACTTGGGTTGTCAATCATGTTATTTGAACTAAATGGAATTTTTTGTTCATTATATTGTTTTATTTTAGTCATAAGAGTTTGCTTGATGATGCTCAAAGTAAATTGTCTTCTACTTTCTATGTTGAAGATGTTGGAAGTAAAAATGAAAAGAAATCTTTTGAAGAGAGAAGTCTTTCCTTGAGTGAAATCGATGTTAATTCTGGCACAAACGATATTTCCACGAGCAAACACCATATTCGCGAACTAAAACAATTAAATCGTATGCATCCTTTTATTTCCACTATTTTTATACTTCCCCCTACGTGACCGAAAAATTTGCAGTTAAAAATCATTAGTCCAATAATTTCCATTGTGGCATAACTGTCATGGAAAAAATTCCCAATGCGTTAACCTGAAACCTGAACATTTTTCTTTGCAGATTTTGAAAAACTTTACTGCAATATTGCATATAAAAAATTTTTAACTCTATTAACCCATTTACGGCCAATGTTCCTATTTTGGAACATAAGTAATTTCATCTTCGTCTGCTTTTTTCAATGACTTTGAATATAAATCGTCTGCGTTTTTTTTAGATATCGTCTGCTTTGCTTGGCCTTAAATGGGTTAATAAATTTATTGAAAATTTATACCACTCACAAAAGTTTGAAATGGAATATTCATTTCATTTCTAACGACAAGATTCCTCTATCTAACATTATAATTCAGAGATAAAACTTCGAAAAATATGGCCTTAAGAATATAGTCCAGAAAAAGAGGTTTAGCAGAAAATTTTATAATTAAAAGAGTAAAAGTTTCAAATAAAAAAGCTTAGTATCTTAATGAAATACGTAGATTACCACCGAAGGAAGGGTGACAACGGTTGCTTAGATACACTTGGCTTCCATACTTCCAGGTCTCATGTTGGATCAAGCATCACGCCTTCTTTTCATATAGTTCGATACAAGTAGCGCAATTTTCTACTTTCAAGATGAAAACTCACAATTTGCCTTTACCTTCCATCTTAGCATCAAAAAAAGACATTTTATTTCTAACTTTTGTAAATGATATAAATATTCGATAAAAGTTTCAAATTTTTTATATGCAATATTACAGTCAAGCTTTTCAAAATTAGTAAAGAAAAATGTTCAAGTTAAAGCAATGGAAATTTTCTCCCTGGTAGTTATCCCACTTGCAAATTTCTCAGCACCACTTCCCTGCATTTCCACTCATAATACGTATAGCCTTCTTTTTGCGTGGTTATTTTCATTAAATGTCCTTCTCTCAATAATTATCACTCTGTAAAACAGCGTTTTTCAAATCGTATACCTTTTTTCCTATTTTATATTTAAGTCACTTGACAAATATTAACTATTTTTTGAATAATAAGTTCAGAAGAAAGGTATATAAAAACTTGGTAATTCTAAAAAAAATCATCCTGCGCGTTCGTGATAAATTACAAAGTCTTTTTTACCCCCTCCTGTTATGGCGTCCCAGTTACGAGCTTAATATTGGGGATAAGCAAAAATGGATATCGGGAAAAGAAGTAAATTTTTTGACTATGGAGTAAGAAGTAGATGCGGAGAAGAGAGGTGTGTATTTATCCGTTTTTGAAGTTTCAGTAAAGTGGCTTCACAGGATCAGGTGAAAGGCAGTTTAGCGTGTAGATTGCAAAGTCGTTTAGAAAGTTTTTTGGAACAGACTTTTACCGAAAGATATCAAACGATAACTATTATTTCAATATCCAATTTAATATTCTAATATAATAATAATATATTTTAAATATATTTAGTTGTAAAATAACAACAAAGGAGGCAATGTAAAGAAATTTTTCAAACAATTTTTATTAAAGTAACTTGTATACTGATTTCTTTTTTATTTTTGGCGAAATATAAAACACAAAAAGTGGATAGAATAAAAAAATAAATCATTCTAAACTAGTCTTAAATTTAAACTATCATAGTATGCCATTCAATCTTCAATATTACAGGGGTTAATTTGCCTCCGAATAATTTTATATCACTTCTTCAATATACACAAAGAAAAATTCACGGAGAGAAATCATATAAATGTGTATATATAATAAAAGATAGTAAAAGTAATACTTGAGATTTATAGCCAACTGTATTATTTTTTTTATATTTTTTGCAGGATATTCAAAAGGTCAAAAAGCCACTTGTATGAAATAACCTTCACAGTCGGATTATTTTTAAGTATTATTCAAATGAGATTTAAACGTGATTTTTTTTGAAAATAAATTTTAGATTCGTATTCTACACAGTAAATAACATTGGCTTAGCCAAAAAAGGTCTATGACACTTTTAAAAAAAATTAAGTTTTAAGGGTTTCACTTTTAACTTGCCATGGCACAATTGGGCTTTTTACTCCATTCAATTTTTAACTCTGCTTTTCTCAGTTAATTAAATATATGACCAAAATTCAAACAAAAATGAAAATTTCCTAAATTTCACCAACTAAATTTTTTATAGTGATACTTTTTTTGATATAAGTTTTAAATTATTGGTAATTTTACAAAAATGCATGTCTTGATCAATGAAATAAAAAATTGGGAAAAATTTTCTACAATTTTTTCATTAAATAGAGTTAAAAGTTTTTTTGTTTTTAAATCAAATGTGACACCATAAAAAATAAAGTTAACAAAATATTAACGCCACCTATAAATTAGGAAACTCTATAGACCGAATAAATGAAATGAAATATACTGGTAAGAAAAGGGAAGAAAGTAACAAAGTAATTGCAATAATTTTATCCGTTGTGTAGATTCGGCAGCTGGCGAAAGCAAAGAAGGCGAGCGAGCACCAGCTTAAGGTCAAAAGGAATGAACAAGGTTAATTAGCATGGCATGTCATCGTTTAAATGAATACGGGTAGTCAACGAGATAGGGATAGGAATGAGAAACGAATGTGAAGAAGACGAATGTAACAATGGAAAAAATAAGAAAGAAAAGCACAAAAATGATGCGCAAAAAAGGATTGGATAGAGGAGAAAGTAAAATTGGAAAAGGAGTTAATATGGGAATTATTGCACATACAAAAGGTGTTCTTGAAAAATGTTAATGTGACGATTGAACAGCAAACGCTTTAGAAGAAATGGATGGCAGATGGGAAAGGCTGAGAATTGCTATGAAGGCAGATTTTTTGTATTTAGATAGATTTGCAAAATCCAGAAAAGATAAAAGCTCATTTATTACTTTATATGTGTTAAAACAATTTTAGGGAAGTAAGATAAAGAATTGCAATTAAAAAATGGATATTCGAGCGGTGCCGAGTATAATTGTCATGAATTGAGGTATTCAAAAAAAAAGTAACAAGAAAAATAAACGGAAGTATTTATAGAAAAAGATACATTGAGAAAGAAGACAAATTTCAAAAACGTTAAAATGAGAAAAGGTAGCTTGTATATTATTTAGCTTGTTCACAAAGGTGAAACAAGAATAGTTCCAGACGATGTCAGAGTGCCTTTAAACGAAGATATATAAAGGCAAAGTAAAGAAGTTTTCTGATTTTTAAAGAAGAATGATGTTTCATTTTCGAGAAACGACGATATAGATGGGAGCATTTAGTAATTAGACTTTTAATACGCATAGACCAAGAATAGTTTTGAGCCAAGGAAGCAAAATTGATCAGTTCTTCATACGCCATTTGTTAATAAAAATATCTATATAAAATACATGATATCTTCTAGCCTTTAGTTCCTTTTAACTTAGATGAAATTTTTGTGGCAATGATTTTTCCTGGTAAAACAGGAATGTTTTTTAATTTATTCAGAGTAATCGTTTGTCCAGTATTCATACTTAATCTGTATATATTTACCAAAGTCACTATACATAAAGTACTGTATAATACTTGATTCTTTGTACAGGCATGCCCCATCTTTACGAACTAATTCGTCCCTAACTGGATTCGTAGAGTGTCGTATTATGCAAATGATGCTTTGGGCTGTGCAAAGGAGTCTGCTTACGATCCTTGAACCGAGATGTTTATTCTCCTCTTGCTCCGATTTTCATTATGATTTACTTATTGATTTATTTTATTTGAAATTCCTTTACTCTACCCAAAAAAAGGTCACTCCATATGTGCGCCAAAATTATACTATTTTTTTATTAAAAATTAACCTATATTATTTTTTAATACTTGAAAAACGGACTCCGCTTCCGGCTCCTAAATTTTTTTAGTTTCCGACTCTGACTCCCCTATCCCTTTTAATAAGTGAATGTCCGAATCCCCAGCCTTCATTTTAATTTTAAGTTGAAAATGGATGAGAATAGAAAATCTCGAAAGTAATTTGAAAAATTGAGAGGCGAAATCTAAGGTGATTGCATAAAAAATAAAATTCACATTAGTGTTTTGTATGAAAGTCGGCAGGCACTGTCCCCCACCAAATCACCAAAAAAGATTTAAGGCAATCTCTCAAATGGACATGTGCTCTATAATGCTGAAAAAGAAAAATTTTGTCCAATGTTCATGTAACTCAAATTTAAAACATTTTCTAGAAGCGAAATCCAGAGAAATCGAAGAATTGCGAAACGAAATATTTTGCTTACAAGATAAGAATGAAAATTTGGACAGTTGTGTTGCGGTTTTAAAGTCAATGAATGCACAATACGATTCTCTCCTCTCCCTATCAAAGTAAAATTTAATTAATCTCAAAGGGAATATGCTTTCATCAGTAAAACAATATTATTTCTCTTATTAATGAAAATCTTTTATATACATTCCTTGATTTTTGTAACTGATTTATTTCTTTAATAAAAACTCTGAAATTCAAAGATAGTAGATGAATCTGAAACTACTTCCATAGATAAAAGATCTGTATAGTTCATTTTTCAATATATGCTCATTTTGGTGGCAGAAAGTTTCACTCCCGCATTCTTTTTATATTTTTTGCATATATGAAGTGGTTTCATACGTTACGTTTCGAAATTTGAGCAATCGTTTTTTTTTGTAAAAAAAAATGTGAGAAAAAAACTAATTTTGGATAAATTTCGAAGTTCGCTACGATTTCGATCTTGGTGCCTTTTTTTATTCCAATAAATTTACCAAGTAGAACTCTTTCCGCTCTGGAATACGTTTTAAGTGAAAAAAGAGTGAAGTTAGACGACATAGTTGAGAGCATACTTTTTTACGTTACAATACTTAATTTTGAATAAACTTTATCTATAAGTCATGGTTCCTACCATTTGTAAGCACCTTAAATGTTGTTTAAGTTTTGTGCCACAATTTAACCAAATGTTACTGGCTCATTTTATTTGCTTATTCTATTCTCAACAATTTTCAATTTTTTCAGATCCTTTCAAACAATGCACGAATATTCACATCCCTGTTCCGCAAAATACATCCTAACCTCTGATCCCAAATCCATTGAAGAAGAACTTTTGGTTGTGATGAAGCAAGAACGCTTTTCCGACATTGAGAAGGAGATGAGTGAGTGTAAACACATGTTTTCAGAAATATTTCGCATACTAAGTAAAAGGCATCAACAATAGTCTTTCTAGAAGTTACCAGCTCCGTCACCTTCTCTTATTATTCTTCCTTAAGTGGCCTGCAATAATATATTTCTATTTATTTTGTTACTTCTAATATTGACGATTATGCTATAATTCTTTATTAAAATCAAATGAAAATCGGAATAGCTGCATCTGTTGTTTTTATTGATTTGATTAATATAAATATTATTTTAACTTTTACTTGTTGAATATTTTGGTTAGCAAATTTATAAAAAAAATAGTTATATGTTTAAAACGAAAATTGTTTTGTTTTCAATTTTTTTGAATGATTTTCCAAATTGTTTTTATCGACATTTTGGTAGATGACGAAGGAGAAAAGGTGTAAATATTTACTTTTATTTTAAATAAATACTTTTATTATATTTTTATGGATTTATGTTTACACTCTATTTTACAATCATTAACTTTTTGATTAATTTTGTTTTTATACGAAAAAATCTTTAAACGTGTCTTTTCTTTTTCAAAAATAAAATATGTTTGTTTATTACGCTTTCAAATCCTTATACTACTGATTCAAATATTTTTTATATATTTTGTTTTTTCAAATCACTAGGTCTTTTAACATTATAATTTGATTTTTTGACAAAGGTATATGAAAAATCAAATAAGTGACTCCGGACATAAAAATATAAACAAATTAGAATCAACTCATTGGAGGTTCTAAATTTTATCCTTTAATAAAAAACTGAAAAAAACATTTTTTCGCATTATTCAATAATTGTTTTCGTTACAATTTGAAGTATAATACGATTATTTTTGACTAATATTTGCCTGAAATTTTTTTTTACAAAGCTAATAATGACAGTTTCTTTTTTGAAATTCTTTAATTGAACACGTTTTTTGTGATCCGTGAATTGGGTTACGTTTCTTTGGGTTAGAACAAAGTTATGCTTTTATTACAAAAGTCGAAAGAAAGAAAGATACTTATTTGAAATTCAAAGCTAACGATTAAATTTTGAAAAAAACTTTAATTCTATAATAATAAGTATAATTGCTTAAAAATTTGAAGGAAGGACACATCCATCTCTTCAAATGGATGTGTCAACAGATGTTGTTGATTTAACAGTTTTGCTCGTTTTTGTACGATATAACTATGAAAGTCGCATTGAAGAAGATTTATTAATTTGCTAATTAAATAATTAAGACTAGGCCCAGGTGCCCCCCCCTCTGGATCCGCCAGTGGTGGCATACGATACGTTTCGAATTACGGTACGATAAATTGCTTTTTTTGTAAAAAAAATTACGATTCCAAATTTTATACAAAAAAATACTAAACTACGAAAAATATTGAAGTTCGTTATGATTTCGATTTTTGGTACTTTCAAACTTAAAGACGACATAGATGAGAACACTCTTTTTTACGTTTCAATAATTGAATTTTGGCTTTTTCAACATTTATCTCATTTTTACATGAATGTGTTATCTAAGATTATATATCGAATTTGATGTTTAGCTTGGTTCGGCGCTACCAAAGGGTTCCGTAGCAGTTTTTTTTGGGGTCAGTAAAATTTTGATAAAGAGTTGTTTTTTCTATCCGAACATCCTTTTCAGCCCAATTAAAAGAGCAGTGGTGGATAGAAAAAATGACATATCTTTCCGATGCATTTGCTTATTTAAATGAAGTTAATCTGTAATGCAAGGTACTACTCAGGTAAGATTTTTTAAAGTTAAAGATAAAAGGAATGCATTTCAATTCAATGTAAACTAAAACTTTGGAGCGATTTTATTGCTAAGGGTGATGTTGAATCAAAGTTAAAAATAAATTAAATTGGACATGAATTCATTTTCTGAGATAATCAGCATATGCAAAAATATCTCTCTTAGGCCATCACTGCATTTTGTATGTCTCTCTGACGTAAAATACGCTGGCCTGGTTACTGCCCACAATGATTTTAAATTGGTATGCGTTTGCGCAGACTTGGAAATCAAGGGATACTGTATATTTGTTTAGATACTTGAATATCCGAAAGCGGTCTTTAGCAGATGGCTCATTTAGTGCTGATGATCGAGTAGAAACGATGATTCCAAGTATTAATACAAAATACCTTTTACGCACAACATGATTAAGGATATTTTTTAATGACTTGATTAAAAAAATATGTATACCGTTGAGTATTTTCATCGAAAAGTCACAATTGCGCCAATTGTATTGAACTATAAAGAAAGTAGGCTAGATACAGAATCTAACTAATCTTACACACGCCCCTGAGTCCTAAAAATAAAAAATGCTTAAAAATACTTTTTGTTTAGAGAGGGGAGGGTGTGTGAAAATAAACAAGACCATCATATTTTGTTTTTAAAATTATTATCTATGGTCTTATAAACTATAGAGTGATTCTTCTCTTGTTTCTGATATTTGAGAACATTTAGTTAGGCCTATATTAAATATAAATAAGAAGATTTAGTAAGTGAATTATAGTAAATTAAAACTAATTTTCCTTAAAACTTATCAAAATTATTCAGAAAAAAAAATAAAATTAATGTTTTGTGTGCACAATTGACAGTTGTTCAATTTTTGTGAGCTCAGTTTTTCGTTTACCCAAAAAATATGAAATAATATAATTAATTTTACACGTATAAATATTCGGTACTTTTCTATCCCCCCTCTAAAAAAATTTTTAGTGAAGGATTTACTTTTTTACTGCTTCATCGACATTTCTGTGATTTTAATATACATACACTAAATTCGGTACAGGAAATATCCTACCTAAGACGTTTAGTATCCATTTTTTAACATTTGTGTACGAAATGGCCAAAAATAGGAACGAAATGTCTTGAACTACACCAATTTTCGAACTTTTTTTAATGTTTTTGTTGTTTTGGGCATGGATATGGGCGAACTGAAGTCCCTTCTATTTTTTTCAATCATATGCAATGCAGATCGAAAAAAATCGATGGTCCAAATGGACTAGTGTGTGAGGGAGGGGTGCCCCCCACTGCACTCTTTCAATATTTAACAGGCAGTGCTACTTTTCACTTATTTCTCAGGCTATGCAGGCGAAAAATTAATCCAGTGGGTACCCGTGTAATTTTTATTTACTGACGCGGCCAAATGCAGGTAAAGTTTTTCGGGTGTGCCCGGTCCTAATGCAGAGTTCTAGTATAAACCAAGGCTTAAGTATATCTCTGTGATTCTAATTTGCATTTCGTTTATTGTATTGGAAAATAAAATGCACATTCTAGCACAGGGGTATAGGCAAATTTTTCATGAAAGAGCTCCGCTTGAAAATTGATACCTTTCATGAAAAAGTTGTCAAGACAGAAGTTTTGAAAGATTCAAAAACTTCGGAAATCGAACACCGACCATCTAAACCGCCACCCTACACTCCCACCTTTAGGCCATCTGCCGATTTATAAAAAAAGTATAATTAAACTTCAAAGTAATTTTATTGATTCAAAATCTTTTACTCATGTAATAAGATAAATTATTTTCTTCTTGAAAATTTTAATTGTTAAGCTAAATTTATTTAGATGAAAACTAAATCTTGAAAAAAATATATTTTTTGTATAAGACTGCTTTTAAAAATAATTATGAGATCAAAAATTTGTCTTGAATCTTTAAAAGATATTAAAAGTTACTTCACTCTTCAGGAATTAAGCACGACCAACTCGATTTAGAAAAGTAAAAAGAAAGGCAATTTGTGGAAATAATTTAGACCAATCAATGATATCAATTATTTATAGCTTTTCAAGTCGATCAAAATTTTTTGTATCAATGATCAAAAGCTTTACCTTATGGGTCAAAATATAACCTTTAGTTTGTTATATATAAGCTTTGGGGCATACGAAGAACTCAACGGGAGATGTTCTTCAGGAGCATCTATCAAGGGTGGATGTTCTTAATGTGGGTAATTTAGGGGTGGAGCTTCTTCAGTTGTTAACATTAGGGTTACAGCTGTTCATATGCTTCGAAGTTTTCATAAAGGTAGACGTTTTCTTAATGACATTGATCAAAATTAGGAAAGCACCCTCAAAGATCTCCATTATTTCTGGCGAGTGCTCACTTAGCGCAAAAAGGAAACTGGTTCGATCTAAAGCAGGAAGGGAACCTTGGGTCGTGTTGACAGCGATGAGATGTGATATCTCTTTCAAAATCCTAGGATTTCCTTTGGGAGATTTGAACGAAATGCGCTTGCAGCACGCAACGATCTTTTGTCTGTGGGTGTGAGAGCGTACGCGCGTGTCCTTTAGTCTCTTCAAGTGCATTGCATCCCTTTGATGTTTAATAAGATATCACCTCTTCTTTTGACGATGATTACTATTAGCCTCTTAGATATCAAGGATGATCTTCTTCAGAGATACCATTGTCCACGGTGAGATTGTGCACCATTTTCTACGTAATTACTAAGGCCCCTTTCAGTTTCATAAGTACAAGATTGGCGAATTAGTGCTATATATCTATGTAATATATAATTTAATTCTTTTTTCCAAGTCGTTTAATAAATACAACAAAATTGATTTGTTCTCTTAATAAATCGTATAAATATCTGTCTATGAGAAGGACAATGTGATTATTCTCAGCATGTCTTTCTACTACCAGCATAGTACATCGTGTTCAAAACGGACATTTATATTTGGAAATGATATATCAGTATAGTAATTGTGTGTGTGTGATATTTGTGATGTATTCTTCACGCTCGATTAACGATAGACACTCCCATTTCCACGCTTATCAAGTGCTCTTCTAGCAAAACCGACCTCATACACTTTTTTAATATTTTGTCAATTTTATCTTTCTGCTGAGGCAATCTAATACTTTTCATTAACAGGGCGTGCTTGCTTGAAATCTGGCTTTGTAAGTTATCTTATACCTCCCTAATTATATCAATTCAGCGAATCAAAGGGCCATTTTTAGGCTATTTTTTGAGCCATGCTCCCCTTTTTCTCAAAGAGTAGGCGAATTTATGTGGTTAGTTCATTGATCATTTAGCTGAGCAATATTTTTACAATCATTATGAAAAATAGGCCACACTAAAGCTTTTTTATAAACCACCACTGAGTGAATATGTATACATTTCTTTTTACAAGAAGCTGATGAGATTTTCTAACATTCTGAAACCTACTGCATATAATATTATCAGTAAGAACATCTAATGTATAAATAAACTTGATAATCAATATAAATTTTTTTTACTTCCTTAACAACCAAAATTCTCGCCCCAAACCATTTAAAATTTTGGACAATATCTTTCTCAAAATGGGTTGTATTTGGAAAGCTCAGAAGCAAACTTTGAAAGAAGACTTTTCTCCAGTTTGTTATAAAATAAAGGGTATATCCATCTTGTAATAAGTGTATATCTCATGTTTCTCCGCATTTAAACGCCAGATTTTGGATCTTTCCCATTTCCATTCTATTTTCAATATTTTTATTTCTGCGCTTGTACATTTGGCCACTTTCCTTTCTATATATTTTCAAGTACTGAATTATTTTTTCTAAGAAATACAGAATGAAACACTTTTCAAAATATGTCCAAGAGAAATGCGTTATTAGTGACGTAGCAAGAAGTGCAAAATATATATTTGCATTGAAACATAATGCTATACATACACGTATTTTAAACTTTAAATATGCAATAATGATAGTGATATTTTTCTATTTATTTTGCATACACCTATATATGTTTATCATATGTGGCGATTTACCCGCGACAGATGCGTTATCCAGACAAATTTTTTTGTTATTTAAAAATTTTTTTGTTATTTCATTTTTAAAAAAAAAATTACTTAGTGCGAATTTACTCTATTAAATTCTTGTCGCGAATGCCAGTCAAAAAATAAGAAAAGTCTTTCTATATTGTATTATTCAGTTTCCTGCTATTTTCAACATTTTATCAGAACTTATAACATGCCACCAAATGGACATTCCATCCGTCCTTAGACCTTAGTTGGAAAATTACTGCAGTTGGCGGAGTAAAACACGTAAAAGCTATACTTCATATGCTTCACACATTAAATGCTTTCATCTAATTCATTATTTCCGTATTAAAATTTTCCTAAATGCACACTCCAAAGTATTGATTTTAATAATAAGTGAGTAGCAAATATTTTCTCTCCTTTTTATACCATTTTTGTATAGTTTTTCAGAAAAGTATCACCTTGCTGAATCCTTTTGATGAAATTTCGTTCTCTAAAATCAGCAAACAACAAAGATTCATTTTTCAACAAGGTATGGAGAAGGGCTTCTCAAAGTAGTTGCTGATTAAACATTTCAAAAAATGTTGTGTGGAGATTTGTATACGACTTTCATATTATTATTGAAGTCATAGATAGCAAAAGCAGAATATTGAAACTTGTGACATGCACGATTAATTTCTCCATCAAACCTAAAGCGTATTGATCTGTACATGCTAAACAAAGATAAGAGCTCGTTTTGACAAATTCACAGCTCGCACTATAGCAAATGCGGATTTCCAGAGTTATAAAACTTCCAAACAAGTAAATTTCATAGATTTGAAAATGAATGTCCTTGAAGCCACCTTTTTCACATGAATCTCTTTCATTTTGGGCATGATCTTTCATTTTATCATGATCAAGTATCGCTTGTGGTTTAAAGTTTGTTTCTAAAATCAAACAAATTTTTTATTATTATGATCAGTAATTTGAATCATTTAATAAGTTATATTCCATGTTTCGCACATTACAAGAGCCATCCGTCTAATTTGGAAGGATGAAAATACCCTCTAATAATATTAGCCATGATTACTTTTTTTAAATTCAAACCTTAATAAACGTCATCACAATTGAAGAAGACGACCAAGTGTGTGAAACGTTAGAATAATCATCATGACTACGTGCTTATAATAAATGAAGTTGGACTTTTTAAATGGTAATCGAATTTCTAGTGTATATCTATATTTATAAAAATGACAATTTTAAATCATCTGGAAGGCAAGCAAATATTAAAGATGGATACTTCATTTTAAGAATGTCCTATAAAACTTATTTTTCGTCTATCAAATGTCATAGTATAATTTTTTTAGAGAATTTTTAAACATTTGAAAGCATTAACGAAAATTTAGTTCGTTTACTAAAAGAGGAGGATTCTAGTGGATTTAATTAATAAAAATCGCAAAGTTTAGTGCTTTTTGAAGAAAACTTTTAAAAAATCAGGATCACGATAGAATGTCAATGATTGAAATGAAAGATCAAAGTGAATTCAAGTCAAAAAAGATGAATTAGCGTTGGTTCAACTAAAAAGACGTAAGTTTTATTATATAAAGTATTTCTAGTAAACCTTTTAAAAATAAAACCTGGATAACACCCATAAATTCATGCTTTCCTTTGAAAATGGATTCCAGGTCGTTTCTTTGAAATAATGGATTTGGCAGCGCACTAAAGTTTTGAAAAAGACATCATCTGCGCTAAAAGTCAAGGACAAATCTGGGTTTATGAAATGGATGCATGTTCTCATTTCCATTCCCCTATTCCTCGACAAATTGACATATCCACCATTGACATTCTTATTAGTATACGCTGAATTATAACTTGGACTACATATTAATTACTATAGCTAGTGGAAATGTGCCAAATTATGTATCACGTACTCTCATTAGACTTTTTCTTTGAGTCTGTGCAATTCAGTAAGATGTATGCATCTGTTGAACACCACACTCGCACGCAAAATAAATACTAATTTGGAATGCATTTCGTCTTTATGCCTATTCTCTACACACTCTGCCTGATTTTGCTAATTGAATTATGGCACTGCTCATAGACAACCCGCCTACTTTCGAAGCTTTTCTCCCCTTCAACCTTTTCTATTGCTCTTTTTCTCATTGTAAAAGACAGAGCCATCGAAAATGGATTGAAATCGCAGTTAAAATATTTACTCAAAAATCTTGACATCAAAATTTTGTAAGTAAGCTATTTTCATTAAAATTTTTAAGATTTATACTAAAAATTCATAATGTATAGGATTCATTTTTTGAATGTAAAAGTTTTTTCTAACATATTTGCATTGAATAGATAACTATTTTGATATAATCCAAATCCTTCACCATATAAGAAGCGATTTTATAACATTTTTTTTTCTCTAAATTTTCTATATACAAGAGCATTTTGAATGAATGCCACGACTCTCTTTCAAAAAAGCAAACTAATCTTGATTCAAGTAAACTATAATTTGGTAAAAGGGGTCTAGGGGAACACTGCGTTTTTGCAAAAGAGTAATTTGGTTCCGTGAAAAAGGTCAAAGTATAAAATGCTGAATAAACACATTATCAAAGTGAGTAAATAACTTATAAAATTGTAATTTGAAAATTTTATATAATATTAAACGTTTATTCTTTGGACTACACGATCAGAGCTCAATAGCCTACAAAATGTTAAACTTAAAAAATATGAAAATAAAGAAAAATTAATATAAAAATTTTTTCTAAGCCAAAAATGTTGTTTAATGCAAACCGAGAACTATAATGCACAGATATTCTGAAAATTTAAGAGGGAGGAGAGTGCAATCGTCCTATCCCACTCCACCCCCCTCATCTGAATGTGCCAATGCCCCAAAATGATTAATTCAGATTCAAATATGCTCTTAGATTTGGTTGGCTATACTTATTCTTCGATTTATATCTTAGGGGTCATTCATAATTGATGTCAATAAAAGACTGGAAGGAGAGAAGGGGGTGTCGATAAGTTGAAAAATGAAGAATTTGGAAACTAAATAAATAGGCAAAAGTTGGAAATGGGAGGGGGTGGGTTTAAATTAAGCAAAAAAGTTGACGTCAATTGTGAATGACCCCTTATAGAAAAAGAAATTAAAAATCATTTTTAAAAAGTAGTTTTGTAGGAATGATTTTGATTATTTTTTTGTTAAAATCACATCCTTGAATCGATATTTGCATGTGGCACATCAATAAATAAATAAATAATTCATAATAACAATGAGTGTACGGATTAGATAGAAGATTTAAAATGTAAATAACTTCTATTCATAGGCCAATATTTAGCATACATAAATTTGTGTTTTTAACTTTTGGAAGAACATATGAAATTTTTTAGGGCTTCTATTGGTGAAGTGAGGTTTCTGTAAAAGAATTTGTCTTAACCGATTATCTACCACAGTCGACTTTTCAAAAATGTGACTCGTCTGCGTTTATTAATGCTTTTTAATACAAATCTTCTGCTTTATATTAGATATCGTCTGATTATTCTGGTCTTTAACGAGGTAATACGTCATTCCTATGGATGAATAATCTGCTAACTAATAAAACATCTAACAAAGTTAATAACTAAAAAAAATAACCTAACATTAAAAATGAAAGATTCAAGTGTAATCCAAGTCAAAAAAGGTGAAATCAAGTGGATTTAACTGAAAAGTCCTTGCCCTTCTTACATAAGATTTGCTAATAGGGATGGAATGGAGTTTTTGCGAGCATAAGACTATTCCCATAAAAAATACTTGAGTAAGAGGTGAGTGGTCGGTGATTAACTCCTAAGATTGGATAAGACAGATCTCGTCTGTGTTCTAAGCGTGATGCAGACAGAATGCAGCAAATGTTTCATGAAAAACGATTGAGTCGTTTTGCTTTCTTGTGAATACAAATGTGAAAGGAGAAAGTGAGAATGTAATTTGTTGTTTTGTGGTTTCTACGTTATTCACACTCACCAGTATCATGAGAAGTTGCTTAGCGACGCATCGTCGCTATTTTCATTTTGTGTGCTAAGTATTAATAATATAGAAAACTACTTCCCTATACTACTTCCTACTCATACTCAGGAGACAAGAAACAATGCTTAAAAATGAGTTCAGTATAATTCTTGAAAAAAAGTTATTTATTTCTAATAATGGACTATGCAAGATATTGAAAAAGGATCTGATGATGATGATGATGATGATGATGATGATGATGATGATGATGATGATGATGATGATGATGATGATGATGATGATGATGATGATGATGATGATGATGATGATGATGATGATGATGATGATGATGATGATGATGATGATGATGATGATGATGATGATGATGATGATGATGATGATGATGATGATGAGGATGATGATGATGATGATGATGATGATGATGATGATGATGATGATGATGATGATGATGATGATGATGATGATGATGATGATGATGATGATGATGATGATGATGATGATGATGATGATGATGATGATGATGATGATGATGATGATGATGATGATGATGATGATGATGATGATGATGATGATGATGATGATGATGATGATGATGATGATGATGATGATGATGATGATGATGATGATGATGATGATGATGATGATGATGATGATGATGATGATGATGATGATGATGATGATGATGATGATGATGATGATGATGATGATGATGATGATGATGATGATGATGATGATGATGATGATGATGATGATGATGATGATGATGATGATGATGATGATGATGATGATGATGATGATGATGATGATGATGATGATGATGATGATGATGATGATGATGATGATGATGATGATGATGATGATGATGATGATGATGATGATGATGATGATGATGATGATGATGATGATGATGATGATGATGATGATGATGATGATGATGATGATGATGATGATGATGATGATGATGATGATGATGATGATGATGATGATGATGATGATGATGATGATGGGGTTGATGATGATGATGATGATGATGATGATGATGATGATGGTGAAAAATAAATATTACTACTATAATAAATATTATCTATTAAAGTATTGATTCTTTCTAGTATATAACAATTTAAAATATTTAAAAGAACATTTTATTTAAGAAATTTCTTTAAATGACACATGCAAAGGACTTATAACTTGTGTTACAAATTTAGTATTGCTTATATGCTTAATATAATAATAATAATATATATATATATAACACTCAAATAAGCTTTATTGATTCTTCACAATTTACTGTTCTAAATTAATTATTTTGGCGAAAGAATAACTTTTCAGTGAAACTAATATCTTTAAGGTAACCTTGAAATTTTCAAATCGTATTGTAAAATCATTAATTGCTTTTATATTCATTTTATGCAAAACCGATCTTCCCAATTTAATAATACAACCAAAGCATTGAAGAATAACACGTTGTTATGTAAGTAACTAAAATTTTTTGTATACTTTTAAATTTCTTAGTTTGGTAGACTCTCCTGATATTTAAGAAAGTAATAGTGCAAATGTTGTAAAATTTAGAAATTCCTTCTATACGCATTAAAGTTAGAAACAGTAAAATTATCGAATGCAGAGAGAGAAAATAGAAGATAAGCTCTTTTTTCTTCTGTCTTTGATTCCCTCCTGATCTATCTGATTGCCTTTCTTTTGTTTCTTTCGGAAATAAACTTAATCTTATTTTTTCAACACTTTTTTTATTAATTTTTTTTTTACTTTTTTTTACTTTCGCGTTAAAGTGAAGAAGCCTGACCCCTTCATTGGCTACCTTCTTCCTACCCTTCCTATTATAATAATTTTTTTACTGGAAAAAACATAAAAAATTAGTTATTTAAATTAGGCTGAACAGATATATCCCCTTTTGGATGGTACAGTAGCGTTTTATTCATATACTTAAGAGTCCCATCTTATTAAATATATTTTAAATTTCAAAATTTGTAGTTGTTTTACGCTTATATAAAATTGAAAAACTTTTCACATTTTTTTTATATTTCCTGATTAAGATATATAGACATGGATATATTTTAGAGTAAATACTATAATTCAAATAGTCTCTATGGTTTGTATGTTTGATATACTTTTGTTGATTTTTTGTAGTCTATCGCTATCTTTCCAGATCAGTAATAAAAAAATGAAAAATCATTAATAATTGAGTTTTAATAAAATTTCACTCAATCAAAATTTTCCAAATTAAATAAATATTAGCTTTATAACATTATTGAAATTATAAAATTAAAAGTATGCACTTATAAAAAAAATTCTTGAGGTTTGAATAATAATTAAAGTTTAACTTGATAAGTAGTTTATACATGGTTCGAGAGTGTTTCTCTGTCTCTCATTAAACCAAATGCCACATTAATCAGCATTTCCAAGCAAAAAACCTTTGCTTCTTTTTTTTGTCACAATAAAATATGGTCAGTTTATTTATTAATATTAATTAAATTTTTTTATTGAAAATAAGTAAGTAGCTGCTAAAATACAGAAGAAATTGTTACGCCTAGGGAATTCACTTTTTTACAATTATATTAGCTAGGTAAATATCCAATTGGAAAATTTCCACAAGGCAAATGTCCAGGTTCGAACTAAAGCACCCCTTCGCACCTCTCTATAATATATATATAGAAAGGTTAACGTTGGATAATATTCTAAACTTTCATCAAACGATTTGAACTATTCACTAGGCAAATTGATGAGGGACATGAAAGATGAAGGACTTATTGAGATGAACTTTAAAAAAAGCTGCCAACATGTGGAAAAGAATGCAGATATGACATGTTTATGCGTGACACCACATTGAAATGATGATGATGATGGATTATAATTATGGCATAATAGTTGAATAAAGATGAAAGTGATGAAGATGGTGAAGGATTAATGAAGATGATCGAAAAGTTGTATTTTTAAAACTCAAAGTAAAAATTTTGCAAAAACAATTTCTTAACATAATTTGAGGGAATAAAGGTATACTGAAAAGATAACCGGTGTAGAAAAAGGCGTGGCTTAAACTACACACTTTCACCTTCAAATAAAAAAATCTCAACTTCATATATTAAAATAAAAAAAACTTCAAAAGTAAGCATTTTATATTTGCTTTTAAATTATTAAATTTCTATTTAAACAGCAAAAGGTAATCAATATATATTAAAATATAAAATTGTATTTTTTTTTCTTTCTTTCTGAAATTATTATTTAATATCAATTTACTTATCTTCTTTTTTCACTATATATTTCAGTAAAAATGGTCATTTTTGCTAAAGTTAAATAAATTTTTATTCATTTAACTTTTATACTATGTTTCAGCTTTCTAAAGTTAAGTTTAGTTTCATTTTTATTAATTGAATTAATTTTTTTTTATTTATAATTGAATTTCTTTTTTAATTTGAATTTCATTTTTTAATTATTTAATTAAGTTGTTTGTGACGTTCGCACCCATCCTTTCGGATATCGTGGCCCGCCCGGAATGCTGAGTCCAGGTCTACCTGGACTTTCCATCCCACTAAACGCCTACCGGCCTTGTTACTGCATAGTTATACCTTGTTATATATATTATTTTACAAGAATTTATGTTACAAATATGTAAATACAGCTGAGTCAACGATACAATCCTAACGCAAACGCTCCCAATTTGGGAAACAATCTTAATGTCTGGTGATAGCTTGATTACTAACAAGGTTAGAATCGGGTCGCCAGAGCACTACTTAACCGTAGAAACCTTTGAATTCTTCGAAGGAAGAAAACCAGGATAAAAACTTAATAATAATAAAAAAATTTTTAATTATTTAAATTATTTTTAAATAAGATAAAAAATAATTTAAAGTTCATTTATTTCCTTGAAGTATTTAAATTGAAGCGAGTTGTTTAAATAGGATTTTTATGTTTCAATTTTAATGGGAAAAGTGTACATTGAAAGCGGCTGTGCTCTTTTGGAAAAGTACATCATTGTACATTTTTAATAAAAAGGTTTATTGAGCAATTAAAATTGGCAATTCGTTAACAATTTCGAACAATTAAATCTTCTTGCAATTATTTTTCACGACTTTTTTTAATTAATAGGAACTCTTTCTTAATTAATTTTTCAATTTTTAAAATCTTTTCAAAAGTGAAATTGCAAGAAAATCAACAGTTCTTTGTATTACATCTACTACATGCATATGGTGAATGATAGTGAGCTGTCAATTGACACAAATGATAAAGAACGCTTTTTTGTATTTGTTTTTAAACTAAGTTCTTGTTTTTTAATATATGCTTGGCTTTTAGGTGTCTTACTTTTTTTAATCTAGTAGTTTGTAACGCTTGAAAACATGGCTAAAATGAAATTTAGAGGTTTAAAAACATTTTTATCGAATATCTTTTTAGATCGTGTATGGTTGGTGTATTCCAATGAGACTAAATCAAACTGAGTCAAACTTTAAAGTTTAAAGAATACAGGATTCAAGAGAATTTAAAAATACAACATGTAGTATAGAAACTAAGCTTTATCATAATCAAACTTAGGCATAATAAATCTTTTGACTTTTTTTTATGAAATGAAATTTTTAAAAAGAAGAAAACAATATTTGAATGTGTTCTGGCAAAACAAGATAAAAAACTACGTCACGTGTTACTTGGAATCCAAGAAATTAAGTATTCTCAGATTTAAAAGACGTAACAAAACATAAATAAATTGAAAAATACAATGAAATTTATTTTTCTATTAAAATTGGGTTTTAAAATCTTCACTAAATCAAGCTTTATTTCTCATCTAATGGCAACACTGGTATATATTCAGAAATTTAATTTAATTGTATCATATTCAACACGAACAGTCAAAGCTGAATATCACTGATCAAGCGTCGAACCTTTCCTGTCACGTTTTGAAAAAGATGAATAAATAATAAACTTGAATTTCAATAAATAATGTCAATAAAAAATAAATACTATATTAATTTTAAAAAATTCTATTTTTTATAAACTCTTCACAACCTCCAATTTTAAATTTTCATTTTCTTTAACACCATCCCACTAAAACTCTTACATCTTAAAAACAAAAACTAACAAAAAAACACCCCCCCAAAACCCCCAACCCCAAAAAAAAAACCAAAAAAAAAAAAAAAAAACAAATAAAACAAAACCACAAACCCTAAAATAAAAAAAAAAATCAAAAAACCCCACAAAAATTTCCCCCCACCCCCCCCCCCACCCCCCCCCCCCCAAAACATTCAAACCCCCACCATTCAAACTTCCATCTCCAATTCAACAGAACACCCGACCAAACCACAAGAAACCTCATCCTGAAAATTTTCTTTCAACAGAACTAAACCCAACCTCCCCCTAACCCCCCCCCACCCCCCCGAAGTAACACAACTTTTGAGAGAGATCTTTTCCATCCCTTCACTTCAAAAAAGAAAACCAAAACTCACGAAAAAAAAAGAAAAGACAGACAAAAAATGGAAAACAATATCAGAAAAAAAACGAAGAATTGACCAACAATGAAAGAAGCAGAAAAGAGAAGTGACCACCACGGCAATGTTCGTTCCACCCTTTCTGACACAAAACACACGATTTCCCCCCTCTAAGAAACAATCCTATTTTTTTTTTAAATTTTTTTTTTTTTTTTAAAAATATTTTTTTTTTTTTTTATTTTTTTTTTTGAAAAATTTTTTTTTATAATTATTAAAAATTTTTTTTTTTTTTCTACCCATTAGGAAAATTTTCCAATCATGTGTATTCAGAAAAGCCAATGTTTGGGAATTTGTCCAAATATTTTCATTATGGATAAAAATTCCCTTTAATCTGACGATGTCTTTTTTGCAAAGTTTTTTAAGCATTGTCGTAGTGTAGACTGTAGAGGAAGAAGCCACGCTTACATAAAGTTGGTTTTATGATTCTTCGATATGAGCGCGAGAGAGAGAGAGAGAAAGCAAATGCATCTCTCCTCCTTCTGCTAACAACTAGGAGGTATCAGGGACCAAATTTAATAGCTACAATGTGATGCTAATGATCAAAGTGATGGATGAGGGAATTGATGATGCACATGGCTTGCGGTAAGCATGAATTTATATAGGAAAATCAGAAGCCAATATATTTCAAACCAATGCTTGCAACGTCACTTAATCAATACTGTCTTTCATTTTCTCTCTCCTCTTTTTCTTTCTCTGTCTCGCTCTCTCTCTCTCTTAACTAACTGAATAAATTTAGGTTGTCATGGTAATGTGACTTTTTTTTATCCTGTGTCAGTTTCCCTTTAAATGATAGTATTGGAAAACACGTGTAAAAATTTCGTATCTATAGGATAATGGCTCTTGAGTTCAAAACATTTCGTAACCAAGATATTTTGCACCCAAATCAATTTGTAGCTAAATTGTGAAACATATTTTTAAACTTCATTTTCCTTCCTATGCGATACCTAAAATTAGGAAACAAAAAATTCACATAAAATGCCTTCGTTTCAGAAGGTATATTATGTAAAGAATTAGAAATGTAAATTTGACGTTATAAAGACAAAGTGTTCAAAATGATTAAAAAACTTTCAAGTTTGATTGAGTAAACCTTGAAGCCCCAGTGAGACGCATAAGTATCTTAAAATTATGGTCATCAAAAGGATTATTAGTATCAGAGAAGGCAAATCAATGAGTTGTTTTTTTTACCTTTATTATCTACATTTGTCGTGTATGCATACTAATTTGATGCTTCATAGAAACGACAAGTTACGTTTCGAATCTGAAAGTGATCATTTATGGATCATTTTTTTGTGAACAATGATAAACATTTTGGTTTTCTATTTAAATGCCTTGTTTATTTCATCTGATTTAAAAAAATGTTTCAAACTTTTTTAAAAAAAACAGCAGTGTTCTTGGCAACTTTGTCATTTTAGGTATAAATTTATATTTATCATTCTAATGAATTAATCATCGAAATTATGATTTAGGAGGATACATATTTAGCTAAATTAATTCATATAAACCTTTTTTGAATTGTTCCCTCGCTGAGCTTTGAACATTGGAGCTGAGCTTTGATACAAGAGGCGCAATTGTGCCTTCTCGATGAAAACACCCCATGGTACCTTTACCTTTATAGTGTTGTGTTCTCGCTCTATAGAAAATTGTCCTCATATATCATATATATAACATTTTTAGTTCTAAACGGTCTTTTTAAAATTCTAAAGTGTCTTTTTCAAATTCGAAAGTGTCTTTTTCAAATTCTAAAGTGTCTTTTTTAAATTCGAAAGTGTCTTTTTTAAATTCTAAAGTGTCTTTTTTGATTTTACTTTCCTGAATAAGCTTTGAAGTCTTGTTTCTTATTAAATGCACGTAATATTATGTGCGATTATCAGGTTTACACTGATAATTCTCCGCATCTATTTTAATTCGATGCAACTAGCGTTCATTTATAGACAAGTTTTTAACTCTTCAATTTTTGCCTTCTGCATAGATTGTTTTTATATTATAGTAACATAGAATTAAAAAATTTATTAGTTTGTATCGAAAGTTTCAACTAAGCAAAAAAGTGAATTTTAAAACTTAGTTTCGAAAAACGTTTTACATCCATTTTAATATCCATTATGAAAAAAAGTGTTCACGCAAACTTCTTTATTATCACGCCTGTAATTTAAAGCAAAAACAATATATCACATTTTATGAAGAAATAGAAACTCAAATTTGCCTTTTTTGTATGTTACGTTGTGCATGTGCAATGTAGCTTTTGAATTCCTCGCTGTTTTTTTGCTTTAAATTACTTGAATGATAATAAAGAAGTTTGTGTGAACACTTTTTTTCATTATATAATGGATATTAAAATGGATGTAAAACCTTTTTCGAAACTAAGTATACTGAATAAGATATAATACGAAAATAAGTATATTGACCTTTCGATACAAACTAAAAAAAAATTTTAATTCTATGTTACTATATAATATAAAAACAATCTATGCAGAAGGCAAAAATTGAAGAGTTAAAAACTTGTCTATAAATGAACTGCTAGTTGCATCGAATTAAAAAAGACCTGAAATAGAAGCGGAGAATTAGAAAATTATGAGTGTATCTTTCAACACGTCTACAGAACCTGACAATCGCACATAATAATACGCGCATTTAATAATAAACAAGACTTCAAAGCTTATTCAGAAAAGTAAAATCAAAAAAGACACTTTAGAATTTAAAAAAGACACATTAGAATTTAAAAAAGACACTTTAGAATTTAAAAAAGACACTTTAGAATTTTAAAAAGACACTTTAGAATTTAAAAAAGACACTTTAGAATTTAAAAAAGACACTTTAGTATTTTAAAAAGACCGTTTAGAACTAAAAATGGTATATATAACTAATTATATTTGATAAAATACATTCTTCAAAGCAAAGTTTCAAGATCTCGATCCCCTAAAATTTTTTGAGCTTGAGATTTAAGGATGGCTAATCCCAACATGCAAACCTTGAGTTGGCTTATCGTTATTATCTCTAAATTTCTGCATGTGTAGCAAATCTCACTATCTTAAAAATGAAAGTTAAACTAAACTTTAATTTTGTTGAAATAATAAACACATGTGGTTGTAAAACTTGTCTAATTCAATAACTGACCATTTTGATTTATATTTTACGCTACAACGTAATTCCTGTGTGTATACACACACACATACACACATGTTTGTAATTTTTGTCAAAAGCACGCGCACATACACAAAATAGACAGAATGTTTTCAAGGACAGCGATAAGATATGACTTCCTTAGTCTCTTGCAAAAGAAAACAATTTCCTTTGATAGCATTTTCACATTCGAAAACTTTTTCTCAAATATATTTCGCTTCTCACGACAACATTACTTCCTATCTCATGACTGAAAAGCATCGATCTTTCGTACGAACACGACTCTCTTCCCAAATGTGAACTTTAGGTGTGAGGTAAATGAATTATTTAGCATACTTTTAACCTCAAACTTTCTTTTTCACTGGAAAAATATTTTAAGATTTTCTTGCAGAAGATTTTTGAGCATTCATTCCTTGGTTTATTTATTGCCCGCACTACAGAAAAATGTAGACGGAAAAGAGGAAAGCCTCATTTAAAATTTTTGGGCGGGAATTTAGAATACTTTTAAATGAGCTGCTTTTTCCAAAGTTTTTTAATATACATGAATAAATCGAAGTTGCTTATAAGCAAAACATGTGGAGGAGAGGATCCTCATTTTATAATTAAGAATGGTATATAAAGCAGTTTAATCACGTTATCTGTTATTTTCAAATATCTCTGTCATTATTTTAATTATGATTAGGTGAGATTGATGTTGATTAGGAGATGCAAACCTCTACATCATGGCCCAACTGTGAGCCATTGGAACTTGAAAATAGCGAGGAACTAATCCATAGGAAATAATGCTGATTTTCGGTTTTAACACCACAATTGAGCAAAGTAGCTGTTATAATTCATTTGTTTTAAAAGATATTTTTATATGGCGATTTAAATAGAAAAGTCATGAAAAAAGCTAAATATAAAATGCATGTAAAATTAGATTTGACTCAAAATATTCTCCGCCTTCTCTACAAAACAAACTCTAAAAACTTACCTTCCTATTTATGTTATGATTATGATGATGATGATGAGATGGAATGATGATAAAAATAAGAATTATAATGAAGTGATGATGATCATGATGATTAAGAGAAAGATGCTGTTTTGGTTGTTGTGGTGACCCAAAAAATGCTAGGCCGGCTAACTTTTTAAACTTTAAAGATGAGATGGGATATGTGAAGTAATTTTATAATTAAAATCAGGATATCTGAACAACGGAATGCTGCGTGTGTTCAGCTTTTAGTGAGGGCAATTTTTATTATTAAAGTATACATAGAGCTTTTCACACATTTATGGAATCGATTCAATGAATTTCCATACACTTTCAAGGGAGGTATGCTTGTGCGAAGTTGAAGACTCATTCTGCAATTAAAGTAATTATAACGTGTATTGGCATACTTAAAGAACCTGCTACCTTAAATATGCCATTATGAGTGCTAAGCACTAGATCTTACTCAAGTTTACCATCAGAATAATTACATTCAACAGAAAAAAATATTTAGCAAAGCAGGAATCATAGCGTGTCTGCATCTAGAGAGAAACATTAAACCTTTTAATTAAGATACAAATCATTTTTCATGTAAGCAGGTATGCTGAAGAGACACGATCCACTGAAAGTATACAATACACTACTGTTGTAAGTTTGCATAGAATTACTTCTTTTGTTTCAATGCTAGAATTTTATGCACTAAATGAAATTTAATTATTGTTACTTTCTTTAAAATGAGTTTTTTCTAACATAAATAATATACAGAATATGAGATACCTTCATTCGGTTGAAAAATGTTCTACAAATATTATCAAACGTTTTAATGGGTTAAACCTAGCAACGTGTATGAAATGAAAAATAGTTTCTAGGAATTTAGGTATATTTAGAATTTTACTATGATAATGTTATAAATAATCGAATTTTCAAGAGAGCTGAAGAAATTAAATATTTTTTCAGTTATTTAGATTATTTATGCGATTCATTGCTATTTTTTAGTGTTGCAAAATATTATGCTATTTCCCTTGACTTGAATAGTAGCACATGTGAATTAATGCCAAAACACAAAATTTTTCATCGTAATTCAGAGCTTACCCGAGTAAAATATCCAAAAAACAAGAGATTTTTAAACCTAACAATGTAAAAAATCATTTAGTTTCAAAAATAAAACTTTAATTTTCCTAAGTAAGTAATAAGATTGCAAGAAACAGTCAAAAGTTTGTCATCTTGCTCTTATTATTCGCCATGGTGTCCAGTATGTGCTAAGAAAGGCATTTTCAATTAAATTGTTCAGATAGAGAAATCTATCTGGGCGTGAGTAAGGTTGATTAGATATTGGCTTTGGATAACTCAAGGTCTTGGGTTCGATCCCGCATCAAGTCTATTTTCCTCATAGTTTTAGATACAAGCGACGCACTTGTGCCTTCTCGATGAAAACACACCACGGTACCTTCACCCTTACCTTTATTCCTTGATTTGATGTCAATGAATATTCGTTTACCTATATGCAGGGCCGTAACCAGGGTGGGGCTAGTGGACGGCGCTCTAGCATCCCCCACCCCACCCCTATCCCCAAATTTTTCTAAATGAATACTAATCTTAGCACATCCCATCATAGTCACTTATACAGATGGATGAACGAAATATTAATATAGAGATATGATAAAACATGAAGATTTTGGAACCCTGTTGCTAATTTTAGAGCCTGCTAAAAAAATTTTTGCTACGGGCCTGACTATAAACAAATGTCATTGAAAACCAGTGGGACCGAACCTCTTTTAATGAGTTTATTTAAAACTCACGATTTTTCTTTCGCGATGCACACCAGTGTTTCATTGTGTCGGAGATGAGAAATATTCACAAAAATATTTATTTTTCAATAAATTCAGGTTTTCCATTTTCTTGAATTTGCATCTTCACAACAGTCATTGTCTTGTAATTTTTTCACATTATTTTAAACATATCAATCAACTCCATAAAAAAGAGCAATTTCAGCATATAGGAAACAGATATAAAAAAATTTTATAATGAATATGATAAAAACACGGCATACTAAAAAATATTGGCTCATTGGTTATCTCTCCCCTCCCATTAAAATTTTTTATTTTATCATGCATATTAAAACATGAATATTTGGTATGATAAAGATGAAATATTTATTTGTGTGTTATGTTAGAAGGAAAAATAAAGGAATTTTTTTAAAATCTAATAAATTACTAACTAAATCAATCACTAACTAATTAACTATATGCTTAATTAACTAAAAGGCGAATCAACTAACAAATTAAACTTTTGCCAAAGGAAACGCAAACGACTTCAGAAATTTCTATTTAATTCTATTCAAAATAAAAGTTTGTCTGCTTTTCCTTTGGGAACATTGGCACTAAATGGGTTAGAGTTTCAATTAACTAGTTAGTCAGTTAGTTCCTTACTTTAAGCAGATAGACAGTTAATTTGTGGAGAAGAGAAGTGGTAAAACCAATAAGTACCAAGATATTTTTCAAGATTTCATTCCTCTACCCTTACCCTCTACCAACCCATCTTCATCTAAGGACGTTCTGAATTCTCTCCTAGTCAACACCTCTATATAATATATGCACAAATTGAAGGAATATTTAAAAAATTCGAGGATTCATGAGCATATAATTATATTATATATTTCATCAACGATATCAAAAAAATATAGATTTCTCATGTTTGATTGGCAGAATTATTAAATTTTTTTTCATCTGAGAATCACTCCCTTAGCTCTTTGAGCAGTGAAAGTTGAAAGACTAATCGTCTTCTTTCATTTTTCAATGCAATTCTATATGTCTAAAGCAGATGCTTTTCATTTCTTCGGACACGGTTTTCTCAAATGGAAGCAGAATGAAAATAAAATTTTGAAAAAATAATAAAAATGTGTAATAATTAAATTTCTAATTCCTCGTCAAAAATTTAAACTGAAAATAATGTTAAAATATTTTTTTAAAAAAAGCTCATATGTCAAAACGATATAAACACAACAAAAAATAAAATTCAGATAAAGTTGCAAAAAGCGAAAACAGAATTCGAAAAAAAACAAACAAAATAGAATTGCCAAAAGATAAAATAGAATTGGAAAAGTGGACAAAGTAGAACTAAAAATGGTATAATACATAAATTTCAAAAAAGAGATGAGAAAAAGAAAGAAGACATTGTAATCTTTTTTGATTTTTAAAATTTTTCTTCATCATCATCGCAAATAGTTAAAATATCGTCATCATCTCTTTTTCTTCACACTTTGCTCTCCTCCTATCAGCTGGATTAAAAACAAATAAAGGTAGCTTCAAATTTTTAGGCACAACCACAAACAACATAAAAACTGACTAGCCCCCCTTTTTTGCATTGGCTGACGTGTAAATCCATGCTTCACGCTATTATCACCACAACCATATCATCCTAGTTCTCCTCATTTCATCCATCTCTCCTTTATCCATCCATCCATCCATCCACCTAGCAAAAAGGACTACGCTTATCTAATCTCAGGTTTTTGCATCATCATTATTTACTCACATTACAGTTTATCAGATATCATCAAATCTACTGCGCCAATTCTCCAGGTTAGAATGTGGATCTTACATCATAATCGTGAAAAGCGCGCCCTAACAAAACCGACATTATCCTTTACTCATCTCTCGCGATCCATTCATGAAACATAGTATAGCAAGCAATACAGAGTGTAGTCTCTCTCTCTTTGTTCTTCCAATCAAAAGATTGTACTTGTAGAAATGATTCCATGTTTCTTCATTTTATCTCAAATTACACTGACCACGAATATATATATATATATATAAGAAGTATAGTATTGACACGATTCTCACAATTGAAAGTATTTGCACGTATGAAAGGAGTCTTTTCCGAGAATGGTAAAAGCACGTAAGTTTTCAATATTCAACTCTCTTGACAAATCAGTTGCCAAATTATGAAAATTTAGCCCTTTGAGACAGTGCGACACGAAAATTGTCTACTTTAAACTTATCAAAACTTCTAACACTTCCAGGCCCATTGTAAATTTTCTCACTCATATCTTTTTCCTTTGACCAATCAGGATATGTTTATATCTTTCTTAAATTACTAAAAATAGAAAATCAATTTCCGAAAACGATGCCTCCTAGAATTTTGAAGCGTAATCTTTTGTTTTCTTTTTCAATGTAATTTGATAAATAAAGCACACCATTTTTATTTACTGGTCGCGTAAGAGTTAAGCAAAATTGAGTCTATAAAAATTATTTCATTTTTTTTTAGCAAAAAGTATCTAATCTTATTAATTCTCTAAAAAAACTTAAAATCTATTTGACAAATTATTTAATTAGCAATATATTTATTACCTAAAAATATTTATTCTTCAAATTCATTGTGTAAAAATTTTCTACCTAATATGATTTTTTATTTCAAAAAAAATACGTTTTACAAAAAATTTGTAAGCCATAGAATATTCTGTTTTTTCAGAGACGTAAAGTTTTTTGATTTATTTTTTATTTATTTAATTTTACAAAGATTATGTAAACCATTTTAAGTTCTAAATTGTCTTTTTTAATTTATAAATTCAAACAATTCAAAGTAGTAAACGAAAAGCAATATTTTTCTATTAAATAAAAATTTTGAATTTATTATTAAAAATTCAATGCAAAAACTAGACAATTTAGAACATAAAATTGTTATATATTTTATCATATGGATATATATATATATATATATCTCTACTCTCTATTTATTATAGTCGTTATAACCAGTAGTGGGATTCAAAAATTTTGTCAGCCGGTAGGTTCTGTTACAAAAAAGTCAAATTTGTCAGCAAATAAACTGATCAATTTTGATTATTTCCCAATAAAATTTAAAAATAATTGTTAAACAGGCATCATTATGATGATGCTGTGGCTGCTTATTTTACTGTACGGTCTGTACCATATAGATAAATAAATATTTTACTGTTCGCCGAGCTCACAAAACTCGGTGAGACGGTTCTAACGAACCGGCTGAATCCCACTACTGGTTATAGCTATTCTTTATATTTAAGACATAAAGAGATAAATGAAATATATTTTTCTTCCCTTTTCAATGCTTTCTTTTGAAATCGTACTTTAACCTAAAATTCATTACGAAAACTTTTCAGAATAATTTTTGGCTAAATATTGCGTACTTAAAAAGATTAAACACTTTCTATTGTATTACACCACATGTCCACCTAAAAAAATTTTACAGCTGTAGATATTTTAGTTTTTTAAATTTCATTTTCCTTTTCTATGAATGCACATTAAAAATCTTACATATGTAAAAGAGATTAAACATATGTAAATATAAAAAATGAATGGACTCAGAAAATTTTTAGAGATAGATATAATCAAAAAAAATACAGCCTGTAAGAATTTCAACATCTTGAATCCTTTGCAAAGTTTATGCATTTTGTTTAAAAAATTATAGAATGAATTTGAAATTTTATACTTAAAAAACTGCGATAAGATTTAAGGCGTGGAAGATTTTTGTCTATGGATTAAAATCTTCTACTCCCTGGAAGAGTGATGGTGACTAGATGTCTAGATGGGTCTGTCTTTCAAAGTGCGAGGTTTCAAGCTTGAATCCATCTGAGGAACGTACGGTTAAAAACTTTTTACGCGAATTTTTTTCAAAGATTCTGACTTTCAGAAACTTTCGATCAAAGAGCAGACGACTATACACAAATTGCCATTTACACTAAGAAAGACGAAGTGGCCATTTTTGACCACTATCAATTTCCAAAACATTTTTTCTAGCTCTTGAGATGTTAGATGAAACTTTTTTACTATTTAATATTTTTTTGATTTTTAAACTTTATATATATTTTTAGAAAATAATTATTTTTATACCTATAAAGATTGAGACGTCAAAAATGACCATTCATGAATTATTCAATCATATAGTGAAATATAAGTTCTTGTTATAAATTACTCTTCAATCACAAATAATCATAGAATTGACATTAATAAAATATGTGAATATCAAGACAAATATATTCATAATAATATAGACGTATAAAGTATATATATAAAATGAGACTCTATTCACAAATACATTCATCAATCAAACTTTATGGCTTTTTATTTCATACTCTGCACTTCTAATCTAATTCCTCATTTTTGCTTTAGCAATAGCAAAGTTTTCTTTCATTATTTTTTACAGTAAGTTTTCTTTTTAAGAAAAAAAAATGTATATTTTTCTCTAACAAATCTGGCATTGCCAAAAACAAGTGTTTATGAAAAGATAAAATTTATGGAATATTTTAATTCTTCATCTTATACAGAAAATGAAGATTTTGAAATAGCAAACACCGCTCTTTCAAAAGCAGGACAAGAGTCTAAAAAAGAAAGAATTCTTAAAGAAAATATTTTCACAGTTAAGTCTGGTCCAACCGAATATTCGAAACACAATATAGTAAAAGGAAGTTCCCTTTCAGCATTCCAACTACTTTTCAGATGAAGTCTATATTGAAATTTACAACAATACATGGAAAACTTCATTATAAAAATTTTTTGTCTCTTTAGTTGGAAGAATAAAAATTTTATTTGGCCTCAATATACAAGAAATATTTCTCTGGAACAAAGAATATGGAATTGCAATTTTCCAAAAAAAAACGATGAGTAGAGGTAAATTCAAATTGATAATGAGACATACACGTTTTGATGACGCTACTTCAAGAAGAAGAAACAAAGAAAAATACAAGATTTGTTTGATTAGAGATATTTGGAAAAACTTCATTCAAAACTCTCACTTGTGCCATCTTCCATCTTTTATCCTAACCGTGGATGAACAGCTTTTCCCATCTAAATGTCGTTGCTCTCAGTACATTCCATTAAAACCAAATAAATTCGGCATCAAGTTTTGGTTTCTGGTGGATAAATCTTCAAAATATTTGCGCAATGCTCTTCCTTACCTGGGTAAAGATGAATGCAGAATAGAGAAGTCACTTGGTTTATATGTTTGTGAAAAATCGATGACACCTTATTTCGACAAAGGATACAATATGAGAATGGATAACTTTTTCACAATCTTAGAAAGCGCTGAAAAATTTCAAAAACGAAAAACTACGATCGTTGGAACTATGAGAAAAAATCGTCGTGAAATAATAAACTGTGATAATATTTTGAAATTGAAACCATTACACTCAAGTGAAATTTACACACATAAATCCAATTTCAGTTGGATAATTTATAAAGGTAAGAAAACAAAGAATCTTTATATTTTGGGTTCTATGCACAAAGTAGCACAAATTGATGAAACTCATAGAAAATAACCACCAGATACTGTAAGTTTTTATAACAAAAATAAGTATGGTGTTGTCGTAATGAAACAAATGGCTAAATATCATACTTGTAAAAGGAGCACAAGGAGGATTGGACTTGATGGCCTCTGGCTTAAACTCTTATATACTAAACCAAGCTACTACAAATGATAACATTTGCAGAAGACAATTTTTTAAACTTTTGATAAAAGAACTTTGTTCTATCCAAGCCAATAAAAATTTTGTTTTGCCAAATGGATTTGATAGTAACAAGAAAAGGCATAAAGCCAAAAGAATGTAATAATAAAAGAAGTAATATGTCGTTTAACTCTGGCAAATTCTTTTTTTTGTCGAAATCACACTGCGTCAATTCATTGCTTGTCTTAACTGCGAAAAAGAAAAATATTTTTAGTATTTTTTTTATTATAAATGCAACAAACTTATTTAATTTTTTTTTAATTTATTTAAATATAATAAATTTAATCGCTGATTCCGATAATAGGTTTAAACAACAGAGGTCAAAAATGATCACCCCGACTAAGGAAGTAAAAAATTTGAGTATTTCTAGTGCGTGAAAATATAGGAGTTCGTCTACGTTCACTTTGCGAATATTGGTCTTAAATGGGCTAGAGATGACAATTTTTGGGTAATTACTGTTTACCCCTTCTCCCCACAAAATTTTTTTATTTTTATAATGTATGTTATGTTACGATGGTGAAGTAGAAAAGGAAAATATAAAAAGTCCCGTTGAAATTATTGGGAGCGGAGGACCACTTAATTTACCTCCCTCCCCCGTGGAACAGAGAATTAAACGTTTATTGTATCAACGCAGAGGTGCAATTGCGTTTTTACATTGTATTTTGCAGTGCACTAATTTTATTTTTTTATGAAAATGAGAAAACATTTTTTGTGAGGTAAATTTCTCATTCTGATTTATATATTTTTTTTATATTATTTGAAATCTTAAAAAAATTTGACTTCAATTAGTAAAACTTTTTGAAAAAAGATGGAATAATAGTAACCGCAAATATTGAATAGGTGTATATAGCGAAACTTGTGTATTTGTCACGCGAACAAAAGTACATATTTAGCCATAATATGTTTCATTACATAATACGGAATGATTTTTTTCAAAATTTATACGCTTAGGAAAGGATTTAGATTACAAAAACCCCCAGGGGACAACAAAAAAAAAAAAAGAGAAGGGGGGGAAGAAGGAACAAAAAAAAAAAATTTTTTTTTTTTAAAAATTTTTTTTTTTTTAAAAAATAAAATAAATATTTTTTTTAAAAAAAATTTTATAATTTTTTTAATTTTTTTTTTTTAATATAAAAAAAAATATGGTTTATTATAAAAAAAAAGAATGGTTTTATTATAAAATTTTTTTTTAGAATGTGATTTTTTATTTTTTGTTTTTTTATTTAAATAAAAAAAAAATTATTACTTTTTTTTTTCATTATTTAGTTTTTTTTTTTTTTTTTAGTGGGGGAAGGAGGGGTGAAAGACCACCCCCCCCGTGATATCCCCAAAAAAGAGCCCACGTAAAAAAACAAATGGCAGGATCGGAACCGCCCCCCAAAAAACCCCAGAAACCAGTCCCACTTTGCCCGCCAAAAATATTGTGTTGACCAGTGTTATTTTTCGAAACGAAGCCAAGTCGATCACGGCAACAAATTATTTTATTATTACAAAACTAGGCTGTCGCCTCCTCGAACAGACTTGATAGAAAACTCTTACCAAAGGTTATTGCCCTCTTGCACATACACAGCCGCATGCACTTCAAACAACTTTTCATCGGCATGATCACTCACCACAATCATGCAGAAAGTGTAAACATTTTCTCCTCCGCTCATGTCACACGTAATTTTAATTACACAGACAATAAGCCAAAATGTCTCTAGCATTCATTTGCTCTCTCTCTCAAAAGTTGCATCGCCTTTTTCCTTTCATCTCTTTGCTTCTCAACGCGCCAATCACAATTCGCGCTAATTGCACATTCTACTCTGAATTATTCCTTTCATTCTCAGCGAAATCAACTCTTATTTGTTCTTTGTCCCATATACCACCACCTATATATACACCAAACACATGAATACTATTTAAAGAAAAACTTTTTATCGTTTTCATCGGCCGCTTTACTTCTAAATTGAATTATCTCGTTGCCAGACATGAGCTAACCTCATCATCTCTACCTTTGCCTCTTCCTATACTTACGACAATAAGACATATTGTGTGATGTTGTTGTCTAACTTAACTCTTCCCTATCTCCTCCCTCCATACCTCTTCTTCTTCTATCGGCACAAACAAACCTGCATGAATATACGCACTTTATCAACTTCTCACCATCAAAAGCGTTTATACGAAGAATGTAGGTGGCTGCTTTATTAGTATTGAAATTTTAAATATTTATATGTACACACATCTTTAGCTTAGTAAATACCGCGCCCCCTCCCGCCCTCCATCATTAGTGGCACCCCTCCTTCTTTCTTGACTGCAATTTGTGCATGCAATTCCTCATTTTCCATTTAACTTTTAGATTGAACTGTGAGTGACTACTGCACTACGCGCCGACTCCAGCCATGCTTACTTTCTCACTTTTCGCGTTGGCTTGTTTGGCGTGGGGAAAGTCGGGAAAAGAAGTGGGCGTGTCGTATCTCCTGAATCAGGAAATCAAGAGCTGCTTCCCTTACGACTCATGTGAGAGACCTGACTTCCAAATTTTCCCAAAGAAGGAAAAAACTTCTAATTGTGGCTGTGATGAAAGTTGTGTGGAGTTTGGAAATTGCTGCTCTGACGCCAACTTCAAAAATGAAATAAGAGCAGAAAAGAAATTTTCCTGTCATCGCTTACCTGGGCTTGGAGAAGTTTTCGTGATTGACAAGTGTCCAAATGAGCCTCACGGCTACAATGATGACTATAAATTTTATCACTCTCAATGCTCTAGTAGAGAAAGCAGAGATTTCTTCTTAAAAATGCCTTTCTTCGATTTTGGGGAGAACAAGGTTTATCGAAATATATTTTGTGCTTTTTGTAATCTTGGGAATTCTAAAAAACTTTCCAATTTAAGGCCTTTCATAACAAAAATGTTGTGTTTGGGTAATACAAAAAATTGCAAATTAAAATTTGCTGCACCAGGAAATCACTCTAACAAAATTCTCAGAACATGTTATAAAAATGTAATCGATACCTGCCCTCGAAATCTAATTGGTTCTTCCCACATGCAAAAATGTCAGTCATACACATCCTATATTTTCAGTGTTGATGGAAAGATATACAAAAATGCTCACTGCGCTAGCTGTAATTCCCAAAATTCTACATCACTCATGTGCTATCCCTTTTATCCACGGCAAAGAGACGATGAATTTTCTGGAAGAAGGGATATCCGTGAAATGAACTTTGTTAATTTCAAATCCTTAGTTCTTAAATTTGATTCACTTGGCAACTCCCTCAATCGCTTCTGTCCTGCTGGTAACATATTTGATGTTGTGGAGAAGAAGTGCAGGCGAGGCTTTTGTGCAAGCAATCACAGCTACAAGAATGGAACTTGCAAGAGGGACACATCTTCAAAAACGAATGCTCAATACGAATCCGAAGTAGAGAATCTCTACCATTCCCACCACCCCCAGTTGGTCTGCGAGAATCAAGACTACACTGAAGTGAGTGAATTTTACCAATTTTCCAACTTTTCTGTCCTCCTGCCGACGCATGCAAATTTGATTCTCCACAATGATTCTTATACGATCAGCAGTAGCAAGGAAAGAGCGAACTTGTTCACGTGCAAATCGTATATAGAGGCGGCAGCTGCATCCACAACCTTGAGGCGAGGTGATGTAAAGAACTTCTTTTTCCAGTACCTCACCTTGGTCTCAATATTCTTGGTCTCATCTGCCATCATCATCTATTTGATGCGAAGGGACTTTGCAGTGTCCACCTTGAACATGATTTCAGTGTTTTGCATTTTCTTCACTTTCCTCAACGTATCTTCTCTCATGAATGCTCTTCTCAAGTCCGCGATTTCAAGTAAAGTTTTGGTGTACAAATTTAGTCTGCTTTCTTCAAGCCTATCCTTCCCGTTGGTAACTCTTTCCGCGATTTTACCCATTAAACTTCTCTACACTCTCATCCCTCCCATTTTCTCTGCCTTCTTAGTTATCTTATCTTCTTTCACGGCAAAGTCTTTTCCCATTTCTTCAGGCAAATTTGAGTCCCCTTTCACTCTCTACTTCTTAACGCCGGCCGTGACCTTCTCCTTCATGATCTTTGCAATTGTTTTTACCTTGCTCTTTTTCCTGCCTTCATTTTGGAATAATGCGCCCGCTTACAAAAGCACCAACAACCCTCTTTCCCTCCTACAGATAGCCTTTCTCCACGCCCTCTTCTTCTTCTCATTCATAACACTCCTTTTTTCAGATATCCTTTGTCTGCATCCTCATATCTTCATTAATATCATTTTTTCGATGGTACTCTTTTACTATTTAGTTTTCTCAGTGAAAAGAAGCTACTGTAAAAATAAAGAAGTATCTTCTTCAATTCTGAAAGAGAATCTCGTCTCCCAAACATCCGTGAACACAAACTGCGAAGATGATTCAACAATACCTTGTAGTTTGAACTAGAGCAAAAGGGGGACTTTTTTTCATTCAACATTCTTTTTCAATCTAGTCTATACTTTGAAACATTCACACTTATGAAGAGTCATTACATTTTACTCAATGTCCAAGAATACATGCTTTTTAATATTTACTTAAAGTATTTATGTGTAACGACACGTAAGAAAATAATATTTTTACTTAACTTATAACTCTAGAAGTTGCCTGTGTTATAAATAAATAACTTTTTTTTATTATTTTTTGATTCAAACAAAAAAATAAGAGTCTCTTTTAAAAAGTTTTGCAGTAAAATTTTTTTATTCAAAATTTTTACTCATAGAAATTCTGTTAAAAGTGGTTAATATATATAAATAGCTAGTCATTAAAATCATATTTGTTAATTTCATTAAAACTTAAAATTAACAATGAAATATATATATAAATAAAAACTTTCTTTTACATTCGCTAAAAAACTATTTTTTTCGTACTAAAATTGAAGCTAATCTAACTTCATACCAAAGTTCTTATAACAAAAATGTATTAAAAGATATATTTGAGTTGTAAGTACAGGTTTTGAAAGTTTTTTTGATTAAATAAAACAGAATCACAAAAAAACATTGAGAATATGTTTAAGTCAAATAAATTCCTTTTAAAATATCTCATTAAAAGTGCTTATTTATAAATTTTTGGATACTTTTTCATAAGAAATTGCTTCATATAATTTTTGCTATGTCTATCATTAAAGCAGGCTTGATTTTAATTGGTTATAAACTTATTCAATTTTACTTACGTATTGTTCAAATATATATAGCGAGCATTATTTACAAAATGATACAGATATATCTATATGAGTTGTTCTAAGAGAATTGTGGCAAGCAAGTATTCATATAAGTCTTTGAATATCCTTGTAAACTTCAATAACTGTTTCACCTTAGAAGCTAAGTCTATTCTATTGCTATACGCCCAAGTGCAATGCCTCTATACAACTTGGTCATGGTATGTTTATGAAATAATACATATAAACAATTCCCTATATAGCAAATTTATCTTTAAAAATTTTGACTTAAACTCCGTGACTTTGAGTTAAATTTTGACAAGGTTATTTTGAATATGCTAGGCTGAATACTTTTCACATTTAAGCAATATTGTGAAATGTGAGCTCTGAGATGGCTTTCAACTGTTTTTAGTAAAATTTTTGTTTTTAAAGTTGAAAATTTCCCAATTAATTAAACCTATTAAAATGATATTTATTCAATAGGAGTTAAATTTTATCTGTCATCGGTGTTCCAACAAAATGCTTTCTCTCCTGATAAGTTTAATGGAATTTTTAGGACGGCTGAATTTGAATCAATTTCGTTAATTGAGAGAAATGAGTGATGAATACAGCTAGTTTCATTGATCCAGTGTGGCTATATTTGAACAACTGTATCAATTAAATTGATCAAAAAGTTTGGTAATTTATGATTCCTTTAAAAAAAAGGAATTATTGTTTTTTTATAAAAGTTGTTTAACTTATTCATCAAATTTTGCAGAATTAGAGTTTTGAATTTTTGTGAAAACCAGGAATAGGAGGCAGAAAAGAAATATTAATCTCCGGCTCCCAAAATGAAAGAGCTGTGTGTAACTTTTAACTGAAATGACTTGATTTCAAAATGTTCACTAATATGGTAAAAAATTATTCGTTTTATACATATGAAAAGACAAAAAAAAATTTTTATCATACTTTTCTTTTGAAATCGCCTATAAATTTCGAAATGTAATTTATTTTATATCTTTTCATAAATCATTAGAAACTAACTAATGATATTTTTTTGAGAATTCTTTTCATTAGAATAAGTTTTTAGCAAACTAGTAAACCTTTTGAAAAATACTATGAGATTTTTGGAGATTACGTGAGATTAAAAAGAAAAGTTAAGAAAACATTTAAAGATTCAGAATTTCAAAAGATAAAATGTGATAGAATCTTTAAATTTAAGATAGAATTTTTACTTTTTTTTGTTAAAATAAATTCCCATCAATTGATTAAAACTTTTAAAAATACCATGAGATTTCTGAGCATTACGTATAGGAGGATTTCATGAGAAAAAAAAATTGTGTCACTTAGTAAGATTAGCAAAGTTGTTTCTTGGTTTAGCAAATGATGACTTTGCTAACTTTATTAGTTAGGGCTATGAATTATATGCTATTTTCAAAGACGAAGTATTCGTTATTTTTTCCAACGCTAGTGAATTCAAAGCCAAATGTAATTACAAAAAAAAATTTTTATATACAACTATCTGAAGAGATAATGAATTTAGATATTTCTCGAGAGAATAACTCATAAGTGTGTTTTGAGATATCAAAAAACAGGATTGAAAATATATCTTGAAAGCTCATCATTTAAAAATATATATCATTACTTTTAACGCCATCTATATTTAACTACAATAAGCAACTATTTGCCAAAAATTTTTACACTATAACGAATCACTTTTTAAATTCTCTAGAGAAATATGTAAATCAATGACAATACCAAAGATATCACAGTAAAGCTCTAAATCTTCTTCTTGGTTCGATAATAAAAGAAGAAGATATCACAACTCAAGATTTATTACTTCTATAAAAATAAGAAAAACCTTTTAATATTATATTATGAAATATATAAAAAAAACAGCCAAAAATTTTCATAGATTTTTACATAAAATAAATTTATTTGTATTTTTTGTTTATTATGATACTTTGTTAATCAGTGCCCGCGTTAAGCTAAAATTTTAGAGGGGGGGCTTCATTGGGGCGCTAATTTTTGAACTATCACATTAATCTGCTTCAAGGCGAAAAGAAAACATATGATGTATTCGTCAAGCCATATTTATACAGATTACATTTTCATGAAAGAAATTATCATGAATGCTAGATGTTTGTCATATTTTTTTAGGGTAATGAAAATTTTTTTAGGGGAGCTTGAAAATTTAAATTAGCTGTGGGGGGGGGCTTGAGAAATAGTTGGGGGAGGCTTGTGGCCCAAAATTTAATAGGTAGCGCGGGCTTTGCTTTCTTTGTTTAAAAGACATTTGATAAAATCTAAGATCATCACATTACAAAAGATAATAATCGGAAAGCAGTAAAGTCTTTACTCATAAGTTAGTGTAAGATGAATTTTCCACCACTATGCTGACCAACAGATCTATACTACCATAACTCTTTTTCCATTACTTTTTATATATGCCACATAGGTTGCAAATTGTCTCAGTTTTGAAGTCGCTTAACAACGGAATCCCGGAGGATTTATAAGAATCCCGGTTTTTCATTCACTAATCTTTTATGTATAAAAAAGGAGTTTAGAAAAATTTAGCTCCAATTTTTTCATATTAATTGTTTTTTTTTAAAAAATACTTGACTTTTTTCACTTTTTGTCATGGTTGTAAGCGTAACTAACAGAGAGGAGAAGGTTAGGGCAAGAATTAGAAGTAACGTTTATTATTGCTCTTTCAAAGTTATGCCTTTTTAAAATTTTATATCAAAATTGTGTTTTTACCCAACATAAATCTCGGTTTTCCCATTCTCCAATTTCAAAAGCTAGCGACGATACTGTGTTACAAAGAAAATACCACATCATTCATTGACTTTAAGTATGCCCTAGAAAGCTTCTTTCAATTCACCATGACGCCTAGACCTAGACACTAAGTTATATACGCATAATACCGTTGTATCCATATGCAACAGCTCATTTTTTTGTCAAAAATAAAAGAAATACATTACTTGAGATCTGAATGGTTGATTTGTCTGAAGATGAACGGAGTCCTGGGAGGAGAATGACATGCCACATCCGAAGGTCCTGGACACCTACAGTAGAGATAAACAACACTTACGAGCCCAGGATATTCATGAACTTGGCCGGGATCAGGGGTTCTTAACATTTATTCAGTCATGGACCCCTTTTAAAAAGTTGATGAAAGGTATGGACCCCCTCCAAGGAAATTTTCACATAAAAGTCATAAAAAAACCTTTCATGCAATTAATAGTTAAAAATATTTTTTTTTTTTTTAAATTTTTTTATTTTTTAATTTTTTTAAAAAAATGTATATTTATATTTTTAAAAAAAAAATTTTTTTTTTATTTTCCCCCTTGCCCCTTAAACAAATCCCTGGACCCCTAAGGGGAGGGTCAAATGTTAAGTATTCTTGGCCTAGATTATTCTGAAAGTGAAATGGAGTGTGATCTTGAGGGATTTTAATATAATGTTCTGTTTATTTTTTTGTATTAATAATAATTAAAGTCATTGAATTTAATACATCATTTTGTTTTGCTTTGATCGTGGTGTTTATTTTAATTTTGTTTCAGTAGCTTAAATACTCCAAAATTTGAATTTTAAGTGCGAAAATGAGAGTGTGCGGGTTGTGAAAGGGTCATTCTGGTCGCTTAAAAATCATCTGTTTGAAATTTCAATAATGTTATGAATTCATATTTATATGGTCAACTTCTAAACTTCTAACGTCTAATACTTGGGGTAGGGGCAGGTTTGAGGCGTCGAAGATTTTAAAGAGATTGGGGTCGGTATCTAAATAAATTTGGGAAACAAAGTCCGGGTCAGTTTTTTTTAAGTTTTAAAAAAAAAATTTTAAGCTTTTTTTTAACTTTTTTTTCAAAGTAAAGTTCATTCTCTTTTTAAAATTGTTTACCCCCATGGTTGGTTGGTTGACGATATTAAAGCACTTTCAGCCGTAATGCTATATGCTTGAAATGATTAAACACAGTTTTTGTGATTTTGTTTTTAAGAATCGGGAGCATTGGGGATCGAACCCCTGACCTTAAACTGTTCAGCTGACAACCATTGAGGCTTAGAGAGAAGGGGGCTCTGTTTACCCCCATTATAAAATATAAATTAAATAAAGTATCTGAAAAGTTTTAGAAATTATTTTTTATGAATGGAATGTTTAAAAGTCTCAAGTTTTTTTGGAATTTTGCAAGAAATTTTTTTTTTAGAAAAAGTAATTTGTTATGTTGAAAATTTGTTATAACCGATCTTTTAAGACATTTTTCAATATTTTTGTGAGGACTCGAAAAAATTTTGTTATATGCGAAATTCGTTATAAATGAAATCTGATTTGTATATCAACTTTAATAGTGTTGAAAAAATAGTAAATAAGGGGTAGATAAAGTTGGCAGGAAACGAAGTGGTGGGACGGTAAGATATTCACCCTGTCGCTCTGGGTTTGATTTCAAAATGTGACCATTCCTATCATGTGTGCGATTATGGAAGAAAATGCTTCCATTGGATGCGATACCAAAAAATAGAGGAAAAAAAAGTAAAATATTTATATGTGAAGGAGAGTCCAGCCCGAGCAGGACAAGATTCAGATACAAGTAAAAAAAGGGTTCGAGTATTTATATAAAAATCTGAAGTAAGATGGAACAAAATTAAAGTGTCATCAAAGTTTCCGCTTAGTTAGAGTGTTAACTGGATTATAAAAGTGCTTTGAGAATCTCCCTTTCAAAAATTAATTTTAGAAGTGTTAAGCGATTGAATAGATGCTTTGAACTATAAAAAATAATTGTTAACAATGTCATTAACCCTTAGGTATGTTCATCATTGGGACCGATTCAAGATAATGACTTGATTCTAGTTCTCTGCATTTTTGCATTACAACTTTGATTCTGATTTTTTCATTTCTAAAATTTTAATTTTGATTCTCAAAATATGATTGTAATTCTGATTAGTATAAAATCATATTTGTAGATATTTTCAGACGAGCTTAGCTAGCTGTAGAAAGATGGATTGCTTTAGTTTCCAGAAAGGAGGATTTAACACTTATGGGCAAAAATAAAAAAAAGCTGATGATTACTTAGAGATTCTTTAATTTAATCAAAATTAAAATTTTAGTTTAATATCTAATTTATATGATAATTTTTCAAAGTTTTTTTTTCATTTTTATCGTTTGCTAGGTTGTATACGAAACAGTTGTTGACTTTAGTTCAGACAATGGATCCTGGCAAAAATTAAACAAGTAGCGCACTCTGACTCTCCAAATTAAAATATTGAATGCGTCACTGTATATATATGTGTCTTTAGTGGGCACACCTGGTCCCATTCAGAGCTTCGTGAAATTTTTTGCTAGAGTTGAAAAAGTACACTTCTATTCGAGTACATAAAATTTTTAAAGCCAACTCTGACGAAAAATATCGAGTTTATTTGTTTTTGAATCTCTTTCCAATTTTATACGATTTAACAATTTTCTTAAGAAAGTTTCAGTGTGTAAGTATAAATATGTATTTTACTATTCAAGAAACCTTTTTGATATTCTACTACATTCAATTGATATTCTGTTTATACTTTTTAAAGTTTACCTTAAAGTTAGTTACATATAAGCATGTTCAAAACTACAATTATAATCAGTATCGGAATCGATAATTGTAAAAAAATAAGAATCAGATAAAATTTTGGAATCGGTACATCTATCGTTTTCAGTAGATCACTGGATCATCTGTACCATGATTCGCTGAAATCTGCATATATATGGTTGTTCGTGGTAGCTTTCGACTTCCGATTTTAGGAATGAAAAAATCTTTCTTCACCCATGGCTTCTGTATGCGAATCGTTATCTATTTGTATGGCCTCGATAGAAAAGGTACTGTGGAGCTAAGTTCTTAGTTTTGAACGAAACTCTGCTCGTTTCCCTGAGGTATACAAGCGAAGCTTCCCGCGCTCAAATTGCTGAATCTGATTTCGGTTTTTTAAAAAAATTATTATTATTATTCTATGAATTTCGCTCCAACTCTAGTATGCATACATGAAAGTTCTTGCGATTAAAAGCAGTTAGCTATCTTTACAATTCTTATTATGTTTATATTTTTGATTTACATTAGTAACGTAATTTTACAAAGATAAGTTTGTGAATAAAAATATGAATCCAAACTTCATAATCTTAATTGTTAAATTTGTAGAGTCCTTTTTCGTGGCACTTACTTAAAGCCAATAGGTCTTGTTGTAATACTTTATTTTTAGCTTGCCTGACAATATTTAAGAAATATTATAAAAAAATTATACAAAAAGATTGGATACTCTTTTAAAAAAATTCATGTTCCCATGTGGGAACATCGCCGATATATAGTATCTTTTTTTATACAACTATATTTATTAAACTTTTTTGTTTTTATATATAATATTTAATTATTTATTATAAATTCAAATTTTTTTTTCTCCCTCTTTAATTTTCACACATTACTTTTTTCTCATCTTCCTTACTCTCAAACTTTAAATACAAATCCATCAAACCTTACATCATCACGAAATTCTTTTTCCATCATTTTTTCTCAATTTATCTAACTTCAGAAACATATTTAACTTCTCTCTAAACTGAAATGAACATCATATTTATTTATTTAAAAACCTCCATCTTAAATTAAATTCTATTTTTAATCAATAATAATTTTTCCCTCTATCATAGGAATAACACTCAACATATCTATCAACACCCACCCATACCACTTTATTGCTTCACCAATGAGAAAATTTTTTATTTTTTGTGTGGAAGAAGAGCATGAGGAAGAATATCCACTCAAAAAAAAGACCACAACAAAAACAAAACCGGGATTTTTCATATCTGAAACAGATAAATTTTTCCGGTTTCGTCAACGAAGTCTTGTAGAAACCGATAAACTGGAAAAAATACAAAAAAAAAGTTGAACCAACCACCCACACCCCCCCCAAAGCACCCCGAGGGACCCCAAACGAACCAAACCAAAGTACCCGAAACACCAACAGTTACCAAAGAACGATGCAAACAAAAAAATCAACAAAGCAAACCACACCAACCTATTATTTCGGGCCGGAGGACGAGGACATAGACACCAAGATCTAGTTGATTCGACCAATAATCTTTTTACGAAGGTAGAGAATGATATTCAGATATTATAATTACTCCAAAAAATCTTTGTATTTCTCCTTTACAAAAGTCAAAATGTATATTATTTTTATCTCGTCTCGCATACAATAAAGTTTCTTCTAAAAATTTTTTAATCAAGGCATCAGTAATGAATAGCTTCCATATCTCAAAAAGAGTTTTTAAAACAAGCTCTGGATAAACAAGGGCAAGATTATCAATTTCGTCTGAAGGAATAATCTTGATGAAATTCTATTGTTTTTTCCATACTGGTTCATGGGTTTTAGTTTTTTTGGCTTTAGGAATGGTAAGTATAGAATCCTCACAGCCACTTGAGCTATTGTCTAGCTCTAATTCACCAGCAGGTTCGAAAAGCTCTTCATATTTCTCGTCAGAATATTGATCAGGAACATTTTCAGTGTCGCTGTCAAGATCAATATTAGCAGAAGGAGGAAGAATTACATTTTTAAGAGTTTGTTCATCAACTTCCTGAAGTGTAACGAGTCTATCTTTTGATGCATTATACATTTTAGAATATTCCAAAAATAGTTATTCAATAAAAAAAATTTAAGATGTAAAAACAAGCAAAGTCTATCATAAAAATATGAATCGAAAAGTTCATATCTAGGCATTGTTCCCAGATGGGAACATAAATACTTAACTGATGAATAAAGAAAAAAATAAGACATATACATTGTTGAAGTAGCTTGGAAATTAGATTGAAACAAAACAAAAATTTCTAGAACAAAAAACATTTTAATAAATCTGAATTTAATGTTTGTTTTTTCATTTTTTTCGGGGTGTTAAAAATTAATCTTTTTTTGTTTTAAAGCATAAAATATAAAAACAATATCATTTTCGATTACAATTTTTGTGGTTCCAAACTTTTTTTTGGCTTTTTTTTATTTTGATAAAATGAAATAATAGGAAGAAAATATCTGACTAAAAGCTTTTAAAAAAATGTTCCCACATGGGAACAATTTTGATGGGTTATTAAATAATTTTTCGCACCCTCTTAAAGATGCATCCATAATTGTCTTAAAAATGGATATTTTATATAAGTAAAGGATATAAATATAACTTTCATTTCTTGCTTGTCTTTTAAAATGATATATGTTAATGCCCAAGGTTACCTATATGCATATTGCATGCATATACTACATATTGTACATTCTAAAATGAAAAATTACATATTTTTCAGATGAATAATGCGTCACTTGAAATTGAGTTTGGTATAAAGAATTAGGAGTTAAATATTTTGAAAACTTTCACTTGAAAATGGCATGTTACCCCTAGAAAAAGATGTTATTCAGGCTATGATTTTTCATTTAAGTCCTCCAAGAGGAGGAAAAACAATCTAACAAAAATGGAAGCTGAGGAAGTTGTAGAAAACGGTCGAATATGTCAATTGGATGTGGTGAAATTATTACACAATTTCGTATAACTTTGTATTTGTAGAAATTTTGAATTTATTGAATCTTAACCTGTTTTCGAGTAATAATGGGAGTGCATCTGGTGAAACCATATCTTAATTTGGCATCAAGTTGTGAAACTTATTATTTACTTCTAGAAAGCTTTTCTCAATTGTATGAAGAACTTAAAATGATGCTCCAAACAAATACTTAATTTAGACATTCAATCAACTTCTTTGTTTTTTAAGCACATCATAGAGCAAACTCGGGAGATATTTCTTAGATAAAAAATTATAAATATATGCTAAAATTATCAAAGCTTACTTGGGTAAATTTGAATGTCACGCAGATATGGAAATGAAAATTTTTATTAAAGCTTTGCAAACATTTGATTTGTCTATTCACCCATAAAAACCAAAATGTCGACTTTTTTGATGTCTTTTTTTTATTATAAAATATAAAGTTTTTTATAGAGTAAAATAGTAAAAATCATAAAAGTACAATTTAAAAACAATTTGAAAAAATGTATAAAATAAAGGTGATCTAAAATTTTAAGGGTATCATCACCTTGTGGCTTTTCTGAAGGAAACTGTAATTTTTTGGAGAATCAGGTCATAAAAATTGAATTAAATGCTAGCCTATTCCGCTGATATTTCTATTCGAATAAATGATCTGAGTGTATTCTACAAAAGTCAACACATTTATGCTAAACAGGAATAAGTTGGATTAAAAAAGGATTTATTCATTGAATAATACATATTACACAAATATTAAAATACATTTTCGCAAAAGCATGGAAGATATCAAAGTTTTTTTACAAAAATAAGTTAAAATCATATGTGAAAAGATTGAGGATGATGTTGTTTGCACATGTAGAAATACTCCATTTTCCAAAAACAATGCTTTGCACGCGCTACCAGACAGCGGATTATAAAAAGGATCTAAAAATAATTTAAGCGCAAAATATTAAACAAAATTTCACTCTCAATTTTCCATACGCTTACATCCCTGTTTATACTGAGCAGGTGTGTGTATACGATGCACGCAATTATTGAATACTTGAGGTGTTCGATATGGAGATATCTTAGTGTGCAATATCTCCAATGAAATACTGATTTAACACTTTCGTGACCAGTGTATCATATATGATACATAAACAATTTTACCTTCGTCTGCTTTTTCAAATAGTTTTGTATATGAATCTTCTGCTTTTTAATAAATAGCGTCTGATTTTTATGGTCACGAAAGGGTTAAAAAAACTAATCGGATAACGAAAAAAGAAAAGTCTTTCTGTCAAATATTAAGGAGTTTTTATAATACCAAAATATTATCGTCATAACTCGAGCATCTTACCCAAAACGATAAATGCTCAATTATTACTTTCATTAAAAAAATGTTAATCTTTTTATCTTTCCCGCATTCAAAGGTAAAAAAAGAGAAGGAAAAATTTTAAGATGAAAAAATGTATTTGTATAAGGATGAAGAAGGATCCGACCTTTAACGAGTTAAGATATACTGTAGTATACATCTTCTATAGTCTTGTATTAAACTTTTCAAAAGATAGGTTTGACGAAATTTTTGTATATTCATCCCGTTGGAATATATCTTATTATGAATATTGAGATTTGGTAACAGGTACAGTTATTAAAGTATATTAACGATTAAAAGTGAAGGCTATGCTGTTACTCCTAACAAATAAATACAGTAGACCCTCGTTAAGTCGGACATGGGGAGAAGGGTGTCCGAATATGCCGATTGTCCGACATAACAGAGGGTCTATTATATATCTATATATATATGGTAGAAAAAAATATTTCAAATTGGAGGAATTTATAGCCACAATAAGCTTTGGAATAACGTCAAAATTTAGAATGACCGCGAACTACCTATGGAGTAAAAAATAAAATGGCCGCTTGTAAGCCAAAGCGAAATTAAAAAAGTCAATGAAAATGACCCCTTGTAAGCCTATGAGGGCAAACATTTGCATTCTCGCTCACGGTCCGACTTATCCGATATCCGAGTTAACGAGGGTCTACTGCAAGAGCAAAAACAAAGGATGGATTTTTCAATGAATAAGTGAAAATGACATCTTTCATTCTGATATTACGCATAAAAATATAAACATCTTTCTAAGTAGCCGAAAATTATTTCATACACCCATCCATCAAAAAAAGAAGTGCATGGAGGAAGGAGAATATTAAGTGGTACTTTTTTTTCTTGAGTGTCGCAGCTGATATGCTTTGCTTTTTTTTATTGAAAACGTCTTGTTCCTGTTGAAGAGTGAATATTTCGGATTCAATCTTGGATTTTCTGTCTTCTTGCAATTTTTTCAAAGACTCGTGCTTATTTTTCAACTTAAAAGAATGCAACTTTTTACATTTTTATGCAAAACCAAATAAAAATCAATACCTTATATTATATCCCTTGAAAAATCGATACATTATACCTACATATTCACTTATAGACTATAACCTAATGAGTAAGTAAGAAGCACCATGCAACAAATTTTAAATAAATTTCTAAAAAACTGTATATTTTTTAAAATCAGCATTGCAATCGTACAAAATTTTGCTATCGTTCCATCACTAATTTTATGCTTGTATAATGAAATGTTTCACAACCCCTGATTTTCAAAAGAAACATCTTTTAAATAATTTTTTTTAAATAAACCATTCAACTTTTGACAGCAAAATTCCTCCAAACAGCTTTGTGTATAAATATATGTTTCAGTTTTTGACAACTAAAACTGCTACTGTGTAAAATATGATATTTTCCAAAAATTTCTAGGATGGAACTCACATATAACGCATAAGAAAGGGTTATACTTATTGGAATTGGCTAAATCTTTGAATGAAGCTTTTGAAGCGAAGTATAAAAATAAAGGATATGTGTATTATAACATGGACGCAACTTTGCTGTAGGAAAAAAGATTAAAAAAATTCTTTACTAAGTCTACAGGCCATTTGAAATTTTGAGAAATACTTTTAACCTTGTCATATCTAATTATATATTTTAATTAATTTTCTTTAAATAAACTTGTTATGCTTATCAATAGCAAAATCAGGGTCTATTAGACACACTAAAGCAAGAAGTTGGCATTCAAAAAATCCTTAAAGGGTTTAAGATGCCAGTAATGGCGGAATGACAATACAGTGCTTGGAATAAGCGAAAAGTAGGATGAAAAGAAAGCATACTTCTTTTTCCTTCTCGAAAAGTTCGGCTTCCTTCTTCTTGACTCTCGCAACAAAATCACTCCTCATTTCTTCTTCTTTGATTCTCATTTCATTCATAATTTCCTTCTTTTTGTGCTCATAAATCTGCTATAAAGTGAATAAAAGTATTAGATACATTAAAAATATTAGAATGGGACCATGAAAAGGCTTCCCAAAAGACTTAGCTTGTTAACCCTGATATAAATCAGAGATTGCCAATGGTCTATTGTAGAAAGAATTTAAATGAATAGCAAAATTTTCAATTAAATATTATAAATGTTACCTGAAAAATATATATAGTATATTTTATTGCATGCAATATGACTAACTTTATTTTTTTAAGCTTCTTCGAATTATTTCAAGTAGCAAACTTGAAATAGAGTAGTAGGTTCGTGGTTATTGAATCAATTTTTTAACACTTCAATAATAACAGAGCAAATATGATTTAATTAAACTACAAAACTTTTCATAATATAAATTGCTTTCAAAATTTTTTATAAAAGAGCAGATCTTTTACAATTTTACAGATTAGTAGATGGAATTATTATTAAAATTAGTAACAAATATTGAATCTAGGTTAAACAACATATCCTTCTACGTCTAGTTTGGGGATTTAGTTTCGTATATTTAGACCAGAGTTTCTCAACCGTGGGGGAATCACCCACTTCTGTGAGAAAATGGAATTAAGGTGGGCGATTTTTTTAAGCTATTTGTTTGAAATCTTGTAAATGGAGTGTGTAGAAGAAAATTTTTAAAAATAATTTATTGAACTTAAAGATAGAGAGAACTCAAATTAAAGCTTGAAAAGAGGTGAAAGATTGCGGACATTTTTTTACTTGAGTGGGCGATTTAAAAAAAGGGTCGAGAAACCCTGATTTAGAGGATGTAGTCTACACATAAAAATCAATATGTAATGTATATAAAGGGGCGAATTGGTGAGCAAATTAGATCAATAAGTGTCTATTGAACATTTAATCAAATTAATTATATTGATATGTCAAAACCTATTTAGTTTATAGCTATTCACAAAGCGAGAGTTATTTACTAAATTGATTTATATATAAAAGATACAAACCTGAATATTCAAGAGATGGGACGGCTGACTTTGAGTGTTGGAGGAGTCGCTTTCATCGGTAAAGCCCATTTGTTGCAAGCGATACTTGCGAAAATGACGATAATGTATGCTATCCGTCTTTTCGATCATGTCATCCATGTTTGTGCGAATGAGCATTTCCCTCAACTTCACAAAATCGCAATGCTCTTCGTTCTCAACTTGAATAGTAAAAGATTAATTCATCGTAAGCATGAATCGAATCTTTTTTACACCTCTTGACCGAATAACAGTGTGTTAATTGGAAGTTTAAAGAAATGCTTAAAATAAAAGGACAAAGCTGTTCAATGCAAACTTAAAGGAAGCGAGTAGTGGATATATTTGTATTGATTAGGCTTCACTCATTGCATAGAATCAATCAAAATCGCACATTTGAGTGAGTGATATTTAGCATATTTCATCCCCAATCGCAGTAAAGCCAGTTTTGGACTATTGGATTATTTCCAGGTCCAGGAAAAAAAATAAAGTAGATTTAAAAAAGCCTACTTTTATGGCACCACTTTTTACTTTAAAAAAAAAAGTTTACAAATTTTCTTTTTTACTTATAAACCTTATCTTCTTGTTTATAATATTTTTAGATGAAAACTGTAAAAGTCGAAAATTCACAGAAAAAAGAAGGAATATTATAAATTTCTTACGAAATGTTTCTAAAAACTGGTGTGACAATATCATATTATTTATAGTTATAGGGGGTAATTCATCTTGCTCCTATATATTAAACATCTAGAAAATTATCTAACTTTAGCCAATCAGATCACAGATTTTTCTGTCGTTCATTTGAATGTGCAAAATCTATTCAAAAAATGTTAAAAATAATTGGTTCGAGTCTAAGGTAAGTTTTGATTCAATCAAAAAATTACTCAAATTTTTTATCCAATCAGATCAAAGAATTTGCGCACTCCTTCCTCCCATGACAAAAAGAGACCATAACTTTTTAAATATATAATATCGATCTAATCATGATTAACTTATTTAAATTTAGGATATAAGTGTTGAAATTTTCAACTTAGACAGTGTTCCTCAGCATACGGCTAATTATTATTATCAGTAAAATGGGCAAAATGAACTTTCGACATTTTATATTGTTTTTTTAATTCAGAGATTTTCAACGTGCGGCTCGCAAGCCCAATGAGATTAATAAGACGAATTCAAGAGGTAAGACATATGCTTGACGTAAAAATTACTTCAAACAGCTGACAGTTTTTCTTTAATATTGCTAAATGTTAACACAATTAAGAATTATATAGCATCAGTAAGCACAATTTTTCAAAAGATATTTACTTTTGCAAGAGTGAATTTTAAATAGAAAAGTCAGTTTTAAAAAAGAAATGAATTTCAAAAGATAAATAAGTTTCCAGAAATGTCAATAATGATAATTTAGAGACTTTTTCTTTTAAAAATGAGATATTCATGTAGGTAATATTCTATAATCATGCAATTATAACAAAATATATCGATGCATATGTTTACGTTCTTTTTTGAATATCAATAGGCTCATGCTTCTTCAGCATGTAAAATGCTTCCGAAGCTTTGCCAAGCTATCGATATCACTTTTTGTTGTAAAATTTAATGTTTAATATCCTTTCCAAAAGTTGTTCAAATTTTTTGAAATTTTGATATAAGGTTCCATTTTTATATCTTAACAGCATTAAACAGTCTCATTCATTTGTAGCCAGACCTGTTTTCTACGTTTGGAAAATTTTTACTTCTACCTTTGATTTTTCAAATTTTAATCCTAAAATGATAATATAGAACCACTGTACCTAATTGTTTCTGTAAATCTTTCAAGAAAAGAGTTTAAAAGGTTAGATAGCCATGATGAAATGGAAATTCGATAAATCCAATTGACAATATGAAAGTTAGTCTCTCAAGTTGCTTTCTTCTTGTATAGATAAATCAGCAAATCACATGCAAGCTCAAACTATAGAAGTATAAAACTGCTTGAACACCCTATGAAAATTTTAGAGAGAGTTTTTGAAAAAAATAGATGAAATGCAGATGGGTTTTATGCCAAACAAGAGCACAATAGACGCCGTATTTATTGTTCGACAATTAATAGAGAAACATATGAAAGTTGGAAAAGATCTTTTCCTCTCATTTATCGATCTCGAAAAAGCTTTTGACTGCGTCCAAAGAGATGTCATTTTCTGGGCTCTTAGACAAAAGGGCGTTTTGGAGTATGAAGTAAGAGCTGTTATTGAAATGTATAACTATGCCAAAACTGCTGTTAGAGTAGATGGAAAAATATCAGAATGGTTTTCAACAGGGGTCGGCGTTCATCAAGGCTCGGTGTTGAGCCCCTTATTGTTTGTTATTGTAATGGATGCGATTTCTGATACGATTGTTAAAAATCACAGAGAATTTTTATACGCTGATGATCTGGTTTTAGCTGCAAATACCTTGAATGATTTGAGTGACAAGTACATGGCATGGAAAAAGGTTCTAGAAGACAAAGGCTTGAAGATCAACGTAAGCAAAACCAAAGTTATGATTTTTAAGACGAAAAATATGTTGAGAAATGCCATCAGCAACGTTGATCCTTGCTCTTGTTGTGGGGAAAGAGTTGTTCGTAATGCAATACAATGCTTCAAATGTGAGAAGTGGGTGCATAAGAGATGCACTACAATCAAGGGCTCTTTGCAAAACGTGAAAAGTTTTGTCTGTCGAAGATGTCAATTAGAAGCAGATAAACTTGAAAAAATGGAAAAGAATGTGAAGTTAGGCACGGATGAGGTGGATGTTGTGCAGAGTTTCTGTTATTTGGGAGACATGCTTGATGATTCTGGAGATTCTTCCAAATCTGTGACAGCCAGGATTCGATGTGGGTGGACGAAGTTCAAGGAAATTTCGGGTCTTCTTTGTGGAAAAATCCTCTCGTTGAAGCTGAAAACCAGACTCTATCAGGTATATGTAAGAAGTGCGATGTGCTATGGAAGCGAATGCTGGGTTCTTAAAAAAGCTGATACAAAAAGAATGATGAGTACTGAGATGAAAATGATACGGATGATGAATGGAAAAACTCTAAAAGACAGGCTTACCAATGATTCCCTAAGGCGAAAAATGGGAATGATTTGCATAGAAGAGTACATGGAAGAAAACAGACTGAGATGGTTCGGGCATTTGGAAAGAATGGACGATGTCAGATAGACTAAAATATCAAAAATGAAGTGGTTGAAGGAAAGGCGAAGAGGGGACGCCCCAAGAAGACTTGGATGAAAGCTGCAAACAAATGGCCAACCCTAGTTAGCTGGGAAAACGGCCATGCCCGGAAGGGCGAATGGATGATGATGATGATGATGACATGCAAGACAAAGGGTCTGGTTGAAATATTACACATTTAATTTAATCAAATTATTTTTATTCAAATGAAAAATCCTAGTAAGGAGTAACTCCGATCAAGAAAAATTTTTTTAGAGATAATCAATAGAAAAAGTTGGGAAGGAGTGATTTAGGGTGTACTCTCACCTGCCACCAAGGGCCAAGGCATGTGCTTGGCGGTAAATTTTCCTTCCCAGAAATAACTAGTTATCTCACGTTTATCACATCCTTCAAAGTTCAGAAAATAGTCTTCAAGTTTTGTTTGAGTTAGCATGGAAAAATTAAAAAATTAAAAAATAAAATACTTTCAACGATTCCCCAAGGATATTGCCTGCAACGAGCTTCTTTGCCGCCAATTTTGGTGAATTCCACACTCCCAACCAACGCAAAGGGGAGTTGATTCTAAAGGTTTGAAAAAGAAATGTGTTATCCTCATTCGAACCCAATTTATTCACTCTGTTTGCTTCTTTCTCATTTAAAAAACACCACATTTTTATTCAACAAATAATTATATAGGTTAACTAAGCTGTATATAAATTGAAGTTGCTAGAAATTTTCGAGCTTTTGCTCCTTATCAATCATATAAAACAATTCACATATTCTAAAACATCACAATATCCAGTGCAGTGTTTAAATCTTTTGAGGCCGCTTTCCTCCATAGATATGTCCTTTTCTTGGAGCCCTTGGGCCCACTCTTTCAAAAAACTTTTGACTAATTTGTAGTAAGTTCATTCATATTCGTGATATTTAATTTTGCTTGAAAATATATGCAACCTGAAATTTCAAGTTTTTATATTTGTACATTGATTTCATAAATCAATAATTATTAAAATTTTCAATAGAATCAAAATTAAATTTTCTTACATCGTTCCTTTCAACTGAGATAAGTGATAAAGCATTCAATTGTCATAGGATCAGGTCAAATATATTTTTTTTTATCAATTTCAAGCGTCTAAAAAGAACCTTATGGAGTAGCGAGTGTATACTCTCAATGAAATGGAAAGTTAATGATCTTAAGGTAAGGAAATGGTTCCACGGTTTGAGGATTCAGATGGCCCAGAACACGACTCTTATTATAACAGTTCATTTTTGCAAGAAAATAAAAAAATTAACATATATCAATTATTAGTTATTAATAATAATAATTAATGAAATATGTAATGACTGATATACTGAATGGCTGTCAACTTTTTTATTTTCTTACATAAATGAGAAGCTATAACAATATTTTTTGTGATGTTTCAGAATATATAAATTGTTCATATCGTTGATAAAGAGCAAGAGTTCAAAAATTCCCACTAGTACAATAAAAAATTACTCGAATTTTCAATTTATGTATTTTACTGAAATCTAGCTTTATATTAAACAATTCTTTTTCAAAAATGTCCGAATGAAAATGCTGTTGACCTATATTTATTTTCTTATATATATTGAAAAAATAAAATAGTAAATAAAAAAAGAGAGATCAAATCAATTTTTATTAAAAACTCTAATATTTCGAACCCCACTGTTTTCTTTTTGAATATAGAAAACTAAAATGAAGAGGTTTAGAAAGAGCATTAAACCATCCGACAGATATACTAAAGCGATTATACCAAGACATTTCAATTTTTTCTTAATCAGATATACACCCATTCTTATGCCCACTTTTCATTTTGATTTTCTTTTTTTTTTTGAAAAAAACAGAGTGGCGTTAGAGAATTTAGCGTTCTTTAATAAAGATTGATTCAAATTTTTCGTTTTATTTACTATTTTTTTTTATATACATGATGAATCATACTAATCGCATTTTTTCTATTATAATTAAAGTTAACTTCTAAAAAATGTTTGAATGTTAAAAATGTTCATTAATTAAATTGGTTATAATTAACCTTTTTTCAATCCTTGAATTTTTTCATACTTTATAAAAGAAACTTTCAAAATTACTTACAAGAGAAAATAGCTAATATATTCTCTCATAGACCTATTGATATAATTAATGGAATTGTTAGGATACTTACATCACATCTCTTTGTATAATATATGTGTAGTTTCTCGAAGCGATAAAATCAAATTTAAATTCAAAATTAAGCTCCTGTGATGGAAGTTTAATATCAAGAAAGAAATAAACTAAAAAACATACGTTCATTTCGGCGTTAGTGAAAGCCATTTCCTCATCATCTACTGGGAATTGGTAAATATTGATTTCAGACTTATGAAGCTCCTTTATGATTTGACTTTTAAATACTGCCAAGTCCTTTTTGGAAAGAGTATCAGATTTTGATATGATGGGAATGATGTTTACTTTTTTGTCTAATTTTGACATCACTAAAACGTCTATAGCTCTTAATCTAGAAAAATGAAGAAATAGAAATCTGCTTCTTACTCGCAACAAGACTAGCTGGTTACAAAGCAAAAAAAATAGAATTATTAGTTAGATACTGGGTTTCGATAACTCAAGGTCTTGGGTTCGATCACGCATCAAGCAAACGTTCTCATAGTTCGATACAAGCGGCGCAATTGTGCCTTCTTGGTGAAACACTATTATATTCAAAGTCATTGAAAAAAGCAGACGAAGATGAAATTACTTAGATTCCAAAATAGGAACATTGGCCGTAAATGGGTTAACAAACCTATTTACAAAACTATGTTAATCATCTGCTAGCTCAAACATAACTACGAATGAATACTCATAAAATATTGATAAGACGCCTTGGAATTTGAAAAACGTTGTAATTACTATATCTATTTTTCAATATCAACTAAAAAGTTTATACACATAGAAATAAAATAATAGCAATTTTTCTCAACATTCATTAACCCCTTTAAGAATGCGTATTAAAAGCAATGACGAAAAGCAAACCATATTGGAAATGCTTAAAAATAGGTCTGAAAAGGTTAAGGGAGGTTGTGAGCTTAGACGAGTTTGGGAGCCACTGTTTTATACGATGAATAAAAAACAAAAATTATTTACTAAACATAAAAATCTGAATTAAAAAAAAGAATTTAGCCTTCTTTTCTCTTTTTTAAAAACAAGTCAATATGTGAGAAAAAAATATATGAAAAGGAATTACGAATGCCCAGTGGGTGGAATGAAGTATAAACAACAATGGATTCTTGCATCGTGATATCCTGTCAAATCCCTCTTGATCTTCATTTCTTCTTGCATAAACGCTTCAAACTGAGCATCAATATACTCAACTATCGGCTTCCAGCTAAAACAAATGTAAAAGTTGTCTTATACACGCATAAATATTTATTTTTACTTGTTAACCCTTTGAGGACCAGAATTTTAAAACTAATCGCCTAGTTTCTTTTTTAATTTGAAGTGTTTTTCTTTTATAAAACTTTAAACGATTGACATGCAATTTGGTGTTAAACATCTATTCTAACTTCAAAAAAATTTTACAATGGTAAAGTTTCTGGAACCTAAGATTTTTTAATCCCGTTTACAAAAATGTTTAAAAAAAAAATTCTATTTCACTTAATATTTGAGTAGAGGAAATGATATTTTAAAAAGAAGCTATGTCAAAAATCCTAGTCACCTTCTAAAATGAGACTTTCTTTAAGGCCCTGAAATCAATGTGTAACTTGATTGATGTCTAGAGGCCATAGAGAGTATACTTGGGTACGTGTTAAGGTTGGAAATATATTTTCGTATCCAAAAATTTTATTCAATTTGTGAACATTATTTATATAAATTTGTAATTATTCCGTTAACCGGATTCCAAAAATAAAAAAATATATTAAATGAAAATGAAGAACTAAAAAATATTTAGATTTTATTTCTGGTCAAATCTATAGGCATAAATATTTAATATGGTCATTCACGGATTAATCTTTAAGAGGACCTAGAATCATGAGGGTACCAATGATCTTTAACAGGACCTAGAATCACAGTACCAATGATCTTTAACTGAACCTAGAATTTTACCAATGATCTTTAAGTGGACCTAGATTTTTGGGACCTAGAATCCTACGTCTCAAGCGAAGCGAGAGACAAAGAGGCTTATCCTAGTAGTGTTATAATAATGCCAAATTAAATTTTTAATAAAATGTGAAATCAAATTCAATTAATTTTAAGTGGCAAAGTATCGCAGCATGCAAATTGATTGCAATATAACTTTTTTCACTCTTTCCATTAAAGTTGGTATTTCTGAGTTTGCATCTCTTACATCTTTGAGTACGCAGTTGTAAGCGATGAAAGCGGAAATAATTGCAGATGCAGAAATATGTAGTGAACACTTTTATACAGAATGCAGGCGTAGTGAAGCTCTCATATGGAAGAATGGTGAAATTAGGGAGTAGCCAGAAATTTTGAACAAGAGTGTAAGACACAAAAAAATTTTTAATATTGAAAAAGCCTGAAATCAACCTTTTCAAGAATTATATTATTATTCACATTAATAAAACAATATGTATATGTTGAAGTGAAAGGTAGTAAATCTTCAAATAAATTAAAAGAATATACAACTAAAAGATATGGCGATTTAATGAGAGAATGTAAAGCTAGACTACTTTGATGTGATGACGATAATGAACGATGTAAGAAATTGGCAAGAATATCACGTAAGAGAAAATAAAAGAATCTGTTTTGTCAAGTGTTATATTGAAGGAAGGAACATATGGTGGGAAGGAAAATATGTCAGCGTTAAAGTAAATTACATTAGCTTTGATGCCAAAATCAAAACACGTGGAATGCAGATTTGAAATTTTACACATAAATCTTAAAGTCCCTTTTGATGAGTTAAGTTAGGATGTATTTAAAAAATTGTTTATGGACAATTCGGCAGGGCTTCCTATAAAAAGGGTCTGTAAAATGTTTAATCATAAAAAAAGAAAAATTATATCATCAACTATGAGATCAATTGGAATCAAAGTCAATGTTATAATTAACCGTATTCTCATAGTGGATGATATAAGATTCTTTTTTCTATGATTATATTTAGTTATATCCAATTGAATCCTTTTTTTTTGAATTTAATCAACTTGAATCCTTCATTTAATCTGGTATTTTATTGGTTTAAAAATATAGAAATAAAAAATAAACATCAATCAGAAATTTTGGTTATGAAATTCTCTGACTTGTTTCAAAAAATTTAAAAAACTGAAATAATTATTATTGAAACAATTTAAGAATTTTTTGTTGGAGTGTTTTGATTTATAGAAATCTGGTTTTCCTACGTTTTGGTTTCGTACATCTTGATTTTGGACGTTTTGACAGGCACCTAAAAACTTAATAGCGAAGAAGTATCAATGCGGGGACATTTTAAGAAGTTGTTCGATTTTAAAATAATATGATATTAAACAAAGGAAAATATATTTTTCTAAAAATAAATAAATCAACGGCACCTATCACTTTTATTAACTTGATCTCCGAATCCAACGGTATCAACAATCGTCAACTTGAGATTGACTTCCGCTTCCTTCAATTCATACGTTCGGGATTGAAGAGAAACGTGATCTTGGTGAGAGAGAACCGCTTCATGCTCAAAACTCGTATTGAAGAGAGAGTCCATCATTGTTGATTTGCCAATTCCCGTTTCACCTATGAAAATTAAATTTATTGGAGAAAGAGAGAGAGAGAGAGAGAGAGAGAACAATACCAATGGAATAAAATTAAAGAGCTTAAGCAAATTTCTCTAATCTGGTCCAGTGAATTTAACGTGAAGAGCACCCAACCAAAATCTAGATAAGGGTTTGAGTTAATACAGTCAAAACTTTTTTAAGTTGTCGGTATCGCATCCAAGGGACGAATAAACTTGCATAGCTTGACAGATGGTAAGGATAGTTACAATGGGGAATCGAACCCAGACCATCTGGATCAAGACTCAATGCTTCAACTACTAAGCCATCTGCAGACTATTGATTTTACCAATCATGTAATATTTATTTTTCGGTATCTCCTAGGAGTTAGATCAACCCGATAGAAGCTGCATCTACCTCCCTTTGATTTTTTCCTGTCCTGTCAAGAGTACAAAATTTTATTCCCTATTACTTGAGCATTTTAAAAATTCAATTTTTAACCATGTTATTTTCATAAAAACTTGTATTCTTCTTCAATACTGTCAAAAATAAAAGAATAAGAGCTAATGAAGGCCATTCTTGTTATGAACAAAGCCTTTTTGAAACTTAATACTTATTTAGAATTTAATTTAAACAAAAATCATAAATGGAAGATATTACTCAGTTAGATAATATATTACTCAAGATGTCAAACAAGGATTTGCTTCATCGATTTTATGCTACTTATTTAAAAAATGGGTAGAGCAAGAAAATTTTGGGAACATTTTAGAGAACGGATTTCAAACTCGAAATTTATAAGATTCAATTCTGCCAAAAGATGGTTAGTGGTTGAAAATTAGGGTCTTGATCCAGTGACCACCTGTTCAGTTAAGGAACAATATTCCAAAAATTAAAAAATTCTAATTATATAGCCATTATTGGATACTACGGTGTTACTTCTGTTGACCAGACAAATTCAGAACTGAATAATTTGGTTCCGAACAATGGTTTTGGAAAGGGAGATATATAAAAGAATAGTTTATACGATTTAAGTGCAAAAACAGCATCTTATGACAAGTTATTTTTTCATGACTATAAATACTTCTTGATTTTCTTAATAAAAACGTTTGTAGCTAACACATTACTAAATTAATTCAAGGAATTTATATCAATAATGCTATCAAATTATTTTTTAATTCACAAAACTTTGAAGAACATTCTCATAATCGAAACAACGTTCTTAGAGAATCTCGTGTAGAAGGAAGAACAAGCATATCATTCATGGCATACCGATGCATAGGATGTTGAATGTGAAGCCACGTGCAACCGCCTTTTCTACGAGTTGTTCTGTGCAGGAATCAAAGCCCACGTAGCCATTTACCGAAAGATTCCGAATCATGCAATCACTCTAAAATAAATATAACTAAGTTATTGTCAATGAAGCTAGGATTGTATAGGTGAGAATTATTCATTTCTCAACAAATCACAACTAATAGGAGGTAATAAAACGGTCTTATTGTAACTTTAGTCCTGTGTCTAATGAATCTACGATCATAACATAAAAGACTCACACAGTTTTTCAGGTCTATTTTTTGAATTTGTCACTTGAAAGACATGAAGTGATGCCGAAATGAATTCTATTTTTAATAAACCTCTTGAAAGCCTATATCTTTTGCTTCTATGATTATTATGTCAATTCAATTTTAAAGTTACACGATAATAAATTTTTTGAAGAAAAAACAAAGCGAATCACAATTCAATACAATCATAAAAAAAGGTTTCGCTTTTATTGTTAATGCCCAAGTCATACAATTTTCAAATCCATTAGTTCCAAATTAGGACTAAATGAACAGGACTAAAAGATGGTGCAAATAAAGTCATTTGGCATAAGGGGAAAACAAGTAGAGAATTCTTTTAGGTTACAGTAGTATCAAATTACAGTAAACTCTCTGTTATAAATTCCAAGGAGAGAGAAATTAACAGAGTTTTCATACTTCTAAGAGCTAGGTGTACGGAGCTTCAACATTCTAACTAATTTTGTTTTTTTTAACAAATACCTTCGGATAAAAACGAAACAACTCATAATTTTTTATATTGAAGAGAAGTGAATGATTTTTACCAAATAGCCTAAAATTTGAATTTCAAAAAAGCTATTTTCAGACTTGTCTGGTCCACTTGGGAAATTTTATTTGTTCTTTAAAAAATGTACAAATAGGAAATAAATGTAAATTAAAAACTTATATTTCTTATGATTGATATGACTGTGTGTCTAATGTTCACCCATCAGAAATATTCAATTTTGTCACAAGAAGTTGCATTTAGTGCTTTTTAAAGAAAATGAAATCTTGCACCTAATAACATTTTGACGCGAATTCAATGTTCTAAAGGTTCTAATCCCCTAAACTTGAATCCGTAGAGCAGCGGCATCTTAAATCAAATAAAACATTCTAAGGATATGTACATATATATAAATGTATGTGACAGAAATGAAATATCAACTTTTGGACTTTGACTCAAACCTTGGTCTGATACTCAAGTATAGGGTTGGTGAGGGAAAATATGCGAATTGAAATTCAAGTAAAGACTTAATATATTTACCGGTAGCTTACTTCCGACTTCAACTAAAAAGCAGTGGTCCATATGCTTTCATTTTAAAAAAAAATTTTCAATACAAAAAATCCCATTCCGAATGCCATATTTTATTAGATACAGACTCTGACTCCTAGCTCCGAAACCTTAACCCTGCACAAGGAAAAGATTGGTGAACTTCTAATCAGTGTTAAGTTTTATTGGTTGCTATTTTAAAGAATTGCTAAATTATTTTAATTCGCTTGATTAAGTATAGTATTGTTCTATAAAACCTGCTTTAAACAATAATCATAAGGAAGTAGTAGTAATTTGGAGTGTGTTTGGCATGAAACAGACAGTTTTATGATGTTTTTTAATCAAATTTTAAGCAGCTTTTTTCCACGGCTTTGAATCACGTGTAGGAAAGTGTTATAATTGGTAAAAAGCATTGGAAAGAGAAAACTAGGATATTCACAATCTTTACAGCAATATTTGGTTTTCATTTAAAAAAGCAGAAAATGGAAATAATTTTTTTAGATTTCGTTTTATCCGGAGTATGAAATTATTCAGAAGCAAGAGAGATTTCAAAGCACACATGAATTCATGAGAAATTTTCAACCCAGATAATGAGAAGAATTTTGTGACAGAACTTTTTGAAAATATTAAAACATAAGTCCTCGGCATACAATCAATTCTCAGAAAAGAATGCAAAGACAATATTCTCATATGAAGAAACCCAATTGATTTACTGTTATAAAGACTTCGAAAATAAAATTATTGTCATGATGAAGATGTTATAGCTATGATAGTGGAGAGAAAATCGAGCAAATTTAGCCAAGAAAATCCTAAGGCAATAAATAAATTGGGTCCTATATATAAAAGTAAAAAAGATATTTGAGCACATGATGTATACAAAATAACACTACTGCTTTATTGAAAGAATAAATATCGATCGTCTTTAAACCTTATTGACTTTTACAGTAAAGAGCTTTGCTGCTAGGAAGAGCGATTGATGTTTATACGCCTCTTGTTAATTAATTAATTAATTAAGTTGTTTGTGGCGTTCGCACCCATCCTTTCGGATATCGTGGCCCGCCCGGAATGCTGAGTCCAAGTCTAACTGGACTTTCCATCCCACTAAACACCTACCGGCCCTTGTTACAAAAGAATAGCTCTACCTTGTTATATATATTATTTTACAAGTATTTATGTTACAATATATAAATACAACTGAGTGAAAGATACAATCCTAACGCGAACGCTCCCAATTTGGGAAACAAACTTATTGTCAAGTGATAGCTTGATTACTAACCACGTAGAATCGCGTCGCTAGAGCACTACCTAACCGTAAAAACCTTTGAATTCTTCAGAGGAAGAAAACCAGGGTAGGCATCTTGTTAATCAACTAAACAAACTAACCCTTTGAGGACCAGAATTTCAAACACTAATAGACTGTTTTATTTTCATTGGAATTTCATATATTTAGATCAGATGGTTTTCATTTCTTGGTACACTGGTGTCGCTTTCATAAACTTGAAAGCGTTTTAAACTATCAAAATATTTTTCGTTGTTTTTTGAAAAAAAAAGTATATTACTAATTTTTCTTGTATTTTTTCTATCCTAGACGAATTTTACTTGAATTAGTATATATTTTACATGCTCGAAATTATTTTATATATGCTCTACTAGCAAACAAATTAACTAGAAACTGACTTGATGAAAATTGTTGCCTGGAGACTTATAACAGGACTAAATCAAAGGGGATCACATAATGAAAGAATAGAAACTTATAAATAAGGAAAATTAGGACGCAATTTTAGTGATTAGAAATAAAATACAAGTGAAATAAGAATACCGCCAGTGTCTACATTTGAAATTGTGGGAAAATAAAAGAAAAGTAGAGATAATTTTTATGAAGCTTACTTCCAGGTGATGTTCTCTGATAGAACGCATTTTAAAAAGACACTCCATTTAGATAGGAAAAGAAGGTAAACAGACAGATACCAAGATATAGAGATAGGATAAACTACAACAACTAAAAAGAGACTAGAAACAAATCATAAACAAGATAATGCGTTTTTCCTAGTGTGATGTGAAGAAAAGTTAAAAGAAAAAGTATTTTAAGAAAGCTTTGACACGAGTCAGTTATAAAATGCCTTATGGCTCTTTTTACTACGATTCTTGAATAATCATCATCATCATATACTCTCTTGATCTTGTAACCTAAGAATGCTTACCTGAAAAAAGAATGCAAATCGATAGTGGTGACAGGGTATGAATCTGATACACTCACTACACCCAAGCTACTTTTCCTACTTTCTCTTTCCGTGATAAGGAATTTATTTTCTTAGATTTGATTCGCCAATTTGTCATATTGACAACTATACCGAGATATACAGAATTAAAATAACGGTTGACCTATTTTCATTTTAATAGGATATTATTATATTTCGTATAAGACTACACGCCTGGATAAAGATTAAGTGCATTAGTGAATGCTAAAGTTACAAAAAATACACATGCAAACATATAAGCGTTATATATTATGTAAATGATTAGAATAGTAGAGATATGTGCTGAAAGGTGAGAGGTGATAGCGTTGTGAGAAATAGGGCAAGAAAAACACGAAAGACACGATGAATGCAAATGATTCGACTGAAGAGCTGATGAATGTGATCCACTATATCACAACACGAATTACGCTACACAATTGTAGTAAATTAGTATAATCGTAGTAGTAGCACTTCCACCCAATTTCACTTAATGTGTATAAAAATACATTAAGAAAATAAACATGGCCTGGCAACGTAATAAGAGAAACGAAATAGCGATAAATTACCACAATTTCTCCTCCTATAAAACATAAATAAAGCATATTTGCTATGCTAGAGAAAAAAGAGGTATTACACCTACTCAAAGCTCTCTTCCTTTAACACTTTCAGGCTCAATGGGACACCACTGTTCCATATAATAAAAATAGTCTATTTTAAGTATATAAAAACTCATAGAAAAAGAGACGCGAATGAATAATTTTAGAAAACCCATCTCTGAAAAAGTTAAATATATCATTTGATTGTGAAATAGGGTCGGCAAGTAGAGAGCAACGTGAGATCCAAGCCCCCCCCCCCTCCTCAACTGAAACTTCTATTGTACAAAATTGGCTTAATTACATCCTATCAATCAAAATTTTTACATTAAAATTTTTATAACTTTGTTTACATTAGATACACCAAAATTTATAATCATATATTGTATATATTGGAATACATAACACTTATATATACATATTTTGGTACTTTTCTGTTATCTCCCCCCCCCCCCCCCACTCTAAAAAATTTTTTTAGTGAATGATTTACTTTTTTACTGGCTCATCAATATTTCTCCGATAGGAGCGTGAGAAAGGTTGGTTGGTACTGGGTTTCGATAACTCAAGGTCTTGGGTTCGATCCACAATCAAGCCAACTTTCTCATAGTTCGATACAGATGGTGCCTTCTCGATGAAAACACCCCACAGTACCTTTAGAATTTTTTTAGAGTGGGAAGGAGATAACAAAAATTTTTTAGTGAATGATTTACTTTTTTACTGCTTCATCAACAATTCTCTGATTAATTATAAAATATCATTTAGAATTTTTTTGAGTGGGAAGGAGATAACAAAGATATACAATTTCACTTTATATACATATATAAATTTTTCGAAAATATTTTGTTCTTTCAATTTTAGAAAATATTGTTTGCTTTTTTTTTTTAAATTTTTTTAGAGTGGGTAACAGAAAAGTACCCAAATTTTGGCAGTAAACATGTCAACTTTGCAGCAAATGTCAATCAAAATTTAATTGATGATAAAATTGTTTACGAAAACATTCATTCAAATTTTAAGTAAGATTAATATTTTATATCAAATCGACCATGCTGATTTTAATTTTTAATTTTTTTATTACGATGTTAAATTCATTTGAGGGCTTAGTTTCCTCAATTAGGGTGCAAGAATGTGTGGAATTGTGGATCATTCGAAAAAAAATTAATTTTTCTCAAAAACTCGTTTTTGATTGAAAATCACAATTTAAATATTCATCGAGCATAAAACTCTCACTAAATATATCTTTAAAATTTATAATAATTTTATCAATCGATTTGGTAAAAATGAGTTTTCTTAAAAAAACATTTTTTAAGTGTTTTCTCACGATTGTTATTTATTGTTTATATAGTATAAATATTTGAGTATGAGAAAAGTAAGGGATATCAAAGCACATTGAAATGAGAACGCGCGATCATAAGAAAAATGAAATAGTAACTCGTTTAATAAAATGTGCAATATACCTCGCATCCATGTTTTTTTCGAACTGATTTACAAATATAAATTTGCATTACATTGAATCTCAAACACAATCTTTTCTAATTAGACAAAGTTCAATTCGAAATGTAGATTAATATTTGGTAATTAAGAGCAAGCTTACTACTTATCTGCTTTCTCTGGGGTGATAAGGGTTAACTAAATCCAATGTGATCTTTTTGAATATACATTGATATTGGCTCGCACAACACAAAGTTTTCGAAATACATCTTATCCTAATTTTGATCTTCTCACTGGATTTACCAACGTAGTAAAATTGACATTTACAATAAAGTTCAACCTACAGTTATGGAGATTAATTGATGTTAAAAGATTCCCTCTTGAAAGAAATCTACATAAGATTAGACTCATGCGTTTCCCCTAGCTATATTTCTGAATCTGGATTTTCCAAGATGAAAATTTGAAAAAATAAAAGTAGATCACGATTCATGGATGCCTATCTGAGTGACTGTATAGGGTAGGAACTAACAAAATATAAAACAAACTTTCAAAATTATGTTAAAGTGGAGCCTCAAGAAGGATCTCATTAAGATATTTTTCCCCTAGTATTAAAGGTAGGTAAATATTATAGTTTGTATACTTATAGATATGCCACTTTCGTTGTAATTAAAACTTATTTGTATACGCGTTTATATATATATATATATATATTGGCATCAGTAGTACTTAACGATATCGAAAAAGATTAGGCAGCACTCAGCATGTGAAGGTGAATCTATTTTAGGTTCTTTTTCAATAATCACAAACTTGAATTCGAGAAAATAAATGCGTTTAAAAATCCATCATGATGGAATGAACTGTTTTTTTATATCAAAAAGTTCATAATTTAGCATCTTTACTCGTCATATTAGTAATATATTGGATATCGGTATCCTAGAGAGCAGGGTTGCGGAGTCAGAGTCGGGACTCGGTGGCGGAAGATTTTAAAGGGTATCTAATAAAATTTTGGAGTGAAAATCGGGTTCTAAATCAAATTTTTTTTATGATACATCAATCAAAAACTCATTTTAAAAGCTTTAAGATATGACTGTTTACATATAGTAAAACATTAAAATAAAAAAAAGTTTTTTTGAATTTTGTAATTATGTTTTAACGAATAATTATTTTTGATTTTCTGATATTAATTCAAGTTTTTAAAATTAGAATTTTTTCCATCAAATATTTCTTGAAAATTAAGCCATTATTTAAGTAAATTATATTATTTATTTTGAAATAATCTATATATTTTACAAATTGAACTTTTAATATTACTTTACTCAAAAATAGATGTTTGTATCATACTCTGATTCCAAAGTTTATAATTGAGGCCAAGAATTTTTAGGTTTTTTCTTTGATCCGCCGTCCGTGTTTGCTGTGAGCAGGAAACGTTTCCTAAATTATATTGTCGATTTAATTTCCAATCATGAAGAGAAGATCATGAAGCGATCTATAATCCAGACACAAGAAATACCTAAAATTAATTTGCAGGAGCACAATTAGGTTAGAAATTTGTGACAATGTCATTAAATCACTTTCATCTGCTGGCATTGATGTGAAGTGCTGCCGTTTTCAAACAATGGATGGGACAGCAAACATGTCCGAAAAATACAATGATTTTGCTGCAAAATTCCAATAAGTTTCTCCAAAGGCAACATATCACTACTGCAGTAATAGGATTTGAATCTAGTCCTCTGCCAGAGTTATCAGGTGCGGGAAGTGCATGTGATGTTGGATGCACTGAAGCAACTTGGAATATTTTTTCGTTACTCCCCAAAGAGAAGCAGGCGTCTCGAACAAGCTGTAACTACCGTTAATGAAGGAAGACCATCAAAAGATGCAATTACAAAATCAAAAATTAAAATATTTATTGAAACTAGATGGGTGGAGAAAATAGCAACACTGCAGGATTTTGAAGACCTTTATGAAGCTTTACTTACTTGTTTAGATGCCATTGGGTTTTATGAACGCGAATGGCATGGCAAAGCGGTTACAGAGGCATATGGACTTATGAAGCGCATAACAGATTGCACATTTATTATCAGTTTCCAAATAGTATTGCATGTTTTAGGATATTTGATGGGACTTAGTAAAAAACTACAGGGAACTGAAATGGACATTATTCAAGCTTACAACATGGTAGAACTAGTAAAGGAAAACGTAAAATTTGCAAGAACCGATGAAGCTGATTACAATATCATATAAAGAAAGTCAGAAAAAATGACAACATTAATGGGTATAAGGTTTGGTACTCTTGCTAAAGCAGCTCTTCGTGGGTTTTACCTACTACCAAACAATCTTAACACAATCACAGAGGAAACAGTCTCTTCTCTAGTTGATTTCCATAACACTGATTTACCATCCTCTTCTACTTTTTCTCAAGAACTGGAGCTCTAGAGGAGGTTATGGTCTAGTCAGGAAGAGCGACCAGACGCCATAACTTCTACGCTATCAGACAGAAGAACGTGTTCGACTCTATTCCCAAATGTTACAAAAATCTTACATTTTCTTAAAGTGGAGTAGAAGGCGGAAACTCAGCTTTAAAACATATAAAACGAGCATCGAGGAATTCTATGGGAGAAGAAAGATCAAATGCACTTCTTCTTTATTTATGTCAGGACATCAACATTGACGTCGAATCAGTCGATCAGGCAGCAGCCGCGAAGAATGCTTCTTATCAATCCTCTAGCAGAGAAATAACTATGCAGATTAAATTTTTTTTATGTGATTTAAGCAATAAACTACAATTCAAAACCCCTGCCTCCTTTACTTAATTACTTGTTCTACCTAATAATTCTAATAAGGTTATTTACATGTCGCTTAACTGAATGAGGCTTTGCCCCCTGGGCCTCCACCAGGGCTTTGCCCTGGACCCACTGGGGGCATCAAGGCGGCCCTCAGACCACATGTCTACTTTGTGCGCCCCCTAACTTTAATTCTTGGATCGGCGTCTGATTTATGTAGGAAAATTTCTATAAAAAAATAAAACTTATTAATATTTTTCTAAATATAATTCTAACTTTATATTTTAAATTTTTTAGTAAGAAAAAAAAATTTTGAGTTCTAAAACAAATTTATGATAAAATAATTTTAGAAATTAATTTTTAGTATTGGCTCGCATAACACAGTTTTCAAAATATATCTCGTCCAAATTTTGATCTATTTGATTTACCAACGCAGTAAAATATATTGAAGGATATTTAATTATAGGATTTAGCCAACGTATTATAAAGAGATTATGACATATTTGTGTAGTGAAAATATACAAGATGCCATTTTTTATTTTTATAAAAGAACTCATAATAAAACCCAAGTTGCTTATGAAGTGCAAGACATAATCATTTAACGATAGCAAAAGAAATAAAAAGGAATACAAGCCTTCAAAAATATACTTCGTTATCGTTAATGTAAAAAATATTTAGTTTGTAACGATAATGAATCGTTATCTTCACAACCCTGTGGGATAAAGGTGATTTTAAAAATAGAATATGTACAATTGGGCATGTAATTAATCCATATCATCCCATTGTCAGTTTAAAGTGATGCAGACGATATCTTGATTTTAAGATATTTTTACATCAAATTAGTTAATCTTGCCTGCTTTCTCTGGGGTGACAAGGATTAACTAAATATAACATGATCTTTTTGAATATAGTTAAAGAAAAATTGCCATTATTAAATCGAATCCGGGGGTCAGGAGTTAGAAATTCACCGAGATCAGGGTATTATTTTGCAAACTCCTGATTAGAAATTTATTTATATTTAAAATTTCTACTTAAAAAGAAAAAAATAACGGAAAATTTTAACTAATGCAAACATATCAGAGAACCTACAACATAAAATTTATAACCAAAAATAAAAATATTAACCATTACAATAGGTAAAATGGGAGACATTTTTAATTTAATATAAAAAAAGAGAAATAACAAAAATGAAAATTTACTAATTTAATGTAACTTAACTCTTAGATGTCCTTATAATTTTTGGAAAAGTATTCTGATTGTAAAAATTTGTGTTTAAAAATTATAAATCCTTCAAAAAGAATTTTTTTAGCTACCCTCGAGGGCCATTTTTTGTTGCTCCCTGAGATGGCGGTAAAGCATGGGTCAACTGTATTACTTATTTCAAATATAAAATTGTAATTCAACATATTAATTATAATATTAACTTACATAAGAATCAAAGATTATTTATGGAATAGACCTGTGATTACTGCAAAAACTATAGAATACTATTTAAAAATGATAGAAAAATAAACAAATTGCAAGATGTAAAATATTTCGATGTTACTATCGATAATATGACATTTTGAAGGATGAAGTACAAAGAAAAATAAAAGCTGAAGCTACACTTAAAAAAATTGTGAAAGACTACACATATTAGGAACAATTAGAACACAAAAAAATAAATAAAAGTACACTGTTAAAAAGTATGCAACATTGTGTATGGTAAAATAAATATTTTGTGTTAGTAAAGCAATGGAGAATAATATATATACATATATATAATATTTAATATATAAGCAGAGAAATAAGTGAATCTGCCTACTACTTCAACATATGTTGTCCATTATTCATTTCTTTCTATTTCTTTACTTGCACATAAAATATTATGTTACCATACACATTTTTGTATACTTTTAACCGCCCTAAAGAAAATATTGTTTTGCGAAATAGTATTTGAAACTTACAATATATTCTTTTGGTCGTTTTACGCACCCCCTTTTATGTTGCCTCGCACCCATTGGAGGTGCGTTCACACCTGTTTAAGAATCTTTGTTCTAGTTCGTTGGTTGGAAAAGCACTTTTAGTTCCAAGCCTATAAGCTAGCATTATGCTTAAGATCGTTAATCACAGTTTTTGTGAATTTGTTTTTAAGAGTTGGGAGCCTCTCCCCATTTATTTTAATTATTTAAAAGACTTCTTTGGATTGTGTATCGATTTTAAATGCCAAGTATTTATATTGGTATTTTAATTAAAAAAATATTCCATTTGTTTCATGTTTCATTATTTTCTTGCTTCAATGTTTAATAAAATTAATGTACCAATGTTTAATAAACATATTTTAATATGAAAATCTAATAAGGGCCATTTTGGCTATAGATTTTCATTTATATATATTGTCGATCTTATTTCCCATTATTTTTTTGTTCATAATTTTGTTTTCAACAATAAATCTTTTTTCTCTATATTTCTCTAGTTCACTTGATATAATAGTCTATCCTAATTTGAGCAATAATTTCCTAGAAGCAGTAATGTAGCCAGAAATTTGAAAAATGTCCCAGAAATTTTTCAGTAAGGGGCGGGGCAAATATTTTTTAACACATAATTATAAGTGATTCTTTTTATCAGGAGGCGAAAAGTATTATCAATAATAAAAAACTTAAGAAGTTTATCCCTTTTGAACTGAAAGAGTTAATTAATGTAATAGAGCAGACTAGTTAGGATATGCCTTATTTATATTTGCAAAATAGAGAAAGAGAGAAAAAATTGTTCACAAAGGTAATAAAGTTGAGCAAACAATGTATATATATGTTATTATTTATAATATATATTCACATGAAGAACTATATTATCTTTTTCAAGTTTATCATTATAGGAAAAATCAATAGCCAAATATGGCCGTGAATTAATTTTCCACTTATAATTTAAACAATCAAAGATTTAATATCGCACTTGTGGATTATCAACTTGGTTTCTCATCGACTCTATTATATATGAGCGATTTTGTTCTCTTGTTGAATTGCAAGGTAATGATGATCTGATCACAATGAGAAACAAAAGCCACTTGATAAAATCTCTGTAGTTATATTATCATTGGATTGAAATCGATTAAATTTTTTTATATATTCTGTACTTTGAATTATAAATTTTGTAAGTATGGCAAAGAATTAATTGTTTTATTGAAACGTAACTTTTTTTTAGAAAAACTTTGTAAAATATTTTTTTCTGATATAATCCGTTTTCGACAAAAAAAATAATGACGAGAAAATAATTAAATTTAAATAATCATAAAATCAATTATGTTTTGTTTAAGTGTGGATTTTTAAAATCAAGTAATATAAAGTTTTATTTGTAATAACCTATTGTATGTGTATTATTCTTCCAAAATGTGCAAAACTTTTACTTTTTAATTGTATTGGTAAGTGCCCGTTTCCTAACATGCGCCTAATTCGAACTTATTTGTAATTAATAATAAATATTCAAATTATGAGCGACATCTTCATAATTTTTGAGGACCTATTTTTTTATAATTTAAAATTTATTATAAAATAATTTATGTGCAATGAATACATATTATTACTCGAGATTTCAATTGCATGCCAGCAATTTAGGACATTGGTAAACAAGATTTATTAAAATTAAATAATATAACAGGTTACACCAGATTTTTTTTGTTTGAGACTTTTCTATTAGGACATGGAGAGACAGTGATAACTGCTCATTGCATGTAATAAAGCCTTTATCCCTTTTTATTGTTTTTCACCGGTTATTGAAGCCGATTGTCACAAATGCCCTTTCAGGTTAGGGTGTTCTATTATTGAATTACTATTCAATTCTTTTCGCCCCCTCCCATACCCCATGGATGTGCGCCCCTGATTTAGATATACTGATTATAACAATCTACCAAAGTTCTATTACTGCGTGCCTAACAAAAAATTCATCAAGAAATATGCTATACTCTAACAAAGTGAAGGTTTTATTTTTTCTGAAATAAAAGACCTGAATGTATAAATTATATTTATCAAATAAAATAAAGGCATCTGTCCTAACTTGTGTAATGTGTATCCTATTACTAGTTTACTCTTTCAAAGTAGACAATAGGGATAAACCTTAGCTTTGTCTACCTTTACCTTGATTTATTAGTATTTATTTCTACAGAATTCAAAATAATTTTTTATATTCGTTTTATCGAATATGTATTAATATGTTAATGTTTTTCGATTCGTCAAAAAGATAAATATATATGTACAAAGATGCATAGGCGCCGGCAGGATTATTTACATAGGGATGGGGCAAATTTTTTTTTTGATTCGATTTAAAGATTTAATTATTCTTTTAACTAAAACTGATTCTGTACTACTGAGTAGAATTGATTTTTTTGGTCGGAAGCGGTGTTACATAATTTACATTAGTAACGTTACGGTTTTCACCTATAAGATGATTTAAGAGATTAAGATGGATTATACTAGTCTTTCCTCTAAAACTCTTTATCTTAATTTCAATCTCAATTAGATCTGCGGCTTTATATATATTTTTCCCCATTTTATAGATTTTTGTTGAACAAATTATACTTTATTTATTATTATGTAAAAGGTTATATTTTACTATACTCTAAAAATAAATCCTTTATTGAAAAATGCATTACTAACAAAAATAACACATAGCTTATGAGGAAAATAAAGCTTTTACAAGAAAAGAGGATGTGTATATGAATATAGGTATATATACATAAAAAAAATGACGTGGAGGGTAGTGCTGCTTCTATTGGTCAAAAAGTAGCTGAAGTCTTCGATCTGTTCCGAATTTGTTTACAATTCCGAATATTCCCGAAATATTTACATTTCCAGGAGGGGGCAAGTGCCCCTTCTTGCCCCAATGTGCCGGCGCCCATGCAAAGATGGTTTGAATTTTAAATATCTTTTCTGCTCTTAAATCAAGATTTAGTAAGGTCTACTCTTCATTTTTGACCCATAGAATTTAACAAGTTTTTTCCAACAATATTTCATGAAATTAATATTTAATTGTTTTTGCTTAGATTAAGTTTGGCATAAAAATGATTTGTTATAATATACAAAGAAATGCAAATCATTGAGAATATTAAATTAACAAAAAAATGGCGTTATATGGGGTAGGTTAACCTCCCCTCCCAAGTCCATTCGACCCCCAATAATTTTGGATTTTTTAAACTAGTGTATATGCGTTATATAAAATTTAATTAAAATATTTTCACTGGAAGTATAGTTTTTAAATTTCATCAATTTTGTAAAAAAAAAATTTTGTCTCCCGTTGTATTTCCAGATCAGTAATTTTGAAAATTGAGGATATATTTTTGCCAAACTCTCATCAGACTGCTTAATTTTCATGATACAATCTGCCTACCTGAACACCATCGTAATAAATTGAAAAAATGTCATTTTTTAATAATTTATAAATATTTTCAATGTGATATGTATATTTCAACTATGCTGAATTCAGTGTAATTCATCTCAAAAAGAAATTTTTTATCTAAATAATTATATAGTGTTTTTTACACATATATATCCATTTCAATATGCTGAATTCAGTTGTGATATCGATTTTTTATCAAAATCAATCAAACCTGTCAAAAAATTGATTTATATTTGGCAGCTCATCTCAAAAAAGATTTTTTTATTTAAATAATTATATAAAGTTTTTTACACATATATACCCATTTTGAAGTATGCTGAATTCAGTGGTGATATTCATTTTTATGAAAATCAATCAAACCTGTCAAAAAATTGATTTATATATGATAGCTCATGTCAAAATTAAAATTTTTATTAAATTACTTATAAAAAGTTTTTTTACGCATATATACCTTTTTAAAGTATGCCTAATTTAGTGGTGATGCTTATTTTTTTTATGAAAATCAATTAAACGTGTCAAAAAATTGATTAAACCTGTCAATCAATGTAAAATATATAAACTTCAAAATAAATTCTACTTGCAATATTTCTCTGCTAATTATTTTCCTGAATTATTTAATAAACTAACTTTTAGTGTTTAATTCACTCAAAATATTTTATAGTCAGTAAATTAGGTATCTCGATAGGACCTCGATCGTCTTGGCTATAAATTCGTTATCGGCTGATAGTCTCTACGTCATTTCTTCAATACCTTATGTAATATATAATTTTGATATTCATTCTGATGATCCTTTCTTGGTAGCTCTTCTTTAATCAGAAATTTATTTTCTGCAATCTGTGTTCGAAAAAAACTTTTTTAAGCATTTATTTTAAGCAGATTTTCTCCTCTTTCAATGCATTCTGATTAAAGAATCTTCTTCATCATGATCTTAGATTTTTTATAGGTTCATTATTTAATTACAAAAAGTTTTCCATATTCTTCATCTAAAAGACCCTCTCTTTCACACAAAAAGAAAAAGATGGACTATTTTAATTTAATTTAAAATTTTCTCCTAGCCATCTTAGTGAAATGATAATATTAATCTTAGCTGATAAGCTATAAATTTAAAGATTTTTCATCTCCAAAAGAGGAACTTCTATTTCTCGGTCAAACTCTTTTTTGAAGCACCTAATAGTAGATCATTACACCACTTTCTTTGAAATCTGGTAGTTCGATTTAGTCAAGATACATGCTTATTTATTAAAATTATTTCTTTTGATCAAACGTTCTCTTTTAAAATTTATTTTCAGGTTGCTTCCTTCTCTCATCCAAATCTTCAAAATATTTTATAATGCGTTTTTTTTAAATAAATATTTCCTACTCAATATGATTAAAGAAAAAACTCTATTTAAAAAAATGATATTTATACTGATATAACTAATATATAATGATTTTCTGAATTTTTTTTACAGAAATGATTTTTTTGGAAAGATTATCATGCATACATCACTAATTCAATTGACACTTACAGATATTTTTAACCTAATTAGCTAAAATAGAGTTCAGAAATTAAACAATCATAGTCAATTTGGTATAAAAACAGATATATATATTTAAATTTTAAAGATTTTTTTTGGAGACCGTTTTTAAAGATAAACCAAAAATTTGATTGAAGCTTTCAGATATTTTCAAACCCAAAATGCTAAAAGTGATTATTTAAATTTCAAAAATAGTTGTGTAGATAATAGACTTAAATCGCACATTTGATTGACACATGCAGATATTTTAAAACAACAAAATGGGAAAACTGAATTCAGAAATAAAACTAGCATGGTTAATTTAGTATAAAAACATATATTTTATATAAAATCTGATGAAAATTTAGTTAGTTATATTTCTCATCGATCAAAATTTTGATAGGCATTTTTAAAAAGTAGCCATGATTATTGAAAAAAATCAAATATATAAAGTGTTATGCGTTCAAAACCGTATATATTTTAAATTTTCAAGTGAGTATCACTTTTTGCAAGTTTTTTCAAATATGCGTAGATGGAGATAAAATAACGAAGTTTCTAAAGATTTTCTCTTTTCCTATTTATAAAGACTTTTTATTTCTTCCATATTTTTAATTGAAATTTACGCATTAATTATTTTGATCTTTCGGTTAGTACATTATTATATGAATTCCAAAAATTTTGCAAATCAAGTTTGAATAAACGTGTGAACACGATTCTGTTTAGGAAGTCGGATGAAGATTGAAAAAATAGATCTCTTTCCATTTATCTATTTATCTTCATCTTTCCAAATACTTTAGATGATTCTTACCTTCAATATATCGACAAGAGAAATTAAGATAATAATTTTTCGAAATTATAAAATTTAACTAAAATATATTTTGCGAACTATCTTAAATTTTTTTATCCTGTGTATATTCCTTATATTTTTTATGGGTTTCACCTAAAAAAAAAATTTTTTATCGTTTCACCTTATTTATGGTGAGGTAATTTAGATTTTACTCTTTTTGACAATAAATTTTATTATTAAGATAAGGTAAGCAAATATTTAGTTTTTTTAAAACCCCTTTAGATATTAGTTTTCAATGATGTATCGTTTCCTTTTCTTTTTGAAAGATTTTTTATATACTGTAAAAAAATTGATTTCCTTGGTCACTGTTGTTGGCCCATTATGCCTAAAAGATTTAATCAGATGACAAAAATAAAATTATGAAAATTTAAATAACTAAAGTAAGATCTATCGATTATTCGATATAATCAATATATTTCTAAAGTACGACATATCTTTTTAAGCATTTGAGTATCGTGAGCAATTGCCCTTAGAAAATCCCTTTCTTAAAAACTTGATAGCAAATCAGTCATGTCATATCATAACACATTTGTCTTGTAACTTCTAGTAGATAAAGTTATTCATCACATAATTTGTGCATAGAAGTTAGAATAATAAAAGTAAACAAACAATACCCTGTAGATATGTAAAAGAGAGCACAAGCTTGCAAACTTCCTGGAAGTAAAGCAACGTCTACAAAAATTGTCAAATTATATATACATTTTTGATGAAATGTCAATTCTGCCAAATGTCCGCTCACGATCAATTCTAATGGGATTTAATTTTTACGGCGTCATTACTACCTTTTGTCATAGTACTACGCATCTGAAACCTGTGATTCATTTTGTAAGATTATTCTTCAAAAATGGTGTTCATTATTTGTCATTAATTATTAAGATTAAATTTATAATCGCTGCCTATTCTTAGTTCAAACACTTTAAAAGACGTGCACACATTCCTCGATAAAATAGCTTGTCCGAGAACTTTTCCGTAGTATTTTCTAATAATATGGAAAATAGTATTCTCTCTTAGTGCAGAAAAAATTTCAATACCTCGCGCATAGTTGTTAAAATTCTCTGTAAATACTGAATAGTCTATAATGCCTGTCGAAAAATTATTGATTTATATGTAACAATAGTATAATAAGGATTATGTGATCACAACTAATTGAAAAGAATTGTACTTTGAAAGGACTTGTTGGACCATGAATACTTTGACTGGTGGTGTTGGTTCTATTATTTTTTGCATTGAGTGATACTCATCTAACAGTTACTTATTTATGTTAGAGACATTTCTCTTGATTCTATAAACGATTTCACCTTAGATGAATTTTGGGCTCCTCCCTGCTTATAGGCCATAACACACTTGATTTTCATGAAGTTAAATATGTCCTCCAAACTCTCCATATTCAGCTATTTAGGGCTCATAAAGATCCATAGTAGTGTTATAGTGGAAAATTCTAAAATGGAAATTTATTTGGTTAACGAAGAATGATGCAGGAAAATCAAAGTGGCATATTACGTTCATTGATTTTCTGATTTGTTCACAATGAGCGAATCACCTATTATATACGTGAAATCTGCAATTACGATAGCACTATATAAAATATTCCTAGAAAATTTTTAGAATTTCGATTCATCGATTTCTAAAGATTTATTTTTGTGAATCAAATATTCCTCTTCGTTTTATGCTTTCTAGAGTGTGTCCATTCTTCACCTGAATCTTAATCAATCTCATCTTTTTGGCCTACAAAAATGATTTTTAAGAATTTCAATCTGAAGTAAGATTCACCTGTCGTCTTATTTACCAGGTTACAAGAATAGCAAAATAAGGAATTAAGCTATAAAAGATCAACTAAAACAAGGTTTATTGAAACCAGTATCAAAGGGACTAAAATTCATATTAATCGTTATCTGATCACCTCACTTAGCCTATGAGAGTAAGAAAAACAATTTGTCTTATTTTTTTCCATTGATTGCTATGAACACTCGTTGCTTTCAAAATATTAATAAAAAATTTGTATCATCGTTCTGTTTTTTTTTTACTTTTTTTTATCGATACTATGTTGTGTAAATTGTACTTTTCAGAAGATATCTAAAGTCAAAATAAATGAAGTGTTTCGAAAAAAAAAAGTAAGTGTTACCAAAATGAAATTTTGCAAAGAATATATCTGTTTTAATTCATTATATGTTACTAGTTTAATTTACTATGCAACATAAATATTTCAATAATTTTGCCCTGGTTTATTTTTCCTAACTATGTTATTCTTCTGAGTTCTATCAAGAATCGTGTAGTAAGTTAGAAAGTCAAGAATCCAGGTGGTCTACTCATTTTCAAGCTTTTAAATTTTTTGATTTTTATATAAACTTTTTTAAATTTTAAAGAAAGATGGATTTTTTGTTTGGAAAGAGGTTGAAACCGGAAGAAATTTTGAGAAAAAATCAACGGGCCCTGAACAAAGCGATGCGTGATTTGGATCGTGAAAGAACCAAGATGGAGCATCAAGAAAAGAAGATAATTGTCGACATTAAAAAGTTTGCCAAAGAAAATCAGATGGTAAATCGTTACTTATTTTATCCTCAAATTTTGTGAACATTCAAAGTTTCATCTCTGCCTGCCTTAATTTTGCAGAATATTTGTTGTTTACCTCAGTCAAAGATCATCTCTAAATGGTAGAAATATGCATTGGGTCTTGTGATCCCTACAAAATGAATAGCTTGAAAATGTGAAAGATGAATTGAGAAAATCATGTGGATATTTTTGCACAAAATGCAAAACTATATATTTTAATCTGTCAATGCGAGTTCAAAAGTGAAATATAATATGTCATATATTATTTATCAAAGTTAAAGTTTGAAACGTTCACCAAACACTATTATATGTATTTATCTATATTGTATCCATGGGGTTAACTAACCCTTACACTAGCCGTCATACGGCCCTAACAATGCATTTTCCCATTTGAGTTTTCAAAAGATTTTTGGATGTTAAAAAATCGCTTTTCAGTTAGCTAGATAAAATAGTGTGTTGTTGCTTTTAAATTTAAAAGACTAAGTATTAAAACAAAAATAAAAACCCCCTAATCTGTTTGCGCTTCATTTCCTAATCCCTATCTCAATGACACAATTAAAAATTTCCAGGTAACCCTTATTACAACGATTTATCTTATGAATTAATGAAAAGTAATAAACATAATAAAAAAACATGTTAAATAACCCATTAGTGCATGACAAATGGTCCATTTTGTCAAATATACGTTTGGTATAAAAAATTTCACCCAAATATCCGACAGCTAAATGTCTTAAAATTGTCTAAAATATGAGCTTCATTCAAATACACATTTGATAAAATCATAAAAAAAAAAGCATTTATCAATATTGAATAAAAAAGACTAACTTTATTTACAATTTGAACAAAATTAAATTAAACTTTTTTTTTTAGGTAAACTTTTTTTTTAATTTTGTCCCATTACCACCTACTCGATGTGTGCAATTTTCTAAATTATATTATAATTATTATTCATTTTAAAAATGGGGAGTGGGTCCACATCCCATTGAGATTTTTATAAGACCAACAGCCTTGTTTTTTCCAAGATCTTACAGCTTTGCATTCTCAAGTATTTTTTTGTTGCTTTTATAGCAGTCTGTTCGAGTGATGGCGCGAGATCTCGTGAGAACGAGGCGATATGTTCAAAAGTTCATCATGATGCGGGCGAATATTCAAGCTGTCTCCCTCAAAATTCAGACACTTAAATCGCAAAACACGATGTCAGAAGCCATGAAGGGTGTGAGCAAGGCTATGAAATCCATGAATAATCAGGTTATACTTCACATTTGTTATATAAAGCCTTCTAATCAAACGGACTTAACAATTTATTGTCTGAAAAAATTCTTACAACCTAGATCCTCAAGATCGAACTTTTAAATGTATAAAAATTTTGCGTATTTTGCAAAAAAATTGTTTAGAAATACGAAAAAGTATAATCTCAAAATTTTTTATTAGGAAAGAATATATCGTTGTCTTTTATACTGAAAAAATAGTGTTACTAAAGAACTCATTAGAGTGATTAAGATTTACCTTCATCATTTGATCTGAGTTAAGATTATATATCTAACTTCCATAGAAAAAGTAATACTAGGCTATTAAGTAATTCCGATACCAGTGCAAATTTGTCTTACTTTGAAATGTCATTTGTAATTTCTATGACTCTATTTAAAACTACATTTTCATACGTCTTTATATTTATCAGTTATTTTTAAAATATTCTTGTAAAAATATATAATATATTTTCTCTATTTTGCACCGACAAACGATATATCTCATGATGAAGCGATGGTTGAATACATTGGAAAACACGGATATAACCAAACTATAAGGAACAGCAATTTTTGTTTTCTTCATAAAATTTGGCGCCAAAATTCTTCATCTGTATTCTTGCTATCTTTTGAACCTTATCAAGAAAAACGCCAATCTATAAATGAATCTGACGAAGACGAACAGGGCAGAAGGCCAGTGACAGTTTTTTCACTAATAAGAAATTATGGTGAAGATACTCTCTATAGAGTTTCTATTTTGATAATTACAGCTCTTCCTCTACCAATTAGAACTAAATGCTTACAGCTCCATTTTATCAAGGCAAGCAATTAGAACTTGAAAAGATGTCCTATAAAACTGGCATCGGCAAATTGAGTTTCTGATTTCTTGAGAAATGAGAAATTAGACTGAGAATTCTTGAGACTCAAGAAAATAAATTAAAAGCTATAACACCAATATGGATGGATACATAAAAAGTAAAACTGTTTTTTATTAAAAAAAAATTTTTCCAAAGTCTAAAGCAATTGATGACTCATTTTTTAGATTAACTTTTTTTGAGATGAAATGTTTTATACAATTGAAAATTTTCTATCACATTCACACGTTTTCATTTTGCAATTGTTGCAAGGGATTTTCATAGTTTAGAATAGGGTTTCTCTACCCTGGCTGAATCTCCCACTTTTCTGCTAAAATGGAATTCAGGTATAGGTAATTTTTTTAAATAGTTCAGCAGTGTTTATAGACAAATATTCAAATATTCTTTCAAAAACTCATTTTTTACATTAGAATTTAATTTAGTAAAATTTCAATCAAAGAGGAATTTTTTCTAATCAAAAATCTCAGCTAAAAGATTACATAATTTTCACAATTAAAGACTTAAACACAAAATAGAAGAATCGGTGATCAATCCTTAGGGAAGCTGTAGAAGAAAAACTATTTTTTGATTTGATAGTGGCTGATTTTTAAAAGTTTGTGCGACGTTAGAACTTATATTTGATAAATCAAAGTGTTATGGTTATTATCATCCAACTTCGATTTATCAAATATAAGTTTTAACGTTGGATTTCTAAACGGATTCTCTCAGAGTTTAAACGATTTAAACACTCACACGAGTCATCAACATTGCTTTTCTTTTTGTTATACATTCAAATCTCAATGTGAAAATTCCACGCAAGTCATTAAAATACTTTTCCCACATTCATATATTGTATATTCAAATTTTAATTTTCTGTATCATATGCACATTTTCCAATTTCAACCTTTTTCCTCTCTTTTTCTTATCGCCATACCGTGTTTAGTAAATCTTATTTCTACTATCCTCGGCTCCCACTTACCTAGGATAGGCGGAATAATACAACAGGGATAATGTGGCGCAGTGAGTAAGATCTTGCTGAACACGCCGACAGGACTCAAGTCACCTACGACCGACTTCACCAGATTGAACAAGATCAGTGACACGTACCACGGCTGAAGTACCAGCAGCGAACCGAGAAGCTTCTAATTCGGGCACTAGTTTTTCGATATTCGCGCCTTTTGACTCTATGGCTAAACTTTGGGGCGATTATCACGCGCGATTTTGCACATATTTGGGAGCCAGTTCCATTCCCGAAGACCGAAAGGCCCTGATTTTTCTGACGCACCAGACTGCTACCGTCTACAAGCTTGTATTCAACCTTGCTGTTCATCAGTCTTCTGCCAAAGACATCAATGATCTATCTTTGGGTGAGATCGTTAACTTCATGAAATGGCAATCTGATCCCAAGCGATTTATCATCCGTGAACGTTTCCAATTCTATGGACATGCAACGTAAACCCGGTGAAATCATCCAAGTACTGACAGCCCATATACATCAAGACACAGCTACCTGCGACTTTTCCTCAATCAAGGACTTTCAAGATGAAGCCCTACATACACTGTTTATCTACTCCTGAAGGCCCTGTTCTAAGTAAAGGATGAAAAGCTCGACTTCTCTCTTTCTATTGAAATCGCCAGAGAAACTGAAGATGCCACTAAGGTCGTCAAGGAGACCGTCCACGATTCCAACTCCAATGCTATCAACAAGGTTAACTGGAAGATTCAGTCACTCAAAACGACGCCAAAGAAGCAAAGTGAGGGGTAAAAGACCAAAGTTATCTGCTACCGCTGTGACAAGTCCAATCACAAAACTAATTAATGTTGTTTCAAGCAAGCTATCTTTACTTTTGCAACACGAAGGGACATCTGGAAACTGTGTGTCGAAAGAAGAAAGCTGCTAAGAAGGCGCATTTGAAAGCCATTGGTGTGTTTTTTCTACAACCTTACCGACTCTCTGAAGCTAGAAGTTCCTGTCGAGATCTCGTATCAACGATGCCTTCTGGAGATTGTTACGGCCACGACTTCATTACAAAGCAGCAGTGGGATTACTTGGGACAAATTACATTGGACCATCCGAGACCTGAATACGAATCCGCCAGCAAGCACAGCTTGTCCACTTAGGAGAGCTTCATTGTCAAAGATCATGGTACCAAAAACCAAGAGGATGTAGACATCATTTACACGGTTACCAATGACCTCAATCTCCTAAGCTGGGTTGCTATAAATCAACTGAATGGCAAGACCAGTTCCATTTGCGATTCTGAAGGATCTGGAGAAGGCATATCAGGTTCGGATTGCCAAAGGACCTGGGAAGCGGTCTAGTTTAACGACTATGGTACCCCAGTGGTTCCAATAAAGAAGGCTTGGTAAGAGTTCATTTCTTTTAAATAAACGTTTTAAATTTTGCTACATGGGCAAAAGAAGACAAAAATCTGCATGTGTGGAGACTACTCCGTTACGGTGAACCGACATCTGAAGGCTACCCCTTCTAGAAGAATTGATGTGTACACTGGGCGGTTTTTGTTGCGGATTTTTTAAGAGTTATTTGGCTAATGCGTGCAATCAGATTCAGCTAGGGCCTAGAAGTCAACGGAATCTTGCCTTACTTAGGAGGGGGTTCAGGTACAAAAGAGGCTACCATTTGGAATCATGCCCGCTCTCGAATACTTTGAGCAGATCATGGATCAATTGACCCGAAATCTGACGGGTTTACCTAATTAGACGATCTCTTGGTTAGCGGTAAAGATACGGAAGACCACGACCACAATCTGCAGCGCCTTCTACAACACCTGGACGAAAAAGGTATCCGTTTCGCATGGAGAAGTGCAGATTTGCGCAGCCTTGTATTGAATAGCTGGAGCACCTGCTATCATCCAAAGGAATCGCAAAAGGACTCAAGGTCAACGATGTCCTCAAGATGCTTCGCCCAATGGACGTATCTAGTCTGCGATCTTATTTGGGGTCTCTCCAGAAGTCCGTAACTTGGCACTGGAGCCGAGAGGAAGAAGATGCTTACCAGAAGACGAAGGAATTTTTGTCGTCGGAGAATGTGCTCTCCATTACAATGCATCACTACCTGTCGGAATTTCATGTCCGTTATATTCCATCGTAACCGAGGCGGAATCGAACACCCAATCTCCAACGTTTCCAATACTCTCACTGGAGCTCAGAAGAACTACAGCCAAATTCAGAAGGAAGCCTATGCCATCGTCTACCGCTTGAAAAACTTCTACCAATACATATACGGACGGAAGTTCACTTTGGTCACCGACCACCAACCTCTCAAGATCAGGAAAGGCTACCCGCGCCCTCTCCTCAAATCGTCTCGCTTGGTGGACCATGATGTTGAACCAGTTCGATTACGACATCGAAACCGAAAAACTACTGATTACTCCAATTTTAATGCTCTGAGTTGCCTGCCTGCTTCCGAATACCGATTTTAGTAATAAGTAAATTAAAACTTAATCACCGTAATGAGCTCTTTAGTAACACTATTTTTTCAGTATAAAGGATATCAATATATTCTTATCAAAACGGGCCTTACTAAAATTTCTTATTTTTAAAAAAGTTTTTAAGTTGTACATTTTTTAAACCCAAATAATTTAAATTTAAATTAAATATTATATACATCGAATCCTGCAAACTCCAACTTTAAGTTCAAACTTAATTACCGTAAACCAGGGTTGGAAGTTTCTTGTTGAATTTATTAAGTTTTTAATGAATTGCAATCGGATTCGGAGTTTCTTTTAAGTACTTCTCTCCTACTCCCCAGCCATGGAGCACACGTGTTTAATTCGCAAACGTGGATAATCGACATCCCAATTACAAGCTATTATATTCAGGAGCACCTAGTATGTGTGTATAATCCGCATCTTAACCTTAGAAACATTGAGCTTAATAAAATTGAGATAAATAGAACATTTATTTTATAATAATAAAATAAGCTTAAAATAGTTATATATAGTATTTATATGAGATAAATAGATGGAAAAATAGTTGAAATGCTAACATTTAGAATGATATATTGTGTTTTTAGTTAAAGCTTCCAGAAATTCAAAAAATTATGATGGAGTTCGAAAAGCAGAGTGAAATGATGGACATGAAGGAAGAAATGATGAGTGATGCGATTGACGATGCCATTGCTTCTGATGCTGATGAAGATGAAAGGTGCGCTTTTTTGTTGTTGAAAGCATTTATTTTTGTGCGGATAGAACTAAACGTGGTGTATTTATATAAACTATCATTGTTTGCTTTAATTTCATTTCATTTTACGACTTTAATTAGATTAATATTAATTATTGCTTTAGTTTTAGATTTTTTGTTTTAGTGACGCCATAGTTTCCCAAGTTCTTGATGAATTAGGCATAGAAATTTCTGAAAAGATTTCAGGTAAGCATCATCTTTATTTTTTTCTGCTTTCACTCGTTATTCCATTTTTGTTCTTCATGCGTAGAGTTCAACTTTTCTTTCTGTTCATTTCTTTCAATTTTTTATAAAAAAATTTATTAGTGTTACAAATACTTATCACCTTTAACAAAATATCTCGTACTTCTACCTCAAACTAAGGTAGTTGGAGCTTTGTGTGTATATTCTAATAAAAACTAAATATTTTGAAAGAAATATACATATTTTAAGCTAAGATGTTTGTGTTTTAATTTTTCCCTATTTAAAAAATTTTTTTTCTCACAATCTTAATTCTAATGACAAAATTATGCAGAGGTATTAAAAATAAAAACTTGTTATTCATTAAATCTAATAATGAACCACGAAAACATCACATTGTAATAACAAAGAATTGTCACAATAAAATTCTTGTTATTTATTAAACTTTTTTTTAAAATTCTTGTTTTTTTGCAGTCGCAGAAATTTATGTATAAAATGAACATGAATGTATAAAAATATGCCGCCGGTCCTCAAAAGGTTAACAAAAAAACTAGCCAAATAAGAGAGCAAAAAACGAATAAAAAAAGAAATTTACTAAAAAATAACAAACAGCATAGTTTAATTGATAAACTATGTAGCCGAAGTTAGCAATTTCAAAACAATGGATCCGGAACTGGATGCACATCTTTAACATACTATGGCTCCCGAGTTGAAGCCTTAGTCTAACCTATTTCAAACGAGCCCCTGCCCTGCTACGATACGTATAGTCTTCAGTTAGAATTATGGTATTTGAGTAATCTCATTTGAAAGTAAACACTACGTATACAAAATTTTAATTAGATATAAAAATTGAAAGAAGCCTATACATACATGATATTCAAAAATTCTCGGCGAGAGATTGATTGCTAGATACTAGTGATGGTGGAATATTCGATTGTGCAAATATTCGTTATTCGCGAATTATTATTTGGAAGAATAAAAGATAGGTAAATTGAATGCAGTCTACAAACTTAATTTATTTGCGTACTTCCTGTCATACATGTGCTTCATCGTTTTTTGCTGAAATTATCTTTTTGTAAAAGCTTAGTAAATTCATTCTAGGTAATGAATATTTTCTAGTTATTTTATATAGTTAGAATGTATTCTTAAATTGTAAAATGATAATAAAAAATTTGTAAAAATTAAAATGTCGATGTCTTATTAATTATTGGATTTTTAAAGAAATAATTCGCAAATACCCTTATTCAAATTAACCCGCAGCACTAATATTGAACCCACCCCTCCCCCAGTATGTTTCAAACAAATGACCCTCACCCGTAATTTATATGCGGGTCCAGCATTCACGGAATTAAAAAACTTCTTGTCAAAGTAGCGGAGATGAAAAAGGAAGTTGTGATGCTTCATTGGGATTTCAACAGCTCCCGGTTGTTAGACTATAAAAAAGAAAAATATATATTTAAATGAAAGTGAAAAAAGAGTCTCAAATGTTTTTTAAATTGAGAGAAACACTGTTTTAAGTCAATTTTAAGTAAACATTCCTTTTTCTTACTCTACTTGCACGAGTAGAAACATGCGTAAAAGTTTCAGTTCTTAATTTTGATATTGTTATCTATTTTTATTATAGTATACCTACTATATTTTCAACTCATTCAGAATTTGTTTTTTTATACAAGAAAGTTGGAGCATTCGATTCTTCTGATAAATTTTAATAAATCAAAATATTTTGTAATAGGCATAAACGCATTTATTCGAAATATATTGCAGTATATATTGTTGTTGGAGCAAAATAAAAAAATCATACATCATCCTTTAATTTATCTATATCTAATTAAGTAATATTTCTATTTTTTTTCTTTCAAAACTAACCGATAGTCAAAGTTTTAATTCACAGAATATACTTCATGTTCTATTTACTCCTTTGTATTTTTAGCTTTAATATGGTATATTTATTATTTATTTAACTTTGGGATAAAATTAGTATCCTTTTTAAATTATCGTTTTCACTTTCAAATAGGTATTAACCCAAAGTTATAAATATATAGAAAAACTAGAACATATTTTGATACCTCTATCATTTTTGAAAACCAATGATATCTTCCTAAAAGTTATATCGCTTTCGAAACCAAGCATCTTTATTTTACTATTTTTATCTTGATAAGGAAACATAGTTTCGAAAGGGTTTCAAAAGATTCGGCTTACTTTTCTATTACACAATCAGAGACAATTATAGCTATCAGTAGATTCCCTTAAAATAAATCATCTTTCTAGCTTTGAACTAATTTATATTATTTAAATATAATATAAACAAAGTTTTAGAGTGTGTCCTCTCAACTATATATAATCTTTTTACAATGATTCTTCATAATGGGTACGCGTGCCAAATCCTTACAAAATAAATATATCTTCCTTTATCTTTCAATCCGTTACCTTCATTATTCTCGTTTAAATACAAATTGCTTTCAGTTTCAGTATTATTTTATTCCATTTATACGTGTGTCGCTGGAAACAAATATAATGCCTTATTTAATTTTATTTAACATATATTTTTATTCTTAGGTCTTCCTACAGCTAATGACACGGTAGCATCAATTCCAGCCACTAATTCAAAACAGGCGGTTTCAGCTTCAAATGTGCCTTCTTCTGATACAGATGCAGATCTTGAAGCAAGATTGGATCGATTGAAAAAAGAATGAGACTTATCTTTGGTATTTTAGAGAAAAATTGACCGGATTTGCATTATTTTTCTTGTCCACAAAGCTCCATTTTTATATCTTTTGACTTTGTGGTAATAAATATGATGTTATTTTATTATATTTATGTCATCATGTTTCACGTGGTTCAATATTCATTCATACAAATCTATAGGGACATAAAGGGTGTACCGGGCATTGGTAGAATCGGCTAAATTTTAAAGAAGTGGTATTGGCAAAAAATTTTAAAAATGCAGATTATTATATAAGGATTCTTTAATTTAATCAAAATTGAAATCTGCGAAATCATTTATAATATAAAAAAGTGTTTAAATAAATATTTAACTTTTAATATCTAATTTATCGGGAAACTTATTTTCTTTATAAAAATAAATAAAAAAAATTTTACTTTGTTAATACAAATAAGCTTGTATAAGCAACAGTTGGTGACTTTAGTTCATACAATGGATCATGGTAAAATTATACAAGTAGCGCATTCTGACCCTCCAAATAAAAATGTTTAATACGTCACTGTATATATGTATATGTCTTTAGTGGGCACATCTGCTCCCATTCAAAGCGTGTGAAATTTTTTTACTATAGTTGAAAAGTACAGTTCTATTCAAGTACATATTAAATAATATGTATAAATATATAAAAAAAATTAAAGCTCTGACGAAAAATATCGAATTTGTTCATTTTTGGATCTTTTATTTACAAACAAAATTTCACAGTAAGTGTATGTATTTTTCTATTAGCTAATGCAAATATATATTCTGTTTTAAGCTGGAAGTAACATATTCACTTCGAAGAGAACATGCCTTGGTTTAGAAGTCAGGGAAAAACTTACCGTTATAAATTTCAACATGAAATTTTTAATTTTAACAATTAAAATGATAAATAAAAATAATTAGTCATTTTTTTATTATTTTTAACAAACCTTTTTTATATTCTACTATTCCCAATTAATACGCTCTTTATAATTGTAAAACTGATCAATTATTTCAAACTACAATTAGAATCGGTATCTAATAGTAAAAAACGAGTCGCCAAAAATTTTCAATCGGTACATCCCTATATTACAATTCAAACTAAAGTTTGAAATCCAATTTTTATAAATAAAATTTAAAGAATTTATTGCTTAAAACAGACAAAAATGTTGATAACCAAAACACTTTCAAATAGTTAAGAAATTAATTTCAATCTTCTTTCTATTAAATCTTTTGGGCATTTTTTTTAGAAAATATATAATCTAACTATATTGTGATTATATTGATTAGTTTTTTTTGTTCAAGGGTATTTCTATTTTTCTTTTAATAAAGTTTCAAAACATCTACTTTGTGTTTAATTTCGGACTATCATTTATGATAAAAACGATTATGCCAACGCTCTTTCTGTCTTAATAAGTTCAATACAGAACATGACCTCTACTATTTCTCTATAAAATATATTGTAGCATAGTTGTAATGGCATGCAAATGATTTTTTTAGTCAGAATAATAATGAAAAATTAAAAGAAAAGACTTTATTTTCTTATATTGGATTGTTTAAATATTTAATTGTTCGTACAATTACTTCTCAGAAGCAAAGTTCTGGAGCCTGAGAGAAAATCCCACACACTAGTACCTACAAAAATACTTTATAAATTTATCGCCAACTCTTCACTTGCGTCATCGACTAAAGAAAGGGCCTAGCATATATTTACAAAAACATAATTTTTTAAAAAATTCGATTTCTAAATTTTACTAGATGTCGACTCCTATTACTAGTCATCCCTTAAGAGAAAGCTTTTACTTAAAATAGTACCTCTTCTTACCCCATCAGATTCTAAAGTCGAGAAATGTGATCTTCTGATTTTACGATGTCTCCAAAATTATTCATTTTTCTAGTTTCTATTTTTTTTGATATTATTTCTATAATTTAGCTCTCTCCAAATCTCCCTTTTATTTACCAAATTACTTACTATATCACACTTTACTAAAATCATTTTATTCTGCATGCATTTTCATAAAATCCAATGTCTATAATCGCTTACCACAATTATCTTCTCCCAACTATTATTTTGTTCTTGTGCCGACCAAAACCTACACCCTCGATTTGCATTCCTCTATTACACACATTAACTATCCCTCATTTCTTTCTTTCACTATTTCTTACTACATCAAAATTCTTATGCTCTAACAACATATATCTTCCCTACAACTCTAAGAACCGTACATACCACACTACATCAATTAGAATAACTAACAGCACCGCAAAAAGATCTCTGTAGGATTCACAGATCAAGCCTCATTATTTCTTAATGACTATGTTTAACATTTCATCTTATCCTAAACTCTATTCAATCTATTTCCGAAAAAAACACGCATTTTCTGGACACCTTAACTAAATCTGTTAAAAAGAAAGCTAAAACGCATTATTTAAATCGTGAATAAACTTCCATTTCTCTATTTACACCGCCTACGAAAAAGAATATACACATGCGATACTTCGTGCAAAGAATGACTCATTGGTGAACTTTATGAGTCAGCACTTAAATAATTAACCAATGGAACACCATCAATAAGCTAATTAAATAGAAAATTTTTTACACTTCCAGATTCAATACTTCCTAACTCATCAGAAAATACAACCGTCCCTTCTATCGACAATCTTTCCTAAAGGCTTAACCTCTTCTGGCTTACTTTTCTATTACACAATCAAGGACAATTATAGCTATCAGTAGATTCCCTTAAAATAAATCATCTTTCTAGCTTTGAACTAATCCCACCCGGACACATTAAAAATGATCTACTTATTATCTTTAGTGTATGTTATAATTGCACACATTTCCTTAAGATTCAAGCCTTCTACGAAATTTGCGCCCAAATTCCCATTATAACCATCATAGGCAAACTTCTTTAAAAAATTACAACTAACACAAAATACCTCTTCTACAGTTTTCCTACACACAGACACGCGTTCAATATAGTCTGGCATCTCGCCATTATCGTAAACCTCACTTTATTTCTTTCTATTATTATTAGTACACTTTCTGTCAACACTATCCTTTTCCTCACATAATCATACTATATTCTGTCTTTCAGAGTCACGCCCAACATCATCCTTAATATTCTCATTTCTGTTGTAATCAATTTTGTTTCATCTTTCTTCTTCAAGCTCAAACATTCAGATCCATACGTCTTGGCTGGTCTGATCCTTGTACTATAAATTTTTGCTTTCAACTTCATCGGTATTCTACTATTCTTTATCACAGCTTTTAATTCCCTCAATTTGCTCCAGCTTACACTCATTCTTGATTTCACTTTTTTTTTGACAGTTTCCTTCCTCAACAATCAGTGATCCCAGATACATAAAGTTTTTCACTTGCTTTAATTCCTGTTGATGTTAATCTCTAATAGTAATATCTTACGCTATTTTACAGCTCATCATAATTTCTGTCTTCTTTGTATTCATTTTCAGCTCATACATTTCAAGAAATACTTGCCCACTTATAAGTCTTTTCTGCAGTTGCTCACTATTTTTCGACATGATAATCAAATCATCTGTGAAAAGTAGCTCCCATAGATCCAATTTTTTAAGATTTCATAGAAAACATCTATCACTATTGCAAATAAAATGGGGCTTAATGCATAACCTTGATAGAGACTAACTCTAATCTCAAATTTTTAACCCTTGTTTTTTACTTTTTATACATATCTGGAACTATTCTCAGCAATTTTTTGAATATTCCTTTCTTGCTTGGACCATGAATTCTTTTTCTCGACCACGGTCATACGCCTTCTTCAAGTCAACAAAACTGCAAAAAAATAGCCAAGTTCCCTTCTAACTTTTTCTCTATCAATTGCCTGACGAGAAAGATAGCGTCTATTGTACTCTTTTCTGACATATAGTCAAATTGTTTGGATCGATTTTTACTATTGAATGAATTCTTGAATTATTTTGATCTATGTTTCAGTAGGTAGATCTTTGCCTCTTCTAATCGAATTTCAAGCTTAAGCGACCATATCCGTTGACGTTGCAATGCAATGTCTTTTTATATACCTAACTACTTATCCTATCCGATAAAATTTATCATTGAATAATATATACCTTTTCAAAAATAACATTTGTACTTATTATATTATTATTATTTATTAACTTGTATAACATGCTAATATCTTTTTTTTTATTTTTTTTTTAGAAAAACATAAATTTGTACATTATTCAACTTAAAATTAAAAAGAGCATCTTACTTTCCTGTAAGTATTAATTTGAGTATTTTTTAGTATAACGTATTTTATTATGAGTATTCTCAAATATATTATAAAACAATACTAATGTAAACTTAAGTAATATTTAGAAAAATAATATAAATCTAAATCTTTTTTTACCACAAAAATTACAACACTATTCTCTGGATTATTTTAGTGTCTTCTAAAATAAGTTTTTAAATAAATAACTATAAATCTATTTTCACCATCTCGCCTTTTTCAAAATTCTCGATCCGTCCCTGAATAGTATATTTGTTCTTTTTAAAATTTTATCTTGTTCTTAATTATTTTGTATTGATGTGGTTTTTCAAGTATATCTAGAAAAACTAGATTTAAATTTCTATCTAATTGTTTTATAAGAATAAATTTCATATATTCTTTTTATAAAACTATCATGTATTATGCCTAATCAGAAAAAAATCGTAATATTTCATACCCGTTTTTATTGTACAATGGTCAAATTATTTTTTTGTAATTATGTAATATTTAACAATACTTGTGATTTTATTCAAATAATTTTACTTGTGATAGGTCAGGTCTATGTCCCTTATATGAGGATTAGGCAAACTAGTCAAAAAGCGACTGGTATATTAAAATAAGCAATATTTGAAATGAACAAAACAAAGGTTTTAAAGGAATAACCAAAACTTGAACTTTGTTTTTTTAGAGGGTGAGGCTGAAAGGCTTTCATATTATGTATTGCAAAATATAAATTCGGACTCTATGAGTCTTTCAACCCAAGTAGATATACAATATTCATTGTTCATATATATAACCATAATTAAATATACGCATATACATATTTATCTGCATCTATATACTACAATAAGTGTACTTGTACTCAATATATCAAGCATCTCCAACTACATATGTAGATTTTATCTCCCTTTTTTATTTTAATAACTTGATTATAACATATTCAAATTCAGTTTCAAAATGTTTTTTTAAGTTCAAAACTGAGACAGTAGAATTTTTTATATATTTACTATAGCTTTTTAACTTCAGCTTGTATAATTTGGCTAATTCATTGTTGAACCAGGGCATGTCAGATTTTCTTTGATTTGCTGAAAGCTCCTTTGAAGATATCAATAAAGTGATTTTACATAGAGTTGGCAGATCTAGAGTTGTATCAACCTGTGAAGTCTAACAGAAAAGTCTCTTCTCAAGATATTGTTTTTCTGGTTGATACTCGAAGGTTTTCATATTTGCAAAAGATTTGGGTAGTGGTCACTAATATCTGTAAGAAGATCAGTTGATATGTGATATCAATTTCTTACTTAGTTAATTCAGAGCAGTGGCGTAGCCAGAGCGAAGTACATGGGGGGGGGGGCACAAGAGGGGCGCAAAAAATAGGCTTATATTTAAAAATCTGAATCACCCTGATCCCTATCAGTGACGAGGGGGCTATTTTAGCCCCCCCCCCCCTCAACTAAAATTTTTCTTGTACCAAATTGACTACATCTTTTGCTACCATACTTCGTGACATTTCCTAAAATTGATAGCTGCATCTTTTGATACCATTGTCATGGCAGTTGAATCACCTTTTCATGTCTAAATCTGTCAATCAAAATTAAAAGTTAAACTTTTTCAGCAAAATTCTGACAGTATCTCTAGTTAAGCATATAACCTTGGTTCTATACTATATACTCGTTTGAAAATTTATAAATACAGTCAAACCTGTCTATAACGACCATGAACTAAACGACATGAATTAAATTATTTTATTTAAAAATTTGCGTTATCATTTCAAGTTTTAATTATTTGACTATTATTTAAGATATACAGTCAAACTTGTCCAAACCGAAACTTGTTAAAACCGTAACTTAACCCTATTAGTGCTGGGCAAAATTTGTTCGCTCAAGTGCCTGGGGCGTAAAGTGCCCCCCCCCCTATTTTTCTCAGATATTAATAAGTTTTTATAAATATTTTTAATGTTAGATATATATTTCAACTATGCTGAATTCAGTGGTGATGTTTATTTTTTTATCAAAATCAATCAAACCTGTCAAAAAATTGATTTATATTTGACAGCTCATCTCAAAAAGGAACTTTTTATTTAAATAATTATATAAAGTTTTTTACACATGTATACCCATTTTCAAATATGCTGAACTCAGTGGTGATATTCATTTTTAATAAAAATCAATCAAACCTGTCAAAAAATTGATCTAAATGTGACAACTCATCTCAAAAAGGAACTTTTTATCTAAATAAGTATATAAAGTTTTTTACACATGTATACCCATTTTCAAATATGCTGAATTCAGTGGTGATATTCATTTTTTATGAAAATCAATCAAACCTGTCAAAAAATTGATCTAAATGTAACAGCCCATCTCAAAAAGAAACTTTTTATCTAAATAAGTATATAAAGTTTTTTACACATGTATACCCATTTTCAAATATGCTGAATTCAGTGGTGATATTTATTTATTTTTATGAAAATCAATCAAACCTGTCTAAAAATTGATCTAAATGTGACAGCTCATCTCAAAAAGAAACTTTTTATCTAAATAATTTTATAATTTTTTTTACACATTATACCCATTTTCAAATATGCTGAATTCAGTGGTGATATTCATTTTTTTTATGAAAATCAATCAAACTTGTCAAAAAATTGATCTAAATGTGACAACTAATCTCAAAAAGAAACTTTTTATCTAAATAAGTATATAAAGTTTTTACACATGTATACCCATTTTCAAATATGCTGAATTCAGTGGTGATATTCATTTTTTATGAAATCAATAAAACCTGTCAAAAAAATCGATAATTCACTCAAAATATTTCATTCTACAGTAACTTATGTAACTCGATAGGACCTCCATCTTTTTGGCTACAAATTGGTTATCGGCTTGTAGTCTCTACGTCATATTATAATTTATAGTATGTAATTTTGCTATTCATTCTATGATGATCCTTTCTTGGTAGCTCATTTTTCATTAAAAATTTATATTCTTCAATGTGTGTTCGAAATTTTTTTTATAAGGATAAAAATTTTTTTCCTCTCTCAAAGCATTCTGATTAAAGAAATCTTCTTGATGATCTTAGACTTTTTTTTATCAGTATCGTGTATTTTATTATCAGGCCTGAATATTTGTCAATCAATCTCATTTCAAAGGTTTTTTTCTGATGAATCATTCGTGATGTTCATTGTTCAATTACAAAAAGTTATCCACGTTCCTCATCTAAAAAATTATTTCTTTGACGCAAAAGGAAAAAGATGGACAAATTCAATTTAAATTAAAAATTTCTTGATAGTGACTAAATTCTCACATATTGGCATCTGTGCCATTTTTGATAAATCTGACCTATTCTAAATATTCAGATTTTCTACCCATCTTAGCTAAATGTTAATTGTAATCCTATATGATCAGCTATAGATTTATATATTTTTCATTTGTAAAAGAGGAACTTCTTTTTCACAGTTCAAATCTTTTTGAAGCATCTATTATATAATTAAACCATTTCCTAGTTCATTAGAACATGGTAGATCTTCCATTTAGTCAAGATACATAATTTTTAATTATTTGTTTTGATTACATGTTCTTTTTTAAATTAGTTTTCAACTTGGTTCCTTCTCTCATACAAATTTTCAAAAGATTTTATAATACGTTTTGTTTGTTTTTTTAATAAATATTTCATATTCAAGATGATTATAGAAAGTATTATAAGCCAAAATATACAAAAAAAATATTTTCACTATATATCTAATCTCCAACCCGTATATTACGATGATTCTTCTCCAACCTGTATTCTACGATGATTCATCTCCAACCTGTATTCTACGATGATTCATCTCCAACCTGTATACTACAATGATTCATCTCCAACCTGTATACTACGATGATTCATCTCCAACCTGTATACTACGATGGTTTCTATTCCATGTACTAATGACTAGGGAGACAATGTTCAATTTTATGTTCACATTCTGCTAGCTAGATGTAAGATTTGATATACCTCATTCGGGGAGACGATGCTACATAAGTTATTACCTATATACATTATACCTGTATACTACGATGGTTCATCTCCAACCTGTATACCGCGATAATTCATATCAAAGAATCGAAAAATATTCTTTAAAAAATCAAAAAATATCAAACTTTCTGTTCATATTTTGCTACCTCATACGATGTTACAAAAGTTATTACCTATACTTTGCAATTTGCACGATTTTAAATATTATATTTGTCGAATAATCAAAGAATCGAAACATGTTCAAATCAAAAAATATTTATTCTTTTTAAATATATCGTTGGCTCCCCTTACTTTTAAAATTGAAAGATAAACCTAGTCTTTAATAATTAATTTTAATAATATTTAAAAGGAAAAATCTTTTTTAATCTAAAAGTAATTTGACTTTGAATGGAAAAAGTAAAAGAAAATCGGTTCGGTGAAATATATAAATATATATATATATATCTCCAACCTGTATACTACGATGATTCATCTCCAACCTGTATACTACGATGATTCATCTTCAACCTGTATACTACGATGGTTTCTATTCCATGTACAAATAACTAGGGAGACAATGTTCAACTTTCTGTTCACATTCTACTAGATGTAAGATTTGATATACCTCATTCGGGGAGACGATGGTTCATCTACAACCTGTATACGGCGATAATTCATCTTCAACCTATCAGTTCATATTTTGCTAGATGTAAGATTTGATATACCTCATTCGGGGAGAGGATGTTAGATAAGTTATTACCTATATTTTTGCAATTTTTTCACGATATTAAATATATTTTATCCAATAGTTATTTGTCAATAGTCAAGTAAGGAGGGGCAATTACATATTCTCTGAACAGCTTGAAAATTCTTTGGCTTATGGGGACCAGGGGATCTTCTTTGTCTCTTCTTGCTTTGTCGATCTCAATAAATCTTTTCGAGACATGGTAGCTCTGAAAATTGGCTTTAAAAAAACTTCTATTTCTACTTCATCAACCGGATTCCATTTTTTTCCTCTATTGTATTCAAGATAGTGAAAATTATTTGTCTTTTAGCATATAAATTCGTGAAGTAAGCAGAAATTTCAATCAATTCTTTACAAAAAAAAAGAAGCAAAAAGACTTCGCTTTCTTTTTTCGGATATTTATGGTTAATTTTGAAAGGTTCCTTTTTGAAAATATTTCAGATCTCTGAATACTTAATCGTTCATCTTCCATCAGTAGCTCGAAAAATTAATCTAGAATTGACATTATTTTCTGTGAACGAATTAGTACATGAATTGTTACTATCATTAACCTATTGCACTCTCTAGTGTTGTACCAATTAGATCGGTGGCTGTTTAATCAGCTTATTTTTGTTTAACGGCATCGGCATAAGCAACTTTATTATTCACCGATTTCTTGCGCGAAACAGGTAGAGTAAAATAACCCTCTCATTTTGTTCAAATATTTATGTAAATTACTATAATTTTGCTATTACTTTGAGAAATGCGTATTCTATGCTTCCTTTTCGCAGTAAAACAACAACACAAATGTGTCTTACATATGTTCTCGAACCTAGGGTCGCGAGCCTAATTATTTTCGAAAGTGTATTCCCAAAAGTTAGTTTCAATTACGTTACGTTACTTTTAAAAATTACGTTTCAAAAAAGTGTTATAAAAATATTGGAATTCTCTACATTTTTAATTTTGTTACATCTCGTTATCTACTTTTTTTATTTAGAAGGAGGCATTGGACAGAAGCGTATGTTATAACATCAAGCTTTGATAGTACCGATTTTAAAGTGTTTTATATTTAATTTCTTCATTGAATAAACTTAGGATTTCTAAATATTTTATTGCAATGAAAAACTTTTATCCTGATGTTCATAAACTAGCAAAAAGTCATGTAGGCAATATAGTGAAATTTTTACTATCGGTATCTTATAAGGTAATTGGCATCGCTCAAAAAAATACGGTTCTGTACATCACTTGTACTCTCTTATAAGTAATGAAGTCATCATCATTAAAAAGTAAAAAAATGTGCTTTTGTTCAGACTGGAAAATTTACAGATAGCGATGACGATATAAAAAATACGCTGAATCCTTGTCGCTGCCTTCAGTAAAAAGTGCTTTTGCACAAAAATTACTGCAATGTGTATTTCTCATTCGTATTCATCAGAGTTTGACTTACACTGCCTGATTTGTTGTCTCGATGACCCAAAACTTTTTTCTCCGATTTTTCTAAAAATTGCACAACTTATGTACCGTGAAAGTTTGTTTTGTATTTTGAAGATTGCTAAATGACTGTGTAGCATATGTTCTCTTAGGACTTAGGACAGGCACACTTGCTTCAGTTAATCATTTTTCATCTACTTATTGTGTTCTCCTAATGTGACACACGGTGCCTTATTTATTAAATTTTTTTTATAAAAAATAAGGTTTTCGTAGCATATTTAACAAAATATTCGCTAAATTAAATATTTTGGCATTATATCTCAAATGGGTATTACATATGCTGCAATGATTACATTTTGGACATTTACTAACTTTGCCTTGCTCTTAAATTTTACCAAAATATTAAGGAAAATAACTTTTTCCAAGTTAAAAAGATGGTTGTTGTTTTTGTTATTAATGATAACTTTAAAACAAACGAAATGAATCTCCTTTATTATAGACATCCTTCTCTATCTCACTGAGCACTAACACGTATATCTAAAAAAAATTTACTTTAAAAGTTTGGTGACATTAAATTTTTGTTAAGATGAGACAAATCCACAATGAAAAAATCATCCATGTTATATAAAAATTATGGTGGGATCAAATGGGTTAAATTGTTTTTTGCTTAAAATGATTTTATAATAATTTCTCCATGTTCTTTTTTAGAATGGCAGCTTCTGAATCTAATATGGATATGTCTGTTAGTAAAAGTGAAGAGAAAGGCTTAAAGAAAATTAGAAGCAAAAAGCCAGGTAGACTTTATGCAAAAGGAATCTTTTTGGGATTCAAAAGGGGCTTGCGGAATCAGCATGAAAACCAATCAATCATCAAAATTGATGGTTCCTTAAACAAGACACATGCCAGTTTTTATCTCGGCAAAAGATGCTGCTTCGTTTATCGCGTTAAAAAGTATGCTTAAATTCTTTTGTCTTTTCTCATAGGTGTTTTATTGGCAGTTTGCAAATTCCAAATTTTTACCAGGAAAGTGAATCGAAATGTACACTAACTTATAAAAGTATTTTGATTTTTAGTCCACTTCATAGAAATGTGGCTATGGATTCAAATTAAAAGTCTGAGACTACCAACAAGCTAACAAAGTTTGGACTGGATATATTTGATAAACTGGCCAAACAATATAGTGTTAAACTTAGATGTAGACTTTCTCCTGTGCATGTTTTCTGCAATATGCTTGAAAATGCAGATTTGGAAGGAGATGAAAATAATGTATTAGAAAACAATGCTAAATTAGAATATGTAACAACAATAATGCAAAAACTTGCATGTGGAAAATGTACTGGCAAATCATTCAACATGATAGCTTGTAAAAAATGTGAAAGTTGATAACAAATAAAATGAAATTTTATATGTTCGCGTTAACGTCGTTCGTTCATAAAGGCTCATGAAAAACAAAATATTCCAATAAAATTCTCTTTGCCTACTAATAGAATCTATTACCTATTTTTATAATGATACTCATGACGATGACCAGTTCAATTCGTTTCAATTAATCCTGATTAAGTTCATTCAACCTTCAACAAACTTAAAAAGGCCACTTTTTATCGGCCACTTAAGTTGTCTCTTCATAAAGGGTTAGATGGTATTTTTATATTTACTAAAAATTATTAAATATAATAATTAACAATGATGGTCTCCAGATGGTCTGGGTTCGAACCCCGATCGTGACTATCCCTGCTATCTGCCCAGTTATGGAAGATTATTCTTCCTTTGGGTGCGATACCGACAACTAAAAAAAAATTAGCAAAATGGCACTAAATATATCAAAAATTGTTGATTTGCTCTTTAACCGATTTACAGAAATATGCATATTCTTTTACTATACAATTTGGTATGTATTTACTAATAATAAGGTTAGTGATAATTAAAATTTCGTTTCTTTTTACAGGAAAATCCCTATAGCTAAAACTAAGAAGTTCAAGAAGTCTAAAGCAATGTGGGGACGGGTTATCTCTGTACACGGTTCAAGTGGTTGTGTTAAGGCAAAATTCAAAAAAAACTTGCCCCCAAAAGCCATGGGAAAAAGAATTAGAATAGTAAGAAATTTTAACTTTTATTTGCATCTTTTTCCCAATTCTTAAAAATATTTTCATTTTAGATGCTCTTCCCCTCAAGCATTTAAATTTGACGAATAAACATGGATTTCATTTTATGTATAAATAAACTTATTTCTTTAAAATCATATTTTATTTATTATTATCATTTCAAATTATTTTTACCCTTTTTTAATATACAGTCAAACCAGCAGCGCACATCTGGTGGTGACTATCCATTTAATGTGTTTGGACAGCTGTCCACATTTAAAAGTTTGTTAAAATCTCTTGGAAGTAAACTTAACGAGACAAATTAAGAATACACTTTTTACAGTGTGAAAAAACTTTGAAATTTTGAAAAAACAAGTAACTAGTGTTAGAAATGATCAATCTCTAACATTCTGTCATAATTATCATTTGTCTCTTCTATATTAAATATCATAATCTTGTACAACACTTTAAATATAACGGCGTATAATTATTAAAAAATTCAAATTCTCACACATCCAATGCAATTTGTAAAAATTAAAGTTTAATCAAAAAAAATTATGCACATGTCCGTCAAACAAGAAGCCTGTCATACTTCCTCCCCTGCCAAATAAATTAAGTTTCTTATTGATAATATACTTCTCTAGAACTTTATCAAGATGGGAAACATCTAATCATCACTATTTAACAAATCTAAATTCTTTTTTCTTATAAAACATATCATTTTCGTAATCTGATCTGCTTTGCCAAGTTCCGTTGTCCTTTTATCCTTCTATACAGTGCATAATCGCAAATCCGGAAAGGCTAGTAATCGACTCTTCCGGATTATTGAAGGTATTTTTTATAGGCTAATTTTACCAGGAAAATTATATAAAAATCATTTATTTGTTTAAATTATGTGCATAATAAAAAATCTTAGATTTGAAGTTATCACTTTTGTAATAATTTATGAAACATATCTTTTAAATTTAATTGTTTCATATGCTTTGGTTTTTCCTTGTTTAGTTTTTCTTTCAAAATATAAAGGTTCATCAAATCTTCTTCAGTTGCAAAACTTCTTTGTTCTAAACCTTCAAGCAGTTCAGTCACTAATTCTAGCATAGGGGTCGTTCACAATTGACGTCAACCAAATTTGGTCCATTTTTACCCTCCCTCCCCCCCCCCCCCCCTATTGTCAACTTGTGTCAACTTGATATGCCCCCTTCCCCCCCCCCCCATTGTCAACTTACTTCAAAATTATCTACCTATCCAGATCATTATAAATTTTACAGAATTAATCTCCTACCCGTTTACCGTATTCTTTTTAACGAGAGAAAAATTTTATTTCAACAAAAAATGTTTTCAATTCTTTCAAATATATTGATATTAGGAAGACGTTTTTCTTCTAGTTCTTCCATCTCAACTTCATCATTTTCAAAAATTGTTGCACTTTGACCGAGACAGAAAGAAAAATGTTTGTTTTTATCTTTGAATGAAGAAAAGTATTTTAAACATTTCGAACAACTAGGTCTTTGAATTAAGCTTTTTCCTTCAGCATCAATCTTCTGCAGGGATGGGCAGAATTCATCAAAGCATCGGCTGAATCCAAGATTTTTCAAATGCTGTGCCTGGAATATAGAACCAAAGTGTCCATTTAAAATATCTACCGCCAATCCTTCTTTTGTTGAACTGATTAGAACTGGAGGAGGTAAAAATCTAAATTAAATGAAAAACAATATGAATTCAAATTTGTATATGGTAAGTAATTGGATAGTTACCACAAAGTTACAAGTAATTTCACAAATTGACTAATTTCCAACTCAAAAATGGAAAAAAATTCTTACTTATCGGGGAAAAACTTGTAATTTGTGAGAAAAGGTTTGCAGCATTGCGCATTATCACACTTTACAATTTGAAGTAGGTATTGGGATTGGCAAACGTGTAAATTTTTCCAGCTTTGTGAGGTTTCTGACAAAAGTTCTTTGCGTTTTTCTTCTGGAGGATTAATGTGCTTAGCAATTACTGGGAAACTATCAATGACAGTGTCAGACCAAACATTGGCTAAAAGTTCTCCAGCAGCTGAAAATTATATAACAAATTAAAAAAAAACTTTCATTTAATTAAAAAGTACATTCTAAATTTTTTTTCGAGTTCATTATCAATTGTTTTGTTTGCAGCATTTAAATGTTTTCCAAATTTATCAAAAGGAAGGACAAGGCCGGCAACATCTCTTGATAGAGGAGCCATTCTTCTTTCCACCTCATTATAAGAACTACAGCCTGGAGCATGTGAAAAAACAAAGATGCAATCCAAATTATTATTGAGAAAAACGTGCTCCCATAGAGCCAAAGTTTGTGAATGTCGTGGCGCTTCATCTGGTCCATCATCTACAGAAACAAACAATAGGGACTTCATCCTTTCATTTCTGAAAAAAACTTTTTGAAATTCTTTCAACCTAAAGAAATATACTTAGTATAATGTATTTAAGAAAGCTAAAAAACTATAAATTGCTATTTTGTCATTGCATTGAAATCTTCGAGGTGTGACTGAGCACAACTTTTATCATGTTTTAAACTCCTAATTGCTACATAAGTTGGACCACTATACCCGATTGTAGAATCACTTTTTTTCAAACATGGAGCGTACACAGAAGGTATCAGCTTATGCCTCGTTCCAATTGGAAAGTCATGATCTGGAAGGGAGACTTTATATTCTAGATGCATCAAAATTGCTACTTGTTTTTTCGATACAGGTAAGCCTAAAGGCACTTTAGCTTTATCATCTTGTGAAAGCCAAATAACATTATCTTCTGAAAAAAGAGAGGCAAGCTCCTTACAGAAGTTTACAATTGCCATAGCAAAATGGCTATCACTATGTGTTTTTTTCAAGTTATTTTCAGCTTTACACAGTCTCACTTGAACAGTAGTAATATGACGTGCAGCATCCTTGTGCTGCAAGCATCCTTTTGCAGTTCTTTTCAAATTATATCCTCTTTTCTGGAGTTCTTCAGTCAAATCATCAAGTGTTCTAATTGAGCGATATATTTCTGATCTTCGTTTTTCATCTGCTTTGGAGTCAGGTATAACGATGTTTAGAATTTCTGAATGTAGATCATCTACATTTTCATTTGTTGGTCTACCAAAAATCCCTTGTCGTGTCTCCAATTTTCCAATTTCATTAGAAAGTTGGGGATGATTCTTTTCAATTGTTTTAATATCTTGGTTTTTCGCACGACACTTTCTTTGTGAAAGTTGCTCAATCACTTTACGTTTCAGCTGTTTATTTTTAGTTGCTTTTTCTTTTTCAAGAATTTGCACTCTCTTTTTGTAAACATCACTGAGACCAGTATTTTTCAAAATACAAGTAAAACTTGCAAGCTCTTTGTCTATGCTCTCAATTTCCACTTTAAGTTTATTTTGAGCATAGGAGGGAACATTACTCTTCACAACTTGGGTAGCTTCGAGAATTTCTGGAGCATTTTTTGAACCATTTGAAGTACCAGCTGTTTGATTAGGTACTACATTTTTAGTGAAGATTGCATTAGAGTCAGTGGAGGAAGGTTTGTTTTTTTTAAAAATCCAATTTGTAACCATAAATTTACTTTTAATTTCTATTCTGGATAATTCTTCTATAAAGTTTTTTCGCCTTTTTTAATGCTTTCCCACAAAGAGTTACATTTGTTTTGAGATAGAGTTTTGATTGTTGTGGATATGCTTTCAGAAATTTTTAAATAAATTTTGATACTTTCTATCGTTCTCATTAAGATACGTTTTATCCATCAAAAAAACGTATATAAATAGTCAAACCTTAATAGATTATATAGATATAGATTGAATCTTTCTATTGATATCACAGGCTTTTTCTCATCTTCACTTAAGTCACTCTTTTCTTCTTCACTTTCTTGATTTTCATCCTGGACAAGTTGAATAATTTCAGAATCAGGATAGATCATTATCTATCCATTCATCTATGATCGATTCATTCATTTCTAGCCCGAGTTCTTTATCTGCAGGATAAGCTAAACTAAGATAAGATAATCTAAAATAAGATTTTTTTCTCAAACTATTTTGCTTTTGTTTTCAAAGTTCTTTTTGTTTCTTTTAAACAAAATATTCCACCCATTTTTCAAAGTAGTGGAATCTACTGACAGCCATGCGTTTGTTAAAACATAAATCATATCTTTAAGATTATAGCTTTTGAGAAAATCTAAAACATTGTTAAAGACACGTTTCATAAAGCAACAACGATATTTAGCGATATTAATATTACAAATGCAAGCAGCAACAGAGTGCACTCAAACACAGGAAGGCACAAACAGGGAACACCCTAACAGAGGAAGGCATAAACAAGGAGCACTTAAGCACAGGTAGGACTTAAATAATAGGCAAGCAGAAACAGGGAGCACTTAAACATAGGCAGGCAGAGTCAGAGAGGGGGGGGTGAAAAATAGGGAATTTAAAAGGGGTGGATAGCCCTTACCTGGGGGAGAACAAAAGAAAAAACGGGATTTCAAGGGGGTTAAAAAGTCTTTCAATTACCATAGCAACTAAATGCCAGTTTAAACCTTATAGTTTGAACCCAAAAGTGGAATTGGTGAGGTTTCAATCACCAAAACCAGTCTTTCACACAGTGTATGCTATGTGATAATGATAAAATACAAGAGAACTTACAATTTGTTGTAATATATATTTTAATTCATATTTTGAATAAAGAGCATTGTTAAAAACATAAGAGAATGAAATATGCTTTTTAATTTTAAAGAAATTAAAAATTTTACTAAATATTTTATAAATTTGTTCGCATGGACATTATTGGCATCGAGTTAACAAAAATAAAGGCCAAATTTTCACTTTTCAAAACTCAAGAGTTTACTTTTGCAACTTATTTTATACCTACCCTTCTCAATAAATTTCTTAAGAAAGAAAGAAAGAAAGAAAGAAAGAAAGAAAGAAAGAAAGAAAGAAAGAAAGAAAGAAAGAGAAATTCTTGAGAAAGACCCTTCTCAAGCTTTAATTAGTCTTGAGTGTGCTCAACTACTGAATACTACTGTAATTTTTTATTCTAAATTGTACATTTTTTCCGATAAATTCTTTATTTCTTTCAAGAAAGATAATTAGTTTGTTTGTTACTATTTTAAATTTATATTTTTAATAAAACATGGTCCTTGTTTTTATTTTATTAGTAATTAATATTCTGATTTCTATAAAAGATAACCACTATAGATGATTTTTAAATATGTAAGGTGTTAATAATAGTCCATTTTCTTTAAACTAAATTATTTAGTTAAAATTTTTTTTCTTGTATTACTTTAAAATTTTAATTATTAAGTTTTAAAAGATTTCATTAGATTTGTACAAATTTTTTAATTATAAACACATCTATCTACTTTTGATTAAGATTTTATATAGTTAACGATAAATTATTCTCATATTTTATTTTATATTGTCCACTAATTTGTATGATAATCTAATTTGCTAATTCATTTATTATGTAAACTATCATATCTTTGCGTGTAAAATTGATCTTTATATCTACTAATGATCCTTCTGTGGGATATCAATAATTATTAGGTGTACCAATAATGTTTACAGTGGTAACAATTTCTGGGAGGTACCCATCATCTTTTCAGTACGAATAATCTTTGAGTAAATATGCAGGCACAAACAGGGGACACCTAAACACATTCAGGCACAAAAGGAACAATTAAACAGATTCAGTCACAAAAAGGTTGCAATTTAACACAAACAAGCACCAACAGGGGGCACACAAACAGGAGGCACTATAGGAAGACAAACACAGGCAGGCACTCAAACAGGGAGAACCCAACACACGCAGGCACAAATAGGGTTGAGTGAAACACAGGCAGGCACAAACAGGGAGCACTTAAACACAGACCAGCACAAAAAGGGAGCACTTAAACAGAGACAGGCACAAAAAGGGAACACTTTAACACAGGCATAAACAGGAGGCACTTAAACATGAGGCACTATAACACAGGCAGACACAAACAAGGAGGACTCAAACACTGGCTAGCTCAAAAAGGGAGCACTCAAACACAGGCAGGCACAAACAGGGAGGACTTAAACACAGGCTGGTACAAACAGGGAACACTTAAACACATGCAAGCTCAAACAGGGAGCACTTAAACAGATTCAGCACAAAAAGGGAGCACGTTAACACAGTTTAGCACCAACAGAGGGCACTCAAACACAGGAAGCACATACAGGCAAAAACAGGGAGCACTCAAACAAAGGCAGAAACAAACGACGAAAACTCAATCAACAGGGAGCACCAAAACACGGTCAGGCACAAACAAGGGGCACTTAAACACAGGTAGGACTTAAACAATAAGCAAGAAGAAACAGGGACCACTTAAGCACAGGCAGGAAATCAAATAGGGAGAACCCAACATACGCAAGCACAAACAGGGTGGACTTAACCACATGCAAGCACTTAAACAGATTTAAGCACAAAAAGGGAACACTTAAACACAGGCAAGTATCAACAGAGGGCAATCAAACACATACAGGCTAAATAGGGAACACTCAAACACAGGCAAAATAAGGAGCACTCAAACACAGGTAGGAACAAGCAACGAGCACTCTATCAACAGGGAGCACTAAAACACAGGCAGGCACAAACAAGGAGCACTTAAACACAGGTAGGACTTAAACAATAGTCAAGCAGAAACAAGGAGCACTTAAACACAGGCATGCACTCAAACAGGGAGAACCCAACACACGCAGGCACAAACAGGGTTGACTGGCAGGCACAAACAGGGAGCACTTAAACAGAGACAGGCACAAAAAGGGAGCACTTTAACACAGGCAAACACCAACAGGGGGCATTCAAACACAAGTAGGAATAAACAGTAGGGACTCAAACAGGAGGCACTCAAACATGGGGCACTATAACATAGGCAGACACAAAAAAGGAGCACTCAAACACTGGCTAGCTCAAAAAGGGAGCACTCAAACACAGGCAGGCACAAACAGGGAGGACTTAAATACAGGCTGGCACAAACAGGGAACACTTAAACACATGCAAGCTCAAACAGGGAGCACTTAAACAGATTCAGCACAAAAAGGGAGCATTTTAACACAGGCTAGCCCAACAGAGGGCACTCAAACACAGGAAGCACATACAGGCAAAAACAGGGAGCACTCAAACAAAGGCAGAAACAAACAACGAGCACTCAATCAATAGGGAGCACCAAAACACGGTCAGGCACAAACAAGGGGCACTTAAACACAGGTAGGACTTAAACAATAAGCAAGAAGAAACAGAGACCACTTAAACACAGGCAGGCAATCAAATAGGGAGAACGCAACATACGCAAGCACAAACAAGGTGGAATTAAACACAGGCAGGCACAAACAGCGAGCACTTAGACACAGGCAGGCGCAAACAGGTAACACTCAAACGCAGGCAGTTACAAACAGAGAGCACTCAAACACAGGCATTAACAAATAACTAGCACTAAATCAACAGGCAGCATCCAAACACAGTCAGACACAAACAACGAGGGCAAGGAGAAAAGGGAGCACTTAAAGACAGGCAGGCACAAACAGGGAGGATTTAAACACAGGCAGGCACAAACAGGGAAAACTTAAAGACATGCAAGCACAAACAGGTAGCACTTAAACAGATTCAGGCAGAAAAAGGAGCACTTTAAAACAGGTAAACACCTACAGGGGCCACTCAAACACAGGAACGCACAAACAAGGACGACACAAACACAGGCAGGCACAAAAAGAAGGCACTCAAACACAGGCAGGCACAAATATGGGGCACTCAAGCACAGGCAGACAGAAACAGGGAGCACTCAAACAGAGGCAGGCACAAACATGGGGCACTATAACACAGGCAGACACAAGCAAGGAGCACTCAAACACAGGAAGGCTCAAACAAGGAGCACTCAAACACAGGCAGGCCCAAACAGGGTTGACTTAAATACAGGCAGGCACAAAAAGGGAGCACTTTAACACAGGCAAACACTAACAGGGGGCATTTAGCCACAAGCAGGCATAAACAGGAGGCACTATAACACAGGCAGACACAAACAAGTAGCACTCAAACACAGGCAGGCTCAAAAAGGGAGCACTCAAACACAGGTAGGCACAAACGGGGAGGACTTAAACACAGGCTGGCACAAACAGGGAACACTTAAGCACATACAAGCTCAAACAGGGAGCACTTAAACAGATTCGGCACAAAAAGGGAACACTTTAACACAGGCAAGCATCAACAGAGGGCACTCAAACACAGGAAGCACATACAGGCAAAAACAAGGAGCACTCAATCAACAGGGAGCACCAAAACAGGGTCAGGCACAAACAAGAGGCACTTAAACACATGTAGGACTTAAACAATTAGCAAGAAGAAACAGGGACCACTTAAACAAAGGCAGGCACTCAAATAGGGAGAACCCAACATACGCAAGCACAAACAAGGTGGAATTAAACACAGGCAGGCACAAACAACGAGCACTTAGAAATAGGCAGGCGCAAACAGGTAACACACAAACGCAGGCAGTTACAAACAGAGAGCACTCAAACACAGGCATTAACAAACAACGTGCACTAAATCAACAGGGAGCATCCAAATACAGTCAGACACAAACAACGAGGGCAAGGAGAAAAGGGAGCACTTAAACACAGGCAGGCACTCAAACAGGGAGAAACCAACACACGCAGGCACAAATAGGGTTGAGTTAAACACAGGCAGGCACAAACAGAGAGCACTTAAACAGATACAAGCACAAAAAGGGAGCACTTTAACACAGGCAAACACCAACAGGGTGCATTCAAAAACAGGCAGGCATAAACAGGAGGCACTCAAATATGGGGCACTATAACACAGGCAGACACAAAAAGGAGCACTCAAACACAGGTAGGCTCAAAAAGGGAGCACTCAAACACAGCGAGCACCCGACACAGGCAGGCACAAACAGGGTGGACGTAACCACATGCAAGCACTTAAACAGATTTAAGCACAAAAAGGGAACACTTAAACATAGGCAAGTACCAACAGAGGGCACTCAAACACACACAGGCAAAATAGGGAGCACTCAAACACAGGCATGAACAACAACGAGCACTCTATCAACAAGGAGCACTTAAACACAGGCAGGCACAAACAAGGAGCACTTAAACACAGGTAGGACTTAAACATTAGTTAAGCAGAAACAAGGAGCACTTAAACGCAGGCCGACACTCAAACAGGGAGAACCCAACACACGCCAGCACAAATAGGGTTAACTTAAACACAGACAGGCACAAACTGGGAGCACTTAAACAAAGACAGGCACAAAAGGGACACTTTAACACAGGCAAACACCAACAGGGGGCATTCAAACACAAGCACGGATAAACAGTAGGCACTATAACACAGGCAGACACAAACACGGAGCACTCAAACGCATGCAGGTTCAAACAAGTGCTCAAACAGAGAAAACCCAACACACGCAGGTACAATCAGCGTGAATTTAAACACAGGCAGGCACAAACAGGGAGCACTTAAACAGATTCAGGCTCATAAAGTGAGTACTTTAACACAGGCAAGCACCAACAAGGGGCATTCAAATACAAGAAGGCACAAGCAGGCTATAACACAGGCAGACACAAATAATGAGCACTCAAACAGAGGGAGGTTCAAACAGGGAGCACTCAAACACAGGCAGGCACAAACAGGGAGCACTCAAACACAGGCAGGCACAAACAGGGAGGATTTAAATACAGGCAGGCACAAACAGGGAAAACTTAAACACATGCAAGCACAAACAGGTAGCACTTAAACAGATTCAGGCAGAAAAAGGGAGCACTTTAAAACAGGTAAACACCTACAGGGGCCACTCAAAGACAGGAACGCACAAAAAAGGAGGACACAAACACAGGCAGGCACAAAAAGAAGGCACTCAAACACAGGCAGGCACAAATATGGGGCACTCAAGCACAGGCAGACAGAAACAGGGAGCACTCAAACAGAGGCAGGCACAAACATGGGGCACTATAACACAGGCAGACACAAGCAAGGAGCACTCAAAGACAGGAAGGCTCAAACAGGGAGCACTTAAACACAGGCAGGCCCAAATAGGGTTGACTTAAACACAGGCAGGCACAAAAAGGGAGCCCTTTAACACAGGCAAACACCAACAGGGGGCATTTAAACACAAGCAGGCATAAACAGGAGGCATTATAACACAGGCAGACACAAACAAGTAGCACTCAAACACAGGTAGGCTTAAAAAGGGAGCACTCAAACACAGGTAGGCACAAACGGGGAGGACTTAAACACAGGCTGGCACAAACAGGGAACACTTAAGCACATGCAAGCTCAAACAGGGAGCACTTAAACAGATTCGACACAAAAAGGGAACACTTTAACACAGGCAAGCACCAACAGAGGGCACTCAAACACATGAAGCACATACAGGCAAAAACAAGGAATACTCAAACAAAGGCGTGGACAAACGACGAGCACTCAATCAACAGCGAGCACCCAAACAGGGTCAGGCACAAACAAGAGGCACTTAAACACATGTAGGACTTAAACAATTAGCAAGAAGAAACAGGGACCACTTAAACAAAGGCAGGCACTCAAATAGGGAGAACCCAACATACGCAAGCACAAACAAGGTGGAATTAAACACAGGCAGGCACAAACAACGAGCACTTAGACATAGGCAGGCGCAAACAGGTAACACTCAAACGCAGGCAGTTACAAACAGAGAGCACTCAAACACAGGCATTAACAAACAACATGCACTAAATCAACATGGAGCATCCAAACACAGTCAGACACAAACAACGAGGGCAAGGAGAAAAGGGAGCACTTAAACACAGGCAGGCACTCAAACAGGGAGAACCAAACACACGCAAGCACAAATAGGGTTGTGTTAAACACAGGTAGGCACAAACAGGGAGCACTTAAACAGATACAGGCACAAAAAGGGAGCACTTTAACACAGGCAAACACCAACAGGGGGCATTCAAACACAAGCAGGCATAAACAGGAGGCACTCAAATATGGGGCACTATAACACAGGCAGACACAAACAAGGAGCACTCAAAAACAGGTAGGCTCAAAAAGGGAGCACTCAAACACAGCGAGCACCCGACACATGCAGGCACAAACAGGGTGGACGTAACCACATGCAAGCACTTAAACAGATTTAGGCACAAAAAGGGAACACTTAAACATAGGCAAGTACCAACAGAGGGCACTCAAACACACACAGGCAAATTAGGGAGCACTCAAACACAGGGAGGAACAACAACGAGCACTCTATCAACAAGGAGCACTTAAACATAGGCAGGCACAAACAGGGAAAACTTAAACACATGCAAGCACAAATAGGGAATACTTAAACAGATTCAGGCAGAAAAAGGGAGCACTTTAAAACAGGTAAACCCCTACAGGGGCCACAAAAACACAGGAAGCACAAACAACGAGGACACAAACACAGGCAGGCACAAACAGAAGGCACTCAAACACAGGCAGGCACAAATATGGGGCACTCAAGCACGGACAGACACAAACAGGGAGCACTCAAACAACAGGAGGCACTCAAACAGAGGCAGGCACAAACATGGGGCACTATAACACAGGGAGTCAAAAACAAGGAGCACTCAAACACAGGAAGGCTCAAACAGGGAGCACTCAAACACAGACAGGCACAAACAGGGTTGACTTAAACACAGGCAGGCGCAAAAAGGGAGCACTTTAACACAGGCAAGCGCCAACAGGGGGCATTCAAAAACAAGCAGGCATAAACAGGAGGCTCAAATATGGGGCACTATAACACAGGCAGACACAAACAAGAAGCACCCAAACACAGGCAGGCTCAAAAAGGGAACACTCAAACACAGGCAGGCACTAACTGGGAGGACTTAAACACAGGCTAGCACAAACAGGGAACACTTAAACACATGCAAGCTCAAACGGGAGCACTTAAACAGATTCAGGCACAAAAAGCGAGCACTTTAACACAGGCAAGCACCAACAGAGGGCATTCAAACAAAGGAAGGCACAAACAGGAAGCACATACAGGCAAAAACAGGGAACACTCAAACACAGGCAGGAAAAAATGACTAGCACTCAATCAACAGGAAGCACACAAACACGATCAGGCACAAACAAGGAGCACTTAAACACATGTAGGACTTAAACAATATGCAAGCAGAAACAGGGAGCACTTAAACACAGGCAGGCACTCAAACCCAGTCAAGCTCAAACAGGGAGAACACAACATATGCAAGCACAAACAAAGAGGAATTAAACACAGAAATGGAGAAACAGCGAGCACTTAGATACAGGCAGGCGCAAATAGGTAACACTCAAACGCAGGCAGTTACAAACAGAGAGCACTCAAACACAGGCATTAACAAACAACGAGCACTCAATCAACAGGGAGCATCCAAACACAATTAGACACAAACTACGAGGGCAAGGAGAAACAGGAAGCACTTAAACACAGGCAGGCACTCAAAAAGGGAGAAACCAACACACGCAGGCACAAATAGGGTTGACTTAAACACAGGCAGGCACAAACAGAGAGCACTTAAACGGAGAAAGGCACAAGAAGAGAGCACTTTAACACAGGCAAACACCAAGAGGGGGCATTCAAACATAAGCAGGCATAAACAGGAGGCACTCAAACATTGGGGCACTATAACACCGGCAGACACAAACAAGGAGCACTCAAACACAGGCAGGCTCAAAAAGGGAGCACTCAAACACATGCAGGCACAAACAGGGAGGACTTAAACACAGGGTGGCACAAACAGGGAACACTCTAACAGATGCAATCTCAAACAGGGAGCACTTAAACAGATTCAGGCACAAAAAGGAAGCACTTTAACATAGGCAAGCACCAACAGAGGCCACTCAAACATAGGAAGGCACAAACAGGAAGCACATACAGGCAAAAACAGGGAGCACTCAAACACAGGCAGGAACAAAAGACGAACACTCAATCAACAGGGATCACCCAAACAGGGTTAGGCACAAACAAGGAGCACTTAAACACAGGTAGGACTTAAACAATAAGCAAGCAGAAATAGGGAGCACTTAAACACAGGCAAGCTCAAACAGAGAGAACCCAACATACGCAAGCACAATCAAGGTAGAATTAAACACAGGCAGGCACAAACAGGTAGCACTTAAACAGAGACAGGCACAAAAAGGCACCACTTTAACACACGTAAGCACCAACAGGGGGCATACAAACACAGGAAGGCAAAAACAGGAGGCACACATAGGGAAAACTTAAACACAGGGAGGCACAAACAAGGGAAACTTAAACACATGCAAGCACAAACAGGGGGCACTTAAATAGATTCAGGCACAAAAAGGGAGCACTTTAACACAGGCAAGCACCAACAGAGGGCACTCAAACACAGGAAGGCACAAACAGGGAACACCCAAACACAGGAAGGCATAAACAAGGAGCACTTAAGCACAGGGCGGACTTAAATAAATAGGCAAGCCGAAACAGGGAGCACTTAAACACAGGCAGACGGAGTCAGAGAGGGGGCGGTGAAAAATACGGAATTTAAAAGGGGTGGATAGCCCTTACAAGGGGGAGAACAAAAGAAAAAAACGGAATTTCAAGGGGGTTAAAAAGTCTTTCAATTATCCGTAGCCACTAAATGCCAGTTTAAACTTTATAGTTTGAACCCAAAAGTGGAATTGGTGAGGTTTCAATCACTGAAACCAGTCTTTCACACAGTGTATGCTATGTGATAATGATCAAATAAAGAGAACTTATAATTTCTAGTAATATATATTTTAATTCATATTTTGAATAAAGAGCATTGTTAAAAACAAAAGAGAATGAAATATGCTTTTTAATTTTAAAGAAATTAAAAATTTTACTAAATATTTTAATTATTTTATTCGCATGGACATTATCGACATCGAGTTAACAAAAATAAAGGACAAATTTTCACTTTTCAAAACTCAAGGCTTTACTTTTGCAACTTATTTTATACCTGCCCTTCTCAATAAATTTCTTGATAAAAAAGAAAGAAAGAGAAAGAAATTCTTGAGAAAGACCCTTCTCAAGCGTCTTGAGTGTGCTCAACTACTGAATACTACTGTAATTTTTTATTCTAAATAGTACATTTTTTCCAATAAATTCTTTCTTTCTTTCAAGAAAGATAATTAGTTTGTTTGTTACAATTTTAAATTTATATTTTTAATAAAACAGGGTTCTTGTTTTTATTTTATTAGTAATTAATATTCTGATTTCTATAAAAGATAACCACTATAGATAATTTTTAAATATGTAATGTGTTAATAATAGTCTATTTTCTTTAAACTAAGTTATTTAGTTAAAAAATTTCTTAATTGTATTACTTTAAAATTTTAATTATTAAGTTTTAAAAGATTTCATTAGATTTGTACAAATTTATTTTTAATTTAAATTAACACATCTATCTACTTTTGATTAAGATTTTATATAGTTAACGATAAATTATTCTCATATTTTATTTTATATTTTCCACTAATTTGGATGATAATCTAATTTGCTAATTCATTTATTATGTAAATTATCATATCTTTGGGTGTAAAATTGATCTTTATATCTACTAATGATCCTTCTGTGGGATATCAATAATTATTATGTGTACCAATGATGTTTACAGTGGTAACAATTTACGGGAGGTACCCATCATCTTTTCAGTACGAATAATCTTTGAATAAACATGCAGGCACAAACGGGACACCTAAACACATTCAGGCACAAATGGAGCAATTAAACAGATTCAGTCACAAAAAGGTTGCACTTTAACACAAACAAGCACCAACAGAGGGCACTCAAACACAGGCAGGCATAAACAGGGTGGACTTGAACAACATTCAGGCACCAACAGGGAGCACTTAAACAGATTCAGGCACAAAAAGGGAGCACTTTAACACAGGCAAGCACAAGCTGAAGGCACACAAACACAGGAAAGCAGGAAGCACTCAAGCATATACAGGCAAAAACAGGGAGCATCCAAACAAGGAGCACTTAAACAATAGTCAAGCAGAAACAAGGAGCACTTAAACAGAGAGGCACAAAAAGAGAGCACTTTAACACAGGCAAACACAAACAGGAGGCACTGAAACATGGTGCACTAGAGGAAGACAAACAAGGAGCACTCAAACACAGGCAGGCTCAAAAAGGGAGCACTCAAACACAGGCTGGCACAAGCAGGGAACACATACAAGCTCAAACAGGGAGCACTTAAACAGATTCAGGCACAAAAAGGGAGCACTTTAATACAGGAAGCACCAACAAAGGGCACTCAAACACAGGAAGGCACAAACAGGAAGCACTCAAACACAGGCATTTACAAACAACGAGCACTAAATCAACAGGGAGCATCCAAACACAGTCAGACACAAGCAACGAAAGCAAGGAGAGAAGGGAGCACTTAAACACAGGCAGGCACTCAAACACAGGCAGGCACAAACAGGGTGGACTTAACCACATGCAAGCACTTAAACAGATTTTGGCACAAAAAGGGAACACTTAAACACAGGCAAGTACCAACAGAGGGCACTCACCACATAGACAAAATAGGGAGCACTAAAACACAGGCAGGAACAAACAACGAGCACTCTATCAACAGGGAGCACCCAAACACAGGCAGACACAAACAAGGAGCACTTAAACACAGGTAGGACTTAAACAATAGTCAAGCAGAAACAAGGAGCACTTAAACACAGACAGGCACTCAAACAGGGAGAACCCAACACACGCAGGCACAAACAGGGTTGACTTAAACACAGGCAGGCACAAACAGGGAGAACTTAAACAGAGACAGGCACAAAAAGGGAGCACTTTAACACAGGCAAACACCAACAGGGGGCATTCAAACACAAGCAGGCATAAACAGAAGGCACTATAACACAGGCAGACACAAACACGGAGCACCCAAACGCAGACAGGGTCAAACAAGGGCTCAAACAGGGAAAACCCAACACACGCAGGTACAAATAGGGTGGACTTAAACACTGGCAGGCACAAACAGGGAGCACTTAAACAGATTTAGGCTCAAAAAGGGAGTACTTTAACACAGGCAAGCACCAACAAGGGGCATTCAAACACAGGAAGGCTCAAAAAGGGAGGACTCAAACACAGCGAGCACCCGACACAAGCAGGGTGGACTTAACCACATGCAAGCACTTAAACAGATTAAAGCACAAAAAGGGAACACTTAAAGACAGGCAAGTACCAACAGAGGGCACTCAAACACACACAGGCAAAATAGGGAGCACTCAAACACAGGCAGGAACAAACAACGAGCACTCTATCCACAGGGAGCACGCAAACACAGGAAGGCACAAACAAGGAGCACTTAAACACAGGTAGGACTTAAACAATAGTTAAGCAGAAACAAGGAGCACTTAAACACAGGCAGGCACTCAAACAGGGAGAATCCAACACACGTAGGCACAAATAGGGTTAAATTAAACACAGGCAGGCACAAACAGGGAATACTTAAACAGAGACAGGCACAAAAAGGAACACTTTAAAACAGGCAAACACCAACAGGGGGCATTCAAACACAAGTAGGCATAAACAGGAGGCACTATAACAAAGGCAGACACAAACACGGAGCACTCAAACGCAGGCAGGTTCAAACAAGGGCTCAAACAGGAAAAACCCAACACACGCAGGTACAAACAGGGTAGACTTAAACACAGGCAGGCACAAACAGTGAGCAATTAAACAGATTCAGGCTCAAAAATGTGAGTACTTTAACACAGGCAAGCACCAACAAGGGGCATTCAAACACAGGAAGGCAAAAACAAGAGGCACTCAAACATGGGGCACTATAACACAGGCAGGCACAAATAAGGAGCACTCAAACACAGGCAGGTTCAAACAAGGAGCACTCAAACACAGGCAGGCACAAACAGGGAGGATTTAAACACAGGCACTCACAAACAGGGAAAACACATGCAGCACAAACAGGTAGCACTTAAACAGATTCAGGCAGAAAAAGGGAGCACTTTATAACAGGTAAACACCTACAGGGGCCACTCAAACACAGGAACTCACAAACAAGGAGGACACAAACACAATCAGGCACATACAGAAGGCACTTAAACACAGGCGGGCACAAATATGGGGCACTCAAGCACATGCAGACACAAACAGGGAGCACTCAAACAGAAGCAGGCACAAACATGGGGCACTATAACACAGGCAGACACAAACAAGGAGCACTCAAACACACGAAGGCTCAAACAGGGAGCACTCAAACACAGGCAGGCACAAACAGGGTTGACTTAAACACAGGCAGGCACAAAAAGGGAGCACTTTAACACTGGCAAGAACCAACAGGGGGCATTCAAAAACAAGCAGGCATAAACAGGAGGCACTCAAACATGGGGCACTATAACACAGGAATACACAAACAAGAAGCACCCAAATACAGGCAGGCTCAAAAACGGAGCACTCAAACACAGGCAGGCACTAACAGGGAGCACTAAACACAGGCAGGCACAGACAGGGAGGATTTAAACATAGGCAGGCACAAACAGGGAAAACTTAAACACATCCAAGCACAAACAGGTAGCACTTAAACAGATTCAGGCAGAAAAAAGGAGACCTTTAAAACAGGTAAACACTTACGGGGGCAACCCAAGCACAGGAACGCACAAACAAGAAAGAGACAAACACAGGCAGGCACAAACAGAAGGCACTCAAACACAGGCAGGCACAAATATGGGGCTCTCAAGCACAGGCAGACACAAACAGGGAGCACTCAAACAACAGGAGGCACTCAAACAGAGGCAGGCACAAACATGGGGCACTATAACACAGACAGACACAAATAAGGGGCACTCAAACACAGGAAGGCTCAAACAGGGAGGACTCAAACACAGGCAGGCACAAACAGGGTTGACTTAAACACAGGCAGGCACAAAAAGGGAGCACTTTAACATAGGCAAACACCAACAGGGGGCATTCAAACACAAGCAGGCATAAACAGGAGGCACTCAAACATGGGGCACTATAACACAGGCTGACACAAACAAGGAGCACTCAAACACAGGCAGGCTCAAAAAGGGAGCACTCAAACACAGGCAGGCACTAACAGGGAGGACTTAAACACAGGCTGGAACAAACAGGGAACACTTAAACACATGCAAGCTCAAACCCGGAGCACTTAAACAGATTCAGGCACAAAAAGGGAGCACTTTAACACAGGCAAGTACCAACAGAGGGCACTCAAACACAGGAAGACACAAGCAGGCAATAACAAGAGGCACTATAACACAGGCAGACACAAACAAGGAGCACTCAAACACAGGTAGGCTCAAAAAGGGAGCACTCAAACACAGCGAGCACCCTACTTAGGCAGGCACAAACAGGATGCACTTAACCACATGCAAGCACTTAAGCAAATTTAGGCACAAAAAGGAAACACTTAAACACAGGCAAGTACCAACAGAGGGCACTCAAATTCACACAGGCAAAATAGGGAGCACTCAAACACAGGAAGGAACAACAACGAGCACTCTATCAACATGGAGCACTTAAACACAGGCAGGCACAAACAAGGAGCACTTAATCACAGGTAGGACTTAAACAATAGTCAAGCAGAAACAAGGAGCACTTAAACACAGGCAGGCACTCAAACAGGGAGAACCCAACACACGCAGGCACAAATAGGGTTAACTTAAACACAGGCAGCCCCAGACAGGGAGCACTTAAACAAAGACAGGCAAAAAAGGAACACTTTAACACAGGCAAACACCAACAGGGGGCATTCAAACACAAGCACGGATAAACAGGAAGCACTATAACACAGGCAGACACAAACACGGAGCACTCAAACGCAGGCAGGTTCAAACAAGTGCTCAAACAGGAAAAACCCAACACACGCAGGTACAAACTGAGTGAACTTAAACACAGGCAGGCACAAACATGGAGCACTTAAACAAATTCTAGCTCAAAAAGTGAGTACTTTAACACAGGCAAGCACCAACAAGGGGCATTCAAACACAGGAAGGCACAAATAGGCAAAAACAAGAGAGACTCAAACATGGGGCACTATAACACAGGCAGACACAAATAAGGAGCACTCAAACACAGGCAGCTTCAAACAGTTAGCACTCAAACACAGGCATGCGCAAACAGCGAGCACTCAAACACAGACAGGCACAAACAGGGAGGATTTAAACACATGTATGCACAAACAGGGAAAACTTAAACACATGCAAGCACAAACAGGTAGCACTTAAACAGATTCAGGCAGAAAAAGGGGGCACTTTAAAACAGGTAAACACCTACAGGGGCCACACAAACACAGGAACGCACAAACAATGAGGACACAAACACAGGCAGGCACAAACAGAAGGCACTCAAACACATGCAGGCACAAATATGGGGCACTCAAGCACAGACAGACACAAACAGGGAGCACTCAAACAGAGGCAGGCACAAACATGGGGCACTATAACACAGGCAGACACAAACAAGGAGCACTCAAACACAGGAAGGTTCAAACAGGGAGCACTCAAACACAGGCAGGCACAAACAGGGTTGACTTAAACACAGGCAGGCGCAAAAAGGGAGCACTTTAACACAGGCAAGCACCAATAGGGGGCATTCAAAAACAAGCAGGCATAAACAGGAGGCACTCAAACATGGGGCACTATAACACAGGCAGACACAAACAAGGAGCACTCAAACACAGGAAGGCTCAAACAGGAAGCACATATAGGCAAAAACAGGGAGCACTCAAACACAGGCAGGAACAAACGACGAGCATTCAATCAACAGAAAGCACCCAAACACGGTCAGGCACAAACAAGGAGCACTTAAACACAGGTAAGACTTAAATAATAAGCAGGCAGAAACAGAGAGCACTTAAACACAGGCAGGCACTCAAATAGGGAGAACCCAACATACACAAGCACAAACAAGGTGGAATTAAACACAGGCAGGCACAAACAGCGAGCACTTAGACACAGGCAGGCGCAAACAGGTTACACTCAAACGCAGGCAGTTACAAACAGAGAGCACTCAAACACAGGCATTAACAAACAACGAGCACTAAATCAATAAGGAGCATCCAAACACAGTCAGACACAAACAATGAGGACAAGGAGAGAAGGGAGTACTTAAACACAGGCAGGCACTCAAACACAGCGAGCACCCGACACAGGCAGGCACAAACAGTGTGGACTTAACAACATGCAAGCACTTAAACAGATTTAGGCACAAAAAGGGAGCATTTTAACACAGGCAAACACCAACAGTGGGCATTCAAACACAAGCAGGCATAAACAGGAGGCACTCAAACATGTGGCACTATAACACAGGCAGACACAAACAAGGAGCACTCAAACACACAGCAGGCTCAAAAAGGGAGCACTTAAACACAGCGAGCACCCGACACAGGCATGCACAAACAGGGTGGAGTTAACCACATGCAAGCACTTAAACAGATTTAGGCACAAAAAGGGAACACTTAAACACAGGCAAGTACCAAAAGAGGGCACTCAACAACACACAGGCAAAATAGGGAGCACTCAAACACAGGCAGGAACAACAACGAGCACTCTATCAACAGAGAGCACCCAAACACAGGCAGGCACAAACAGTGAGGATTTAAACACATGCAGGCACAAACAGGGAAAACTTAAACACATGCAAGCACAAACAGGTAGCACTTAAACAGATTCAGGCAGAAAAAGGGAGCACTTTAAAACAGGTAAACACCTACAGGGGCCACACAAACACAGGAACGCACAAACAGAAGGCACTCAAACACAGGCAGGCACAAATATGCGGCACTCAAGCACAGGCAGACACAAACAGGGATCACTCAAACAACAGGAGGCACTTAAACAGAGGCAGGCACAAACATGGGGCACTATAACACAGACAGACACAAACAAGGAGCACTCAAACACAGGAAGGCTCAAACAGGGAGGACTCAAACACAGGCAGGCACAAACAGGGTTGACTTAAACACAGGCAGGCACAAAAAGGGAGCACTTTAACACAGGCAAACACCAACAGGGGGCATTCAAACACAAGCAGGCACAAACAGAAGGCACTCAAACACAGACAGGCACAAATATGCGGCACTCAAGCACAGGCAGACACAAACAGGGATCACTCAAACAACAGGAGGCACTCAAACAGAGGCAGGCACAAACATGGGGCACTATAACACAGACAGACACAAACAAGGAGCACTCAAACACAGGAAGGCTCAAACAGGGAGGACTCAAACACAGGCAGGCACAAACAGGGTTGACTTAAACACAGGCAGGCACAAAAAGGGAGCACTTTAACACATGCAAACACCAACAGGGGGCATTCAAACACAAGTAGGCATAAACAGGAGGCACTCAAACACGGGGCACTATAACACAGGCTGACACAAACAAGGAGCACTCAAACACAGGCAGGTTCAAAAAGGGAGTACTCAAACACAGCGAGCACCCGAAACAGGCAGGCACAAACAGGGTGGACTTAACCACATGCAAGCACTTAAACATATTTAGGCACAAAAAGGGAACACTTAAACACAGGCAAGTACCAACAGAGGGCACTCAAACACACACAGGCAAAATAGGGAGCACTTAAACACAGGAAGGAAAAACAACGAGCACTCTATCAACAGAGAGCACCCAAACACAGGCAGGCACCAACAAGGAGCACTTAAACACAGGTAGGACTTAAACAATAGTCAAGCAGAAACAAGGAGCACTTAAACACAGGCAGACACTCAAATAGGGGAACCCAACACACGTAGGCACAAATAGGGTTGACTTAAACACATTCAGGCACAAATAGGGAGCACTTAAACAGAGACAGGCACAAAAAGGGAGCACTTTAACACAGGCAAACACCAACAGAGCGCATTCAAACACAAGCAGGCATAAACAGGAGGCACTCAAACATGGGGCACTATAACACAGGCAAACACAAACACGGAACACTCAAACGCAGGCAGGTTCAAACAAGGGCTCAAACAGGGAAAACTCAACACATGCAGGTACAAATAGGGTGGACTTAAACACAGGCAGGCCCAAACAGGGAGCACTTAAACAGATTCAGGTTCAAAAAGGGAGTACTTTAACACAGGCAAGCACCAACAAGGGGCATTCAAACACAGGAAGGCACAAACAGGCAAAAACAAGAGAGACTCAAACATGGGGCACTATAACACAGGCAGACACAAATAAGGAGCACTCAAACACAGGCAGGTTCAAACAGTTAGCACTCAAACACAGGCATGCACACACAGGGAGCACTCAAACACAGACAGGCACAAACAGAGAGGATTTAAACACATGCAGGCACAAACAGGGAAAACTTAAACACATGCAAGCACAAACAGGTAGCACTTAAACAGATTCAGGCAGAAAAAGGGGGCACTTTAAAACAGGTAAACACCTACAGGGGCCACACAAACACAGGAACGCACAAACAAGGAGGACACAAACACAGGCAGGCACAAACAGAAGGCACTCAAACACATGCAGGCACAAATATGGGGCACTCAAGCACAGACAGACACAAACAGGGAGCACTCAAACAGAGGCAGGCACAAACATGGGGCACTATAACACAGGCAGACACAAACAAGGAGCACTCAAACACAGGAAGGCTCAAACAGGGAGCACTCAAACACAGGCAGGCACAAACAGGGTTGACTTAAACACAGGCAGGCGCAAAAAGGGAGCACTTTAACACAGGCAAGCACCAATAGGGGGCATTCAAAAACAAGCAGGCATAAACAGGAGGCACTCAAACATGGGGCACTATAACACAGGCAGACACAAACAAGGAGCACTCAAACACAGGAAGGCTCAAACAGGAAGCACATATAGGCAAAAACAGGGAGCACTCAAACACAGGCAGGAACAAACGACGAGCATTCAATTAACAGAAAGCACCCAAATACGGTCAGGCACAAACAAGGAGCACAGCACAGGTAAGACTTAAATAATAAGCAGGCAGAAACAGAGAGCACTTAAACACAGGCAGGCACTCAAATAGGGAGAACCCAACATACGCAAGCACAAACAAGGTGGAATTAAACATAGGCAGGCACAAACAGCGAGCACTTAGACACAGGCAGGCGCAAACAGGTTACACTCAAACGCAGGCAGTTACAAACAGAGAGCACTCAAACACAGGCATTAACAAACAACGAGCACTAAATCAATAAGGAGCATCCAAACACAGTCAGACACAAACAATGAGGACAAGGAGAGAAGGGAGTACTTAAACACAGGCAGGCACTCAAACACAGCGAGCACCCGACACAGGCAGGCACAAACAGTGTGGACTTAACAACATGCAAGCACTTAAACAGATTTAGGCACAAAAAGGGAGCATTTTAACACAGGCAAACACCAACAGGGGGCATTCAAACACAAGCAGGCATAAACAGGAGGCACTCAAACATGTGGCACTATAACACAGGCAGACACAAACAAGGAGCACTCAAACACACAGCAGGCTCAAAAAGGGAGCACTTAAACACAGCGAGCACCCGACACAGGCAGGCACAAACAGGGTGGAGTTAACCACATGCAAGCACTTAAACAGATTTAGGCACAAAAAGGGAACACTTAAACACAGGCAAGTACCAAAAGAGGGCACTCAACAACACACAGGCAAAATAGGGAGCACTCAAACACAGGCAGGAACTACAACGAGCACTCTATCAACAGAGAGCACCCAAACACAGGCAGGCACAAACAGTGAGGATTTAAACACATGCAGGCACAAACAGGGAAAACTTAAACACATGCAAGCACAAACAGGTAGCACTTAAACAGATTCAGGCAGAAAAAGGGAGCACTTTAAAACAGGTAAACACCTACAAGGGCTACACAAACACAGGAACGCACAAACAGAAGGCACTCAAACACAGGCAGGCACAAATATGCGGCACTTAAGCATAGGCAGACACAAACAGGGATCACTCAAACAACAGGAGGCACTCAAACAGAGGCAGGCACAAACATGGGGCACTATAACACAGACAGACACAAACAAGGAGCACTCAAACACAGGAAGGCTCAAACAGGGAGGACTCAAACCCAGGCAGGCACAAACAGTGTTGACTTAAACACAGGCAGGCACAAAAAGGGAGCACTTTAACACAGGCAAACACCAACAGGGGGCATTCAAACACAAGCAGGCATAAACAGGAGGCACTCAAACACGGGGCACTATAACACAGGCTGACACAAACAAGGAGCACTCAAACACAGGCAGGTTCAAAAAGGGAGCACTCAAACACAGCGAGCACCCGACACAGGCAGGCACAAACAGGGTGGACTTAACCACATGCAAACACTTAAACATATTTAGGCACAAAAAGGGAACACTTAAACACAGGCAAGTACCAACAAAGGGCACTCAAACACACACAGGCAAAATAGGGAGCACTTAAACACAGGAAGGAAAAACAACGAGCACTCTATCAAAAGAGAGCACCCAAACACAGGCAGGCACCAACAAGGAGCACTTAAACACAGGTAGGACTTAAACAATAGTCAAGCAGAAACAAGGAGCACTTAAACACAGGCCGGCACTCAAATAGGGGAACCCAACACACGTAGGCACAAATAGGGTTGACTTAAACACATTCAGGCACAAACAGGGAGCACTTAAACAGAGACAGGCACAAAAAGGGAGCACTTTAACACAGGCAAACACCAAAGAGCGCATTCAAACACAAGCAGGCATAAACAGGAGGCACTCAAACATGGGGCACTATAACACAGGCAGACACAAACACGGAACACTCAAACATAGGAAGGCTCAAACAGGGAGCACTCAAACACAGGCAGGCACAAACAGGGTTGACTTAAACACAGGCAGGCGCAAAAAGGGAGCACTTTAACACAGGCAAGCACCAATAGGGGGCATTCAAAAACAAGCAGGCATAAACATGAGGCACTCAAACATGGGGCACTATAACACAGGCAGACACAAACAAGGAGCACTCAAACACAGGAAGGCTCAAACAGGAAGCACATATAGGCAAAAACAGGGAGCACTCAAACACAGGCAGGAACAAACGACGAGCATTCAATCAACAGAAAGCACCTAAACACGGTCAGGCACAAACAAGGAGCACTTAAACACAGGTAGGACTTAAATAATAAGCAGGCAGAAACAGGGAGCACTTAAACACAGGCAGGCACTCAAATAGGGAGAACCCAACATACGCAAGCACAAACAAGGTGGAATTAAACATAGGCAGGCACAAACAGCGAGCACTTAGACACAGGCAGGCGCAAACAGGTTACACTCAAACGCAGGCAGTTACAAACAAAGAGCACTCAAACACAGGCATTAACAAACAACGAGCACTAAATCAATAAGGAGCATCCAAACACAGTCAGACACAAACAATGAGGACAAGGAGAGAAGGGAGTACTTAAACACAGGCAGGCACTCAAACACAGCGAGCACCCGACACAGGCAGGCACAAACAGTGTGGACTTAACAACATGCAAGCACTTAAACAGATTTAGGCACAAAAAGGGAGCATTTTAACAGAAGCAAACACCAACAGTGGGCATTCAAACACAAGCAGGCATAAACAGGAGGCACTCAAACATGTGGCACTATAACACAGGCAGACACAAACAAGGAGCACTCAAACACACAGCAGGCTCAAAAAGGGAGCACTTAAACACAGCGAGCACCCGACACAGGCAGGCACAAACAGGGTGGAGTTAACCACATGCAAGCACTTAAACAGATTTAGGCACAAAAAGGGAACACTTAAACACAGGCAAGTACCAAAAGAGGGCACTCAACAACACACAGGCAAAATAGGGAGCACTCAAACACAGGCAGGAACTACAACGAGCACTCTATCAACAGAGAGCACCCAAACACAGGCAGGCACAAACAGTGAGGATTTAAACACATGCAGGCACAAACAGGGAAAACTTAAACACATACAAGCACAAACAGGTAGCACTTAAACAGATTCAGGCAGAAAAAGGGAGCACTTTAAAACAGGTAAACACCTACAAGGGCTACACAAACACAGGAACGCACAAACAGAAGGCACTCAAACACAGGCAGGCACAAATATGCGGCACTTAAGCATAGGCAGACACAAACAGGGATCACTCAAACAACAGGAGGCACTCAAACAGAGGCAGGCACAAACATGGGGCACTATAACACAGACAGACACAAACAAGGAGCACTCAAACACAGGAAGGCTCAAACAGGGAGGACTCAAACCCAGGCAGGCACAAACAGTGTTGACTTAAACACAGGCAGGCACAAAAAGGGAGCACTTTAACACAGGCAAACACCAACAGGGGGCATTCAAACACAAGCAGGCATAAACAGGAGGCACTCAAACATGGGGCACTATAACACAGACAGACACAAACAAGGAGCACTCAAACACAGGAAGGCTCAAACAGGGAGGACTCAAACACAGGCAGGCACAAACAGGGTTGACTTAAACACAGGCAGGCACAAAAAGGGAGCACTTTAACACAGGCAAACACCAACAGGGGGCATTCAAACACAAGCAGGCATAAACAGGAGGCACTCAAACACGGGGCACTATAACACAGGCTGACACAAACAAGGAGCACTCAAACACAGGCAGGTTCAAAAAGGGAGCACTCAAACACAGCGAGCACCCGACACAGGCAGGCACAAACAGGGTGGACTTAACCACATGCAAGCACTTAAACATATTTAGGCACAAAAAGGGAACACTTAAACACAGGCAAGTACCAACAGAGGGCACTCAAACACACACAGGCAAAATAGGGAGCACTTAAACACAGGAAGGAAAAACAACGAGCACTCTATCAACAGAGAGCACCCAAACACAGGCAGGCACAAACAAGGAGCACTTAAACACAGGTAGGACTTAAACAATAGTCAAGCAGAAACAAGGAGCACTTAAACACAGGCAGGCACTCAAATAGGGGAACCCAACACACGTAGGCACAAATAGGGTTGACTTAAACACATTCAGGCACAAATAGGGAGCACTTAAACAGAGACAGGCACAAAAAGGGAGCACTTTAACACAGGCAAACACCAACAGAGCGCATTCAAACACAAGCAGGCATAAACAGGAGGCACTCAAACATGGGGCACTATAACACAGGCAAACACAAACACGGAACACTCAAACGCAGGCAGGTTCAAACAAGGGCTCAAACAGGGAAAACCCAACACACGCAGGTACAAACAGGGTGGACTTAAACACAGGCAGGCACAAACAGGGAGCACTTAAACAGATTCAGGTTCAAAAAGGGAGTACTTTAACACAGGCAAGCACCAACAAGGGGCATTCAAACACAGGAAGGCACAAACAGGCAAAAACAAGAGAGACTCAAACATGGGGCTCTATAACACAGGCAGACACAAATAAGGAGCACTCAAACACAGGCAGGTTCAAACAGTTAGCACTCAAACACAGGCATGCACAAACAGGGAGCACTCAAACACAGACAGGCACAAACAGAGAGGATTTAAACACATGCAGGCACAAACAGGGAAAACTTAAACACATGCAAGCACAAACAGGTAGCACTTAAACAGATTCAGGCAGAAAAAGGGGGCACTTTAAAACAGGTAAACACCTACAGGGGCCACACAAACACAGGAACGCACAAACAAGGAGGACACAAACACAGGCAGGCACAAACAGAAGGCACTCAAACACATGCAGGCACAAATATGGGGCACTCAAGCACAGACAGACACAAACAGGGAGCACTCAAACAGAGGCAGGCACAAACATGGGGCACTATAACACAGGCAGACACAAACAAGGAGCACTCAAACACAGGAAGGCTCAAACAGGGAGCACTCAAACACAGGCAGGCACAAACAGGGTTGAATTAAACACAGGCAGGCGCAAAAAGGGAGCACTTTAACACAGGCAAGCACCAATAGGGGGCATTCAAAAACAAGCAGGCATAAACAGGAGGCACTCAAACATGGGGCACTATAACACAGGCAGGCACAAACAAGGAGCACTCAAACACAGGAAGGCTCAAACAGGAAGCACATATAGGCAAAAACAGGGAGCACTCAAACACAGGCAGGAACAAACGACGAGCATTCAATCAACAGAAAGCACCCAAATACGGTCAGGCACAAACAAGGAGCACTTAAACACAGGTAAGACTTAAATAATAAGCAGGCAGAAACAGAGAGCACTTAAACACAGGCAGGCACTCAAATAGGGAGAACCCAACATACGCAAGCACAAACAAGGTGGAATTAAACACAGGCAGTTACAAACAGAGAGCACTCAAACACAGGCATTAACAAACAACGAGCACTAAATCAATAAGGAGCATCCAAACACAGTCAGACACAAACAATGAGGACAAGGAGAGAAGGGAGCACTTAAACACAGGCAGGCACTCAAACACAGCGAGCACCCGACACAGGCAGGCACAAACAGTGTGGACTTAACAACATGCAAGCACTTAAACAGATTTAGGCACAAAAAGGGAGCATTTTAACACAGGCAAACACCAACAGTGGGCATTCAAACACAAGCAGGCATAAACAGGAGGCACTCAAACATGTGGCACTATAACACAGGCAGACACAAACAAGGAGCACTCAAACACACAGCAGGCTCAAAAAGGGAGCACTTAAACACAGCGAGCACCCGACACAGGCAGGCACAAACAGGGTGGAGTTAACCACATGCAAGCACTTAAACAGATTTAGGCACAAAAAGGGAACACTTAAACACAGGCAAGTACCAAAAGAGGGCACTCAACAACACACAGGCAAAATAGGGAGCACTCAAACACAGGCAGGAACAACAACGAGCACTCTATCAACAGAGAGCACCCAAACACAGGCAGGCACAAACAGTGAGGATTTAAACACATGCAGGCACAAACAGGGAAAACTTAAACACATGCAAGCACAAACAGGTAGCACTTAAACAGATTCAGGCAGAAAAAGGGGGCACTTTAAAACAGGTAAACACCTACAGGGGCCACACAAACACAGGAACGCACAAACAAGGAGGACACAAACACAGGCAGCCACAAACAGAAGGCACTCAAACACATGCAGGCACAAATATGGGGCACTCAAGCACAGACAGACACAAACAGGGAGCACTCAAACAGAGGCAGGCACAAACATGGGGCACTATAACACAGGCAGACACAAACAAGGAGCACTCAAACACAGGAAGGCTCAAACAGGGAGCACTCAAACACAGGCAGGCACAAACAGGGTTGACTTAAACACAGGCAGGCGCAAAAAGGGAGCACTTTAACACAGGCAAGCACCAATAGGGGGCATTCAAAAACAAGCAGGCATAAACAGGAGGCACTCAAACATGGGGCACTATAACACAGGCAGACACAAACAAGGAGCACTCAAACACAGGAAGGCTAAAACAGGAAGCACATATAGGCAAAAACAGGGAGCACTCAAACACAGGCAGGAACAAACGACGAGCATTCAATCAACAGAAAGCACCCAAATACGGTCAGGCACAAACAAGGAGCACAACACAGGTAAGATTTAAATAATAAGCAGGCAGAAACAGAGAGCACTTAAACACAGGCAGGCACTCAAATAGGGAGAACCCAACATACACAAGCACAAACAAGGTGGAATTAAACACAGGCAGGCACAAACAGCGAGCACTTAGACACAGGCAGGCGCAAACAGGTTACACTCAAACGCAGGCAGTTACAAACAGAGAGCACTCAAACACAGGCATTAACAAACAACGAGCACTAAATCAATAAGGAGCATCCAAACACAGTCAGACACAAACAATGAGGACAAGGAGAGAAGGGAGCACTTAAACACAGGCAGGCACTCAAACACAGCGAGCACCCGACACAGGCAGGCACAAACAGTGTGGACTTAACAACATGCAAGCACTTAAACAGATTTAGGCACAAAAAGGGAGCATTTTAACACAGGCAAACACCAACAGTGGGCATTCAAACACAAGCAGGCATAAACAGGAGGCACTCAAACATGTGGCACTATAACACAGGCAGACACAAACAAGGAGCACTCAAACACACAGCAGGCTCAAAAAGGGAGCACTTAAACACAGCGAGCACCCGACACAGGCAGGCACAAACAGGGTGGAGTTAACCACATGCAAGCACTTAAACAGATTTAGGCACAAAAAGGGAACACTTAAACACAGGCAAGTACCAAAAGAGGGCACTCAACAACACACAGGCAAAATAGGGAGCACTCAAACACAGGCAGGAACAACAACGAGCACTCTATCAACAGAGAGCACCCAAACACAGGCAGGCACAAACAGTGAGGATTTAAACACATGCAGGCACAAACAGGGAAAACTTAAACACATGCAAGCACAAACAGGTAGCACTTAAACAGATTCAGGCAGAAAAAGGGGCACTTTAAAACAGGTAAACACCTACAGGGGCCACACAAACACAGGAACGCACAAACAAGGAGGACACAAACACAGGCAGCCACAAACAGAAGGCACTCAAACACATGCAGGCACAAATATGGGGCACTCAAGCACAGACAGACACAAACAGGGAGCACTCAAACAGAGGCAGGCACAAACATGGGGCACTATAACACAGGCAGACACAAACAAGGAGCACTCAAACACAGGAAGGCTCAAACAGGGAGCACTCAAACACAGGCAGGCACAAACAGGGTTGACTTAAACACAGGCAGGCGCAAAAAGGGAGCATTTTAACACAGGCAAGCACCAATAGGGGGCATTCAAAAACAAGCAGGCATAAACAGGAGGCACTCAAACATGGGGCACTATAACACAGGCAGACACAAACAAGGAGCACTCAAACACAGGAAGGCTAAAACAGGAAGCACATATAGGCAAAAACAGGGAGCACTCAAACACAGGCAGGAACAAACGACGAGCATTCAATCAACAGAAAGCACCCAAATACGGTCAGGCACAAACAAGGAGCACAACACAGGTAAGACTTAAATAATAAGCAGGCAGAAACAGAGAGCACTTAAACACAGGCAGGCACTCAAATAGGGAGAACCCAACATACGCAAACACAAACAAGGTGGAATTAACCATAGGCAGGCACAAACAGCGAGCGCTTAGACACAGGCAGGCGCAAACAGGTTACACTCAAACGCAGGCAGTTACAAACAGAGAGCACTCAAACACAGGCATTAACAAACAACGAGCACTAAATCAACAAGGAGCATCCAAACACAGTCAGACACAAACAATGAGGACAAGGAGAGAAGGGAGCACTTAAACACAGGCAGGCACTCAAACACAGCGAGCACCGAACAGAGGCAGGCACAAACAGTGTGGACTTAACAACATGCAAGCACTTAAACAGATTTAGGCACAAAAAGGGAGCATTTTAACACAGGCAAACACCAACAGTGGGCATTCAAACACAAGCAGGCATAAACAGGAGGCACTCAAACATGTGGCACTATAACACAGGCAGACACAAACAAGGAGCACTCAAACACACAGCAGGCTCAAAAAGGGAGCACTCAAACACAGCGAGCACCCGACACAGGCAGGCACAAACAGGGTGGAGTTAACCACATGCAAGCACTTAAACAGATTTAGGCACAAAAAGGGAACACTTAAACACAGGCAAGTACCAAAAGAGGGCACTCAACAACACACAGGCAAAATAGGGAGCACTCAAACACAGGCAGGAACAACAACGAGCACTCTATCAACAGAGAGCACCCAAACACAGGCAGGCACAAACAGTGAGGATTTAAACACATGCAGGCACAAACAGGGAAAACTTAAACACATGCAAGCACAAACAGGTAGCACTTAAACAGATTCAGGCAGAAAAAGGGAGCACTTTAAAACGGGTAAACACCTACAGGGCCACACAAACACAGGAAAGCACAAACAGAAGGCACTCAAACACAGGCAGGCATAAACAGGAGGCACTCAAATATGGGGCACTATAACACAGGCTGACACAAACAAGGAGCACTCAAACACAAGCAGGCTCAAAAAGGGAGCACTCAAACACAGCGAGCACCCGACACAGGCAGGCACAAACAGGGTGGACTTAACCACATGCAAGCACTTAAACATATTTAGGCACAAAAAGGGAACACTTAAACACAGGCAAGTACCAACAGAGGGTACTCAAACACACACAGACAAGATAGGGAGAACTCAAACACAGGCAGGAACAACAACGAGCACTCTATCAACATGGAGCACCCAAACACAGGCAGGCACAAACAAGGAGCACTTAAACACAGGTAGGACTTAAACAATAGTCAAGCAGAAACAAGGAGCACTTAAACACAGGCAGGCACTCAAACAGGGGAACCCAACACACGTATGCACAAATAGGGTTGACTTAAACACATTCAGGCACAAACAGGGAGCACTTAAACAGAGACAGGCACAAAAAGGGAGCACTTTAACACAGGCAAACACCAACAGGAGGCATTCAAACACAAGCAGGCATAAACAGG
>JAUIRK010000153.1:0-130918 GCA_030549495.1 Nectonema munidae | reverse complement strand
GAACTGTTCTTTTTTTATTTATAATTGTATAAATAAAACTTTTTTTAGACAATTTAGACGATTTATTATTTATAGAAACAAACTGTTGTCGGTCACAAAGATAACTACTTAAGAGTTCTAAAAACTTGCCTCTAAACCCGTATTTGTGTAGCTTTATTAAAAGGTAATCATAGTTAATGCTATCAAATGCTTTAGAGAAATCAATAAAAATTGCACAGGATTCATATTCATTTTCTAAAGACTCTATATTAAAACTGATAAGTTTCCTCACTGCAATATCGGTCGACATTCCAGCTCTAAAACTATATTGTCTAGAATTAATAATATCAAATTTATCTGCAAACTTAATCATACGATTAAAAACAATTTTTTCAAAAATTTTACATAGAAAAGGAAGAATACTGATGGGTCTATAGCTATTACAGCTTTTTTTGTCACCCGATTTAAAAATAGGAGTTACTTTAGCTATTTTGAGATTATATGGATAGCATTTTTCTGATAACATTTTATTAAAAAGGATATACAAGTTTTTCAATAAAAAGAGAACAATAATTTTAAAGAATTGAAATAATTAGCAGTAATTAAAATTTCATTGATAGAAATCTCATCAAAAAAGAAGGAATTGGTTACGGGAGTGATATTGAAATTAGGAGACACAACGGACATGGACTCATGGCAGATGGTAGAGGTGAAAAAGTTATTCAATTGATTCGGGTCTAAAGGGACAGGTTCATAACGATTGCGACCTAGTATATTATTTATTACCTTCCAAGAAGCCTTAATATCATTTTTAGAACTTAATAATTTGGAAAAACTCATTTTTCAGCAACGTTACTTTTTATTATTCAGATTTCTAACTAATTTGTAAGAATTCCAAATTCCTAACTTTTAAGTATTTATGGAATAGCTTATCTTTGATTTTTTTCAATTCTTTAAGTTCAGTTGAAAACCATGTATTAGCTTTAGGAAAACGATGGTTATTGGAAACAAAAGGAAAACTTATGTTAATGATGTAGTTAATTTTTTCTATTAATTTATCATAGTAATCGTTAACATTTTTGAATTCCCAATTTTCTCTCCACAAATTAAAATAAAAATGCTTGAAATTTTTGTTACTAAAAACTCTGAAACATTCATTTTTTTCATCTACATTTGTAAGATTATTAAAATAGTTTTTGTACAATATGAAGTTAGGAAAATGATGTGAAATGTCAACCATGATATTGCCTGAAAAGCTACAATTACACTCAAAATTAGTAAAAATATTATCAAACCAAGTGTGACTTAGTTTATAAATTCTAGTCGAACCTAAAATTTTGGGAAAAAAATTTTTTTCATATAATAAATTATAAAAATCAAAAACATCATTACATATATCAAACTTATTCATATCTAAATTAAAATCTCCTAAAATAAACGTATTCTTATTACTTTGGCTATGAAAGAGAAGATTTTCTAATTCTGATAAAAAAAAGTTTAACTTCGGAACTGGGGGCCGGTAAATTGAGATGATTCTGAAACTTGAAAAGTCAACAATCATAAATTCAAAAGAGGAGATTTCAAGACAGGTACTAACTAATGTATATCTAAAATTTTCTTTAACCACCTCGACGTTGAATACGTTCTGAAGAAACAAAATTAAAACCCTTTAAATCCTTATAACAACTTGGTTGCCATATTTCTGTTAGTGCGAAAATATCAATGTTAGGATAACCTACTTCATCAATAAACGTATTAATATATTCATAATTTTTGTTTAAACTTCGACAGTTGAGGTGAAAAAGTGAAAGATTACGTGGTGAGACTCTATTATTTTGTGAATCAAACAATTGTTTAAGACCATCAATAGTATAAAAGTTGAAGTCAACCTTGGGAAAAGTAAATCCTTTAAAGTTATTAATGTATTTATTCATTTATTATAACACTTTGATTAGACATAATATTTGTATTATTTTTGATGTACTCACATTTACTTATTCGAATAGGGCAGTTAAAATCAAAAGCATTATGGCTAGAATGATTCATTTTTTTAATTAAGCAATTGGAACATTTAAATAATTCAACTTTGGAAGATACAGGACATGTAGTATACAGATGAGAGCCTGCACAGAATTTACATGTAGGTAAATTAGAAGACTTACAATACGAAGCAGTGTGCCCATACTTACAACAAATATTACACTGTTTAGCTGAATAAAAATCAAAAACATGGTGACAATTATACCCAATAAACAAGCAGTTATTATTACTTTTAATTAAAGATCTTATTTCAGGATCTTCAGTGAAAACTATAATTTTTTTGCTGGTTTTTGAATTTATCTTTGAGAAAAGAATTTTGAAAACTTTGCCTTCATCAAAGTATTTTTTAATATAGTCGTTTTTATCATATATTGAATTTAAAACTACATCGTCATCCAACTCAGAACTAAGATGATTAATCATAATTTTAGGATTAAAAATTGGTTTTCTATTAATTTTAACAGTTTTGTCATCTTTTAACTTATTTACAAAATATTTTTTAGCATTTTCTAAAGAATTAGAATCGGGAAAATAATACTTAAGGGTATTTTTATTAGTTTTTAAATTTGTAACTTTATTTTTCGATAGTTCAGAATTTGAAAACTCTTTAAATTTTAAAACATCTTCCTGCTTCTCAAATTCGACATTAAGAAAACTTGTTTTTTTAAGAGCATCAGAATAGGTAGCTTCATAATTATTATCATCAGTAGAAACCTCAGTAAAAGTTTGAGAGTCTGTTATTAGATTCGCTCTTTTTGCAACGAAATCGAAGTTTTTATCAAATTCAAAAGCATTGAGGATACTTTTAACGCTTTTATCTATTGAAGATAATTTATTATTGAAAGAACATTCAACATCATAATTTTTAATAATTTTTGAAAGGCTTAGTTTAATTTTTTTTTTGAATATGTGTCAATTTTATCAATTCTTTTAATTTATCAATATGCTCCATGCTAGAAACTATTTGAAGAAACAAAACCGTACAAAAAATTACAGTTAGACACAGTAAAAATTTAAAGAAATTTAAAAAATTGACAATAGCGTTATAATATCGAAATATATTTAAAATGAAAAATCTATTAAATGTTTCGTAATAGAAAATTATCAAAATCCTGTAAAATAGAGCGCCATGTTTTAGGTGAATCAAAACTAAAATTTTATTAGAAAAAGACATTATCTATTTAAAATTATGTACATTCAAAAAACTTGTTTTTTCGCTGAAAAATAAAATAATTATTTTTATTATTTTTTTTAAATAAAGAATATTTTTATTTATATTTTTCTTCGGATAGACATAGCTTTAAATATCGATATAACAGAAATGAAGGAAAAAATAAAACTTTTAACATTTTTTCAAATATAAAAAAATATATTTACAATAAATATAGCTAAATTATATTTTTTCTGAATAAGAGACTCAAGTTCTATAAGTAAGTTAAGTTTCAATTGATCGTATTGTGTTATTGCTTAGTAATTGAGCAATAGGTAATGTTATGGATTTTTGACAGACCCTAATTTTTAAAAAAAATTTTGTAACCCCTATTAAAGTTTATTTAATATTTCAATATTGATTTTGTATTAATTTCTAAATTCCTTCTTTTCCTGATATTTCTTCTTAATTTTGTTTTTATAATCATATTTAACTCAGTGGCCTTTTACGTTGATGCAAAATTCTATTTAGCATGATGTAGGGTTCCCATTTTTCACCTCTTCCTTTTGAAAATTATCTCATATTAATAATTTGGTTAATAAAAAAAAGATCACAATTTAGTTATGATGTGATAACACATCTGGATGAGTAGTTGCTGTTTAGGGATCGCAAACATAAGGGGGATGTCAGTCGAAGTTTGCCGAGTAGGAGAAAAATTATACGAACCAGACTCCAAATACTTACAAAAATCTGACTTAGAATTTTTTCATTTTTAAATACTTAAGAAATTCTAACTATTTTTGAATATCTTATAAACTCAATATCTCGTTTTTATATAATATAAAAACAATTATATTCGAACTATTATTCTACTTATTAACTACTAATTGTTGCTGACTTCTGATTTACAATCTAGTGATGGTCAACCGTAGTACGCTTTGTAAATTATTATCAGTGTTTTTGTCTGTTTTGCATCATATTATGTGTAATAGTTGTACATTTTTCTTTGAGTCTTAATTTTTGTTCATCACCTTTATTTTTATAAAATATTTATACCTAAAGAAAAACCAAATTTCTATCAATAAAATCATGATAAATGTAAAGATTGCATTCATATGAAATGCACGCTGGTAAAGCCACATTAAAATTAAAGATTTATGAAAAATTGCTCAAATGTAAAATTTAAAACTTGCTAAAATCAAAAATTGAGCAATTTAGTTATTAAATCAATTTTTGAAGCGAGATAATAAAACTTACTATATTCTTATTATAAGCATTGAACCTTAAAGTTTAATTCTTTCCAGATTTCTAATATTTTTAGAACAAAATACTTTTATTTTCGAAATATTTGAAGCCACCATGATATTTTATAAGTCATCTCTTATAACCTTTATTCAAAAAAGTGCACGAACTTTTGATTCCAATTAAAAAGGTTTTTTTAGGTATGTGCTGACAGTTTTTGGGCCAAACTCTTATGTATGTATCAATTGTTATAAATAGAAGCACGCGATTTGGTCTACAACCTAAACGAGATTTCGTCGATAACTTTGTAATGATTATTATTAATGAGTAAATATCATATTCTTCTGTCAAAGAAATTTTTTGTTCCCATTTATGACCAACGATACAACAAAAATTGTATATTCAGAATAGGGTAGGTTGATTTTTTATTTTTTTAAAAATCACATTTTGAACAAGTATACTGTAGTCAAAGAATCTTTAAAAATAATATCTATACCAAAAATTTAGTTATTTCGTCCACGTACTTTTTGCGAATTTTAAGTTGAAGTTGAATACTATACGGAAAGCATTATTTTATGTTGCTATATACTAGTCTTATCACTGAATAAACATCACCCGAACAATAAATCTATTTAAAAAAATACTGGCTGAACATTTTTGATGATTTGGTGAAAAATAGTAATAATAAAAATTTTGATGTAGCAGTATAAACTATTATAAATTTGAAATAATATGCCTTTGACAAAAAAGATTGACTAATTCTGCTTATTAGTTTTGTCAAAATAGATTTCAAAACCATATGATCAAGAGGACATATTTTGCAAACAACCCAACATTCTTCTTGCAATATTATGAAGTTACTTTGTTCGTAAAGAAGCCTCTGATCATAACTGAGACCTTTTAAATATTTTCTTAAAGAAATCTTTGGCTAAACGAGTTTCAACAACTTCAAAATTTACTTCTGGTTCATTATGTATGTCTGGATAAGCTGTAACTTCATCTAAATATTTAAAAAGTTCGAAATGGAAGTTCTGTTTGGTGAAGATTGAAGCCAATAGTGTGAAGATTTTTTCGAAAATTTTTCCAAATTTCAAGACAAACAATTTCTAGCCTGCATTAGTTGCATTAAGCATATACTTTTCAAACTCTCATATTCCTCAAGAACAAAGTTTCTTGAACAAAATTACATGTGGTGCTATTTATAGGGATTGTTATATGGGTTAAATAGGTTCCTTGAGATTTTTTATCAAATGTGAACATAAGATGATGTTTAACTACAACACACTTTTAGAGTATAATTCTGTTTTCTTATGTGCTCTTTTCTATATGGGGTCATTCACAATTGATGTCAACCAAAAACTGGGGGAGGGGGGTGTTGATAAGTAATATAGCTAAGTCTCTAACTAACTTGGGGGAGGGGGGCGAAGCAAAAAAAGGTTGACGTCTATTGTGAATGACTCCTTAGGCTTTTCAACTATTTTTCCATCTACAAATTGGGATTTTGTTTTTATCTCATCATTTTTCCTTATCTCATTTTACTTATTTACGAATAATCTACTAACTTTTTAATAAATGTCTAATGTTATGGAGCAGAGCGTTTACTGCTTCACGTCGTTAATTTGATAAACATTCATTCCAATTTATTTTTCCGAATACTGTCACTTTTCTCACAAGTTCCATCGCATATCTTCGTAAATTAATAAGGTTATTATAACTTTCTACTCTTTGTATAGTGATTTTCATTCACCCTCTTCCATCTTAATTTTAGAAGAAAGAATAAAATTTTCCATCTTGCTAATTAAAAAAAATATACTAGCTTGAGAGCTAGATGTGAAAGAAAAAATGTTAACCTATTTATCTAATTCAGTACTTTTTTCTAATAAAACTTTGTATTTGAAGAGGCAAGGGCAATAGATCATATTTGAAAAGCATCATTGATATCGAAGAAATGCCATATCTTCAATTGGAACTTTTGCTAAGCAGAGCTAACACATGCTTTTTATTCTTGGGTGAAATTAGTTTTTATTACAATAAACTATCCAATCATTAAAAGGCGCAGAATAAGTACACGAACAAACAGATAAGTCTTCAAGGTTTTTGAGTTTTTCATCTTAATTTCGCTTGAAGTAGCTTTTGCATGTTTGGCATTCATCTCTTTCACAACGATTATCTAATTTTTTAATTTTCTAGCTTAAAATTTTTCATCAATTGAAAGTAATTGGATTAACTCAAAAGCAGATAAATCTGAGAACACTGAAATCTTTTCAATAATTGTGCATACGTGCGATATAGGGAAAGAATTAAGGAATTCTAGATAATAATATGATAAGATGCATGCCTTTTACAATTCTTCATTTTTATTTTTTCTTTATCGGGGGACTTCCTACCATTTATTTCTTTTTATTTACAATTTTAAATTCAATTTAAAAATAGGACTTAAAACTAGGAGAAGATTCAATAAAAAAAAATTCACTACAATTCTGCCTCTTTTTATTATCTATTAGTAATCAAGTTTGTACTTAATTAAAAAATTCAAGACTGTGTGAACGATAAGTTACCATATTCAATAGGGGATTTATAAGTCGAAAAATTCATTATTGATCAATATTTTTTACTTTTATTTTTGACTCTTCTATTTATATACATATTATTCTTAATATTCTTAAAGAAAATTTTTAATTAAAACTAAAATTTGCTGAATTCAAAATGTACAAACTTAAAATTATGTTTTCTATAGTTTATATAAAAAATGCATATAATTCATTGACCGAAAATTTTTACTTTAAATAGCTTATAAAATATTTGGCCTACTTTTAACAGCTTTCCATGTTTTTTTTCTTTTTTATTATTTCAAATGTAAAATATTTATATTATATTGTATTTTTTAGACAGAATAAATAACTTATAAATAGCATGCGATTCCTCTTTTAAGACTTGTTCACATAGATATTCAAGGTTTCCTAAAGAACATCTGAAATAATGAAGAATAATAATTCCAGTAAAAAGGCATTTTACAAGTTTCTCTCTAAGGCATGGCAGGAACGGATGAAAGAAAGTATATTCGCTTCTCAACTGCGGACCTTGCTTAGCAACAAGCAAGATCACATTAACTTTATAAGTATTTTACTATCCATTCTATGCTCTTATACTCTCATTAATAACAATTTTGCCTAGAATCTTTATTGAGCCAAGCAACATCAACTTCCTATCCAAATGAATTTTATTTCAACTATTTGGATTTTGTTCTTGAAAATAAAGTAATGATTTAATATATCTTTCTTTCATTTTTTAAGTGCTTCCTTTCTTTAATAAAGTTTAGCACTAATGAACACCGGCTAAACTTTCTTTATGGATGACTAGAATTTTGAACCTAGCTTCACAACATAATCGTTAAACAAAAAATTTAATACGATTGAAATGATTTTTTGGCATAATTTTTGTATAAGATATTTTAAAAATTGAACTCTTTATGTATAATCAAAGGTTAAAAATTTTTTGATATTAATTTTTATTACTATTAAATTATGGTATTGAAGGAAATGATACCAAAAATTTTATTTTTCATATACACTACTTATATTCTATTTGAGAACATAAGTGAAAGTATATTAAAAAAAGGCGAACCTAAAAATTTAGTTAAGAAAAATTTGTATAAAATGATCGTTTTTAAATTAATGAATATGCAAAGAAAAAATTATTTTCACTTATTTTTATTTTTCAATCTTTTTGCTACCAGAAGTGCACACGACAAAATTTCTATTTCCATTTTTCATGTCTTGAAATCATTCAATGATTCAATTTATCATACTTTGGAGTACATAAAAGTTCTGATGTAAAATTCTATGAAAGATGAAAAGATTTTATCCAAGCTCCTTCGGATAAGACCATGATATTTAAAACCTTAGATCTCTCTTACAACTTTGGTAATTGATGTATAAAATGAAATTCTTTTTTTTACCTAAAAATATTATGTAAATGGCTAACTACGATGTTGTTTAGAATATTAGCGCCATCCATACCGATGTTATGAGTTATGAGACTCTATTAATGTTATGATTCGAACTTTATTTTAATTTTAGTTGGCTGGCAAGCCAGATTTTTTTTGTTGTCGGTATCGCATCCATGGGGAAGAATAATCTTCTATAGCTGGACAGATGGTAAGGATAGTCACGATTGGGAATCGAACCCAGACCATGTGGATCACGACCCTACGCTCCTACCACTAGGCGATATGCAGATGAATTTTTTATCATCACTGTCTCCCCGATTAGCCATTTCAATTCCTTGAAAGGCATAATTGAATATTTAATTAAAACTTATTTGGCAATTTCAGTTGCTTAAAAACGCAATAGTATATTCAAATAAAAATGTTGTTTCCTGTATTCCAATATCATCCCTTCAAAATACTAGTAAAATGTAATGAAGCAAAAAATTTAATCAACTAATTTACTGATAGATAACTAACCAAACACTATTAAAAAAGTTAAAGGAAAGAGAAGAAGAAAAAATAATAATTCACTCTTTTTAAAACGAGCAAAATGAATAAAAGGAAAGATAATTAAGATATTATGGTTGTGAAAGACTTAAAAATACTTTTTCAATATTTCTCTTTATATCATTTTTATCTTCGTGATTTTCTTATTGTCAATTTTGTTTAGGCAGTTGAAATATCGGCCTTCTTTTCCGTTATTTCCAAAAATTCTTATCTTCAAGGAAAGCCAAAATGCTTCTGTCGTATTCTTCAAGTTGTTAACACTTCGCTTCCTAGTGAAATTAGGTAACACTTTGTTAATAAAATGGAATTATGTTGAAGACTATCACTTCTTTTTCTTCATTCAAAATACGAAAAATTGAATGGCGTAATGGCTACCGCTATGATTTAATATTTAATATTAAAATTTATAAAGATTCTATCTCCTACATACAACTTTATGTACCTCTTATATAAGCCTTCTTTTAAAGATGAACGATTTTCATTATTTCAATTTTTTTTACCCCCTTTTGACATCAGATTTAGAATGTTAATTAAACGTTACTTTTTATTGGTTCTGCATTATAGCCACACTGCTATTCTACAGTATCGTGCAAAGTTTTTCGGCCACCCCTGAGTAATTCATCCTTTGAAAAAATCATCATATGTTTCATGACTAAATGTTTTCAAAGTAACTTTTCTTTTACCTCATTCCTTTAGATCTTATAACATATTTGCATCCATAATAACAAAAGTGAATTTTGTTTCATCGCTGAAAATCCATTTTTGCCTATCAGACATACTCTAAATTACTTTTTCTTTTATAATATAGTTTTTAGTTGTGGCCGAAAACTTTTGCACGCCACTGTATAATATTCACGCACGTATATGGCAAAGAAAGTGATGATGTGTTATCCAGATGGCGATAATGGGATGAATTATTTTTGCATTGTTAATTAAAATGATATACGCTAAAATTCTGATATGTAAATGTTGTCCGATTATCCAATATAAAAATTATTACAATTAAATTAATTTGATTAATTTTTTAAAAATCACTCGAATAGAACATATAGAATAGATCAAAAGATTAATTTATTAAATTTAAAAAATAATAAAATAAGAATTTGAAAATTATAATATTTAAGGAATTCTTGAAATATTTTATGTTTGAGTTTCTTAATACAAATAAATTAAAAAAATAAAACATTGAGAAAAAACTGTTTTATTATTACTTCATGATTACAAAATGTACTAAAAAAAAATAAAAACAAAAAAAACAGATGAGTTTGAAAAGTTTAATAATGTTATTTTTTATTGAAAATATTTTTAATAATTTGAATGATATTTTTCAGAAAAGTGATCCGATATATACGAATAAATTTCTTTTGATTTTTGCTATTAGGATCAGAAAAATTATCCGATATATTTAATACCGGATCCATTATATGTGATTTTTTAATAAGAAAAATTTAAGAAATGATTGGGACAAAAGTATTTGTCCAATATATACGATTATCCGATTTATCCGAGTCCGTTATATCCGAGTTTTACTGTATTTTACCGAAGCGCGTACGTTGGGAAGGCGAAAGATGGTTTGTCTTCCCATAATAACCATAATCTTAACAAAATTTAATTATAAATAACTAACCTCAAAAATGAATAACGATGATAATTATTTATCATCGGAGGAGAATAAGTTCACCTGTTTCTACTTACCCCATTTTTATATCAAGTTTTGCTTCAATTTATTTGCGGCTATCATTAAATCTATTTTTGAAGGATTTCCAAACTTATTCTTAAGTATTTTTTTAAAAAGTTTTTTTAAGTTAAATAATGTTAAATTATAAATACATTTAACAAATGTTTGTTAATAAGTTGTTTTTGTTTTTTTTTTTGATTTACTTCTATTTCTTATCTATAAAAAGTATGCTTAGTTGTCCTTTTAACTATATGTTTTTTAGAGTAATGTCCAGTCGTTTGAGCTAAGTTGTTCGGCGAAATCATTTTCAGCCAAATTAAATTTTTTTCATTTGAGGAATCTGAATATGTTTTTAAGAAGCTTTGACTAAAATTAATGAAAGCAATGTCAGCTTGTGTGAACCTTAAACTGAAAAATTGAAGTGTACACTTTTGTTTCTGAAAGAAATAATTAATACTAATATAATCTCTAATTCTTCCACATCCTTGAAAAACGTTTGTTTGTTAGTTATTCAGTTAGTTACATTAGAAAATGTTCGATATTGTATTGTTCGCTTGAGATTATCGCTCGCTCTTAATGTTTCGCTTATAGTAACCTCGCTCAAAAAGAATACAATCATTTGAGTAAAGGTTAGAAATAGACCAAAAGAATTTTCATTGTGATTTCAAGGTTATCACTACTCTTGATTCTTTTTTTACTATTTTTCTATAGTTCAGTGTATTTGATTTTAGTCAAGTGTTTTCTAACCTGGGGCAATTTGATTGGTTAAAAATAAAAAATATTCAAATTTTTTATCCAATCAGAACTAAGAGTTTTGTGTATATATTATAGATAACTATGTTGCATCCATTATATAGGAGTTGTGTCTTTTTTTCAAAACCGTATATTGCATGCTTGGTGAATCTCTACATATGGATCATTTTAAATGTCAATCATCTACTCACCTCTCATCTTCAACAAAATCTCAGTATTGATTGTGTGGTTGAAATGGCATGCAATATTTTCAGCCAAGTTTATTCCAATCACTTATTAACTCTACAATTTATTTTTGCTTTCCACTTTGACACAAGTAATACGTTATGCTTTTTCTTCAGAATGTTTATTTAAATATTTATCAAAAATAATGATTTGTTTTGTATTTGTATTTTGTTGTACTTCTACCTCAATTTTTCCCTCGTTTATTATTCACAGAGTATTTTATGCGCATTCTGTATTAGCTGGTCTATAAGATAAACATTTTTATTTCGTTTCTTTTAAAGAGTTTCATTATGCATCGAAAAGCGAAAAGAATGAAATACGAAACAGATTTCAAACTTAAAATGGTCGGCTTAACACAAAACCCCCGATGAAAGCAACGGTTTTAAAGCAACTGTATCTTAGTGTTCCATGTTTATGCAGAGCATGATTTAGTAATAAGACGCCAAAGCAGCATTACCAAAAAATTACCTCTTGATATCGAAAGAAAGATAATCAATTTTCAACGATTTGTAATTCAAGACAGAAAAAATATAACCTTGAATTGTATTGATATGGAGGGATATTTTATGAATTTTAATATGGTTGAAACAGAAGCTTAGATTCAAAAGGGATACAAATTGTGTTGTTAAAAAATGGGCTACGAAAAGACTCAATTTACATCGATACTATCATGTACAGTAGATGGTGCTAAATTGAAGCCCTTCTTAATTTTTTAAGAAAAACCATACCATAGATAAAATTTCTTACTTATCTTTTAGTTAATATGAATCCAAATGATTGGATCAATGAAAAAGGAATAAAAGTATGATTTAAGTATGTTTATCGCTGGTTTTGGAAGCATGGTTGTCAAAGCCGAAAAATAATGTTCGACTTCGACTCTACCTATTTGTCATTTTTCGACTGCAACTTCGTTTGTGTATAGTTTTTTAACGCTGGTGACTCAACCTATTTATAATAATGGGATTAGACTTTAAAAAATTATAATTCTGCAACACAAGTTTTTCTGTCTCAAATATAGCATTTTCAGTTTAAGTTCGTCCTTTTTGTTCGTCCTTTTTCATTTTAAGTTCGTCCTTTTTCATTTTAAGTTCGTCCTTTTTCATTTAAGCTCGTCTTTTTTCATTTAAGTTCGCCTTTTTTATTTTAAGTTTGTCCGCATTAGTTTGCCTTTTTTACTATACAAAAATAAATTGTTAATTATTTTTTGTTTATCATACCTACTAAATCTTATGAAAATTGTAAAAATTTTCAATATTTAACTTTAACTAAAATATTTTAATTTTTTTAGTGATTTTATTTTTTTTTAATCTAAATTATGTAAAACTTTGTAGGTTTTGATCAGTAAATTTTAAATTAATTCAAGTTTAAAAGATGATCTTAAACTTTGAAATTAAACTATCAAGTAGTACTTTTATATTTGGCTAAATTAATATGTTATGTATTCTTAGCATTTCTTCAACTCGCCTGCTCATTTAAAAAAATAAATAAAAACATTTTAAAAATACGGTAGAAACATGATATTAATGTTAAAAAAAAAAGTAAAACAATTTATTAGAAATTATGAATAAATATTTGGATTATACAAACGCCCAGTCGAAGCTATATTGACATTGTTCATCATATGTATGTAGTAGTTCGTGCAGTCAAATGTTGAAATGGTGTTGACGCCTTCTGTGATGATCGAAGAGAAGGATGTACTTTGTGCTGAAGAAGTCATTAAGTTTCTCACCTTGTTTTTCACTTTTGAGAAAACATTCTCGCAAGGGTTTAGCATAAAAGAATATGGTGATAAAAACTTCAGTATATATTTTCCATTTTGTTGAAAAGGATCTTTTACTTCTTTACTCTTGTGAATTTTTGCGTTATCGAGGAGAATCCAAGCATCGCTTTTAATTGTAGCATCTTGATTTAACTTTTCGAATAAATTTTAAAAACTTTTTACTGTTACAAGTGCCATCTTCTATAATTTCAAAATGAATGACTTTAAAGCAGGTAATCGCAAGAACGAGAGAAACATTATTTCCCCTATTTGTCGGAATAATCATACTTGCTCTTGTGCCTTTTTTTGAACGTGCTTGTGAGCGACTCAAGTGTAAATTAAATCCGCTCTCATCAATAAATATCAATGACTGTTGTGAGCTTGGAGTTGTACTTTGAAATTCTTGAGCATAGCATTTCCTTTTAAAAACAATATCCTCTCTATTCACAGCTTCAATTTGTTTGCTAACACGCGTTAGTGTAACTTTCAGATCATTTACCAAATAGCTATGGATAGTACTAAAAGCTATATTTATGCTGTACTTATCTTTGATTTTGTCTCTAATTTCTTTAAGAGTCAACATTGGATTACTTTCGATTAGGCTTTCGAGATATATAAGTCTTTCAGACGTTAAAAGCTTTTTTTTTGTTCCACCATGAGAACTTTTTGGATTTTCTTCATTGTTTTTATCACTATGTCTTTGAAGAATTGATTTGGCAGAGGAGTAGTTTATACCAAGAAGTTCTGATGCTCGTTTAACAGAAAGAAACTCAGTGGAGAGAAGCTTGTAATTTTAATCGAGCCACAGTGTACCCACGCTAACTCACAGCAAGTTTAATTTTTTTTAAGTTAATGCAGGCCGGTCCTTTCAATAGTTACGCAATTCACACACAGAATAAGAATTGCCCCTATTGCAGGGAACCCAGAAGATGCGGTGGTACTCAAACCCACCCAACTCTCCCTACCCTAGCCCCTCTCCCACAAAAATCAGAGAAAGACTAGAGCCTGGGGATGCGGGTCGCTACTCACACCCATTCCGGCATACAAGATTCTCGCCATGTTGGTCAGACACGTTGAGACGCGGGAGCCTTTTCCAATTCGTGGAACACCCCCTGCACTGTGAATTCTCCATTCGATGACTTTAAGGTGTCATGCAACCTCCGCCCGATTCCCTGAATCCGGGCTTTGAAACAGTTATATCGAACGGCTGAATCAAGCCCCGCACACTCTATCAGTACTCGGCTAATGATATTCCACACTAGCCGCATTCCTTGCCGCCAATCTTTACAAAACAAGAGAGGTGATCGGCAAGTCCGACACCCTCATCAGAGCATCATTGCAAAAATCATGCTCACACACAAGAGGGAATTAGTGAGGCCAATTAGTTATTCTACGAGCACCTCAACGGAGTAGGGAACAGCATAATAGTTGCACCCGCCGCATACTCGCCTAAAGTTTTCTCTATTGTCCGCGACTGCTTATTCAATCTATTCGCAGCTATCCTACAATATCTGTAGGATTCCTTCACAATCCGCAACCTACCACACATCGCAATAAATTTCTTTGAAACATGCTCCAAATCTTTCTTATTGCCGCTAATTTATCTATCTTTTTTCTTTCTTCTCGACTTCTATAATTATCAAATCTTAGACATCGGAGGAAAAATTTAAATCTTTGATGGCCGATGGTTGCTCTATAAAAAGGCTTACTATCATGAGGTGACCACAAATCTTGAAGCAAAGACATGTTGTCACGGTCCATACCACTTCTAATAAGTATAGCATAACATGCTTTCAATTCATCAATTGAAAATTGTTTCATGAATGTTGGGTATGATGCTTTAGACTTTTGATGAAGATAATCTTTCAAGGTGTCTTTTACTTTTCGATTCGTAAATCTTTGAATCGTCAAAAACATGTCATCATTATAAAACAGTAAAAAAGCACTTAGTTCATCGTTCGGGGAAAAAATGGGTCGGGGTAATTCCTTCAAAATATTCCTCGAGAAAGATCTAACTACAGGTGGATCTTTAGAATAAACTATATCACCACAAAAGACATTATTGTTCGAAAAATCTTCATGATCCGGGTTATACTCGTTACTTTCCTCATGTTCATTTTCTGAAACATCACTTGCATCTTCTGAATCACTTTCAACATATTCTTTATAGTTATTTTCATCACCATTTTGTTCCACAAAGATGTCCATTTCCCCTTCATTCAAACTTTCTTCATCATCTAACTTTTCTTCTACTGAAAAAGAATTTTAAAAACTTGTTTCAGATTCTTCATCTTTATTATTTTCATCTTCACTGAGGTCGCTCTCTTCAATTATAGATAACAGGGCATTTGCCAACAAAATGAAAATTCTTTTACTTTTTCCCATTCACAAGGAATAATAAAACACCAGTAAAATCATCAAAAAATAGAAATAATTGTAAATACAAAAGAAGATTGAGGGGGTAAATGTGTTTGAAATAAACTAGTGTGCAGTGAAGAAAAGCAAGATATCATAAATCAAAAGCTATTACTATTTTAAGTATGCAACTGCTATACTACAAAATGGAGTGGCGTGTACGTTGAATGGTGAAGAAGAAATTATGTGAAAATGAAAACAGATGTTTCAAATGTAAAGTAAAGTATAAGAGGCCTAAGCCAGTAGTATATTGCTCATGAATTCTCACTATAATTAAAAATGATATTCTTATACTTTTTAAGTGATCAAGTAGGCATTACTCCATTTTGGAGTAGCGTGTACAGTTGAGGGTTAAATCTATTTTTTATGAGAGTAAGGAAAAAAATGATCTTAGGCAGTTCGAAATAGGAAGCAGAGAATTTTAACTTTTTTTATAGTTAGCCTTTTTGTATATCTCAATTCAAAATATTCATCAAATTTATATTGAACGAATTTGCCATTACTTAGAGATGTTAAATATGAAAAATATGTGGCATCGAATATCACAAAAAACGTATTTGAACTTTTAAAAAGAACCAAATTATCCAAAATTTGTCTGCCTTTGAATCAACAAAATTCTTAGTCAAAATAAAATGTTATTGCAAAATATTTACAGCATCTCCCATCAATTTATTGATTCTTTTTATCTTCCTGCCCCTTTAAAAATAAGATTGTTCCTTTTGGAAGGAAATTATTTCAATGAACGCGAAGAAGTATATACGTGAAATAATGAAAGTATCATACCTGATTTGCTTTTATCGTCTTCTTTCGTTTCTTCAACAATAAAAGAAGCTGGAAATAAAATGTTTGATTAAATAAATTTCACACTTTTTTATTTATAAGAAGCTGAAAAGAAAATCTGATCTCGTCATTTTTTACGCGGATCGCTACTCACACCCATCCCGGCATACAAGATTCTCGCCATGTTGGTCAGACACGTTGAGACGCGGGAGCCTTTTCCAATTCGTGGAACACCCCCTGCACTGTGAATTCTTCATTCGATGACTTAAGGTGTCATGCAACCTCCGCCCGATTCCCTGAATCCGGGCTTTGAAACAGTTATATCGAACGGCTGAATCAAGCCCCGCACACTCTATCAGTACTCGACTAATGATATTCCACACTAGCCGCATTCCTTGCCGCCAATCTTTACAAAACAAGATGAGGTCCGACACCCTCATCAGAACATCATTGCAAAAATCATGCTCACACACAAGAGGGAATTAGTGAAGCCAAATAGTTATTCTACGAGCGCCTCAACGGAGTAGGGAACAGCATAATAGTTGCACCCGCCGCATACTCGCCTAAAGTTTTCTCTATTGTCCGCGACTGCTTATTCAATCTATTCGCAGCTATCCTACAATATCTGTAGGGTTCCTCCACAATCCGCAACCTGTGGACGCGCTCTGTAGCTGAGAGTCACCACCCGAACAAATACACGCGTGCACGGCATGCATAGCCCGACTGGCTTAATTCAAGCTTTTTTTCACTTGAAATTTTATTATACATTGTTGAAAAGAAAAGAAGAAAATTGAGCAAAAACTTGATGAGAATTTCAAAAGTAAAAAGAATGGTAAATCAAAATTTTTTTTCGGATCAAGTAAAGATCAGCACTCCCAAAAATGACTAGTAAAGAAAAGCACCCCCGATTTTTAATAAGTAAAGATAGGCATTCACAACTCTAACAGAATAAATTAGAAAAAAATAAATAATATATAGGATCAAATTTAATAAAATTGATATTGCTATATTAGAAAATAAAATTATATATTGAAATGACAAATTTATTATTAAGTTTAATCAAATTGATATTGTGCTACAATAGCGTTACAAAATCTATGAAATTTGTCGTACTTGTTTCGTTCGCTCCACATGAATTTATGGAAATAAGAGTTCAGAAATTCTCTTTTACATCCGATCATTTGTTTTATTCTTTTTTGTGTTTGTTCCAATAGCTCTCCATTGCTTGTGTATGAACGCCTGTAGTCCTATCAATAAAATTCAATGAGTGGTTAACAGTATGATGCGTAAGTCCAAGGTCTCTTTGAATGTTCCTGTATCCTTTCCATTGATCACTATGAATAATTGATCCAGGCACAACTACTTTTCTAATTATAGGCAACGGTGTTTCGGCATTGCGCGAGTCGACTATCTCCATATAACCGTGGGATGGTGATAAAGTAGGATAAACTATTCCAAATAGAGGTTTCTGAGCATAACGTCCCCTATGGTGTTTTGGTTTATGACTAAAACAAGATTCATCAATCTGTAACGTTATGCCTGGTCCACCAAGCTTAATAGGATTGCTTTCAAAATGTTTCATACAAATTTCACGAAAAAAAACTAAACATGTCAATAACTGCCACTTTTGAAACATTCAATAACTGCATAGTCTGCAAAACACTCAGTTCCTGACACCAGTAAAATATTCCTTCTAACCACTTTTGCAAAGAAAGCTTTAAACGATTAAAAAAAAGAATCTTTGCGAATTGATTCGTAGTGCTTATATTTACTGCATTCCTTAACTTAACACTACCAGACATATTTATCTTGAATTGAAGAACGTTTTGTCCACTTCATCAACTTGCTACATTGAAGGCATTTCAGTTCTGTTCTCAAAAGATTCTGCTGCTTCATCCAGTTAATTGCAGGAGTCGGGTCTTCAACCAATAGTGGCTTAATAATTTCTTCATACAGAAAACGTTCCATGTTATTAGTTGTTTTCTTTTTAGATGAGCAGTTGCTCATCTTTACTTGATCCATTTTTTCTTTATATACACTAATTAGCGGACCGATACGAATGCATCACATATAAAAAATATAAGGAATTTCGTCAGATCTGGGCATGTTTAAAAAGTTTAAATCATAATTGATAAAAAATTTAAAATCTAGAACTATTATTTTTTAGTTTATTTTAAAGCTAAATATTTTTTCTTTCAAAACTAAAAAATTCAAAACTTCAATAATTGTTTTTGAATGTATAAAGTAATTTTTTAACACAATATATAGCTAATTTTTTTTGTTTTTTATTCAAAAATTCTAAATTGAAGACTGTTTACTATAAGAAATTTTAAAAATTTTGCATAAATTTCGAATAATGGAAATTTTTTTACACCTGAAGTTAGAAATCTAAAAACTTGAACAACTTATATTGGAAAAGTTTTGAAGACTCTGGAAAAAATTAATGAGTAATCAAAGATAAGTATTGAGATTTCAAGTGCTTGTATATAAAAAAAACTAAAAATCACTCAAAAATATTTTTTTTAGGTTAAAGTTAAAAAATAAAAAAAATTGTCATTTTCATAAGATTTAGTATAGGTATAATAAGACAGGAACAAGCGGAATGCGGGTTCGAACCACCGACCTACGGGAGTAGAGTCAGTATGTCCCACCGGTACACCACTTGTCGGCAATTTTTGTATAGTAAAAAAGGCAAACTAATGAGGACATACTTAAAATAAAAAAAGACGAACTTAAAATGAAAAAAGGCGAACTTAAAATGAAAAAGGACGAACTTAAAATGAAAAAAGACGAACTTAAAATGAAAAGGACGAACTTAAAATGAAAAGGACGAACTTAAAATGAAAAAGGACCAACTTAAAATGAAAATGCTATATTATAAATTTTCAACTTCAAAATTATTTAAAATTGCCTTAGGCACATCTGTCATAAATTACTGCCTCACTAGTTAGTTTTGAATCTATAACAGGGGTTGCCAACCGGTGGGTCGCATAGCTTTACTAGAAGGGTCTAACTTTGTCAGAAAAGACTAGATGATACTAATTTGCCAGCGTTACATTTATAAACGTTAGCAAATTTTGATCTTATTACATCTATAATTTTGTCAGTTCCCAACTACTTCGTGCAGATTAACGAACCGGTACTTTGTTGAAAGTGAAAATGTGCGTGTTTGTTTACAATAATTCACGTGCTTGTTGTCTATATGCATGGCCGCAGCGAGAAAAACATTACGAGGGGTTTGAACTAAAATTGTATGTGTTGTTATTATTGGTGAATAATTGATTATTATTAGCAATGGGTATATAGTTGTACATTTACACAAAAAATTGTGGTCATGTTCTATAGAGTAAACTGGACTTAGACTATGTTACTAAATAAGTTTAACATCTCAGCCTTGACATATATTTATGTGCTACCGCAATTTTTAGAGCCAATCACACGATAACTATTAGGTAAATAAATGTATCTACTAAAAATAAGGCGTATACACTTGGTTACATACAGATGGACAACTTAACGCTTATTTCAGCTGCAAAATCAGTAACATACGATTGCAGATAGATTTTGAATTTTTAAAATAAACTTAATAGTAAATTCTTAGTTTTTTTAGTTTTAAGGTTAACTAGGCGTTTATTATTGTTTTGTTCAAGAAATTGAATACGTATAGATATAGTTGACTTTCCCTGTCGTGATTAGATTAGAGTGGTTTTTGCTCAATCTTGATTGAGGGTCGATTGGAAGAAGGCATCCCCTATAAAGAGACAGTTATCTGTTCTCCGGGCAATCCTTTGGTTAAAACTAAAGGCCTTTTTATTGAATCAAGAACAATGGAAATAGTTTGTCTGTTTCCCAAAAAGAATGTGCAGAGACCGAAACATGACCGAATTATCAAAGCATTTTAACACGTACTGAGATCGTTTGCATTCAAGTGCCTACGGAAAATCGAAAAATCGATTTAACGAATAAACACAATATGAAAACGGATAAACGAGACACGACTGTATAGTGTTGCATTGAGAAACCACAGTGTGTTTTGTTCTATGCAATCTTGAGTGCAGAATTTAATGAAGGCATAAAACTTGGATGCTACCTTTAAATGATACATCCAGAACCCGAAAAGAAAGGTATTGTTTTTTTTAAATTATAATAAATATGTTTTGAAAGTCCAAGACTTGATGCCAGTGAGTTTAATCATCCGAAAAATGCATCCGTAGTTCAAGCTTCATAAGAAATTGCATTTGAAATAGCTAAACAAAAAGTTACAAAAATGAGGCATTGATTAAGAAAAATATTGCATTCTTTGCCGACATTTTGATAGTTACAAAAATGAGGCATTGATTAAGAAAAATATTGCATTCTTTGCCGACATTTTGATAACTTGCACAAACTAAATTAAACTAAAAATAACTTAATTAATTCTTAATTATTTTTTTAAAAGTACCTGGTTGAATTCATTGGGAAACGTTTTTAGAACTATAAAATAATGTTGAAAAAATTGGATTTTAAAATGAGTCGAGTTTTAATTTCTTCTTTCGCATTGAATATAATGATATGAGTATCTTAGAACTATTTAATTTATCATAGCTGCTTATACACAATAAATAAAACTTGTAGAATTTTTATTCAAAATATTACATAATTCCCACATCGGCGTCATCTTGACTTTAATGTCCCTTTTTTCCTGTTGAAAATTGAATTATGCATGATTTTTGTGATTTTTTTCTCTTTTGGTTGAAGCTTAGCTTATGCGCAATTCAAATATCTATTATATTTTTTATAGAATCGAATTTTAAATGAGAATATTTTTAGCTGTCCAACGTTTTTGCAACTTAGAAATGTCTGAAAAATTCAATAAATTAATATTATTATCGTTTTTTACTTATATTTTAAAACTAAATTTTGTATTCATTTTATGATAGATCTCGAGCAAAGGTTTTTCCTACTTTTAAATAACTTCCAACAAAACCTTGACAAGTTGGATCCACAAGAACCAGAATTAGCTCACTCTGTTTTGCAGTTCAAGAAGTAGTTTATTTATATTTATTTTCACTTAGCACCACTTTTTATACTTCCATCAAAATTCCATCTAATGTAGTATGCTTATTTTAGATTATATTATATTTTTTTATCTAGTTTCTACATAATGTATACACCGTAAAGTTCCGCTTATATGACCCCTCGGCGTATAAGACCCCCCTAAATAACCTAAAGTAAAAAACTGAATTATACTTATTTTCGGCGTATAATACCCTGTAACAAAAATACAAAAATAAAAAAAAAACGTATCTACTAATATCTTTTTAATTTACAATGCCTATATTTAAAGAAAATATATCGAAAAAATTAACTCGCAACAAAACATTTTAAAAACAAAAAATCTAAAAAACACCACTCAGCAAAGACTATCTTCTGAATCTGTTTTGTTTAATTGATCAATCAATTCTTCATCAACTTCAGTTAAGAAATCGTCATATGTATCTCCACCATCAGACACTCTTACCTCAGTTTCGCGGTCTTCATTTTCCCAAATGATTATATCTTCAGTGCCATCCATTGCATTAGAAATACAACATTTTTTAAAAGAATATTCAACAATTGAAGGCTTTTTAAGTCATTCCATGCTTTGTCAACAAATTCACAAAGAGTATAGTGTGAAGGAGGACGCATATTTCTATTTTTTGTGGGAAACATCATTTTTGGCATCAATTTTCGCTTAAAAATAACCATGGGTTTTTAGCTTAGTTCCATCTGCTAAACAAGCCAAAACCAGAGTAAAACGTGTTTTTTCGTGACCTGTCGTTTTTAAAAGAATAGTTTTTTCCCTTTTAAAGATACAGTTCGATTTCCAACCATATCAAAATAGATCGGTGTTTCGTCCATATTTCCAATATTTGAAAGTGGATAGTTTTATTCTTTGCGTTTATTTATTATAAATTTTTGAAAGTTTAAAACTTTATTTTGACTTTAATTACAAAGCCATTTCTCTTTATAAATCTATAGCACCATGATTTGGTAGCTTTAAAATTTTTTTGCTATGTCTTGATTTAATTTTTCCCATGAAGAGCAAAAATGCGAATTTCATTTTGGGTTACTACATAACCATTTTGACGCTTCTCTTTAATCATATTTGAAACATTTTCTTCCAAGATGGGCCAATGTGCTTTTCCACTTCTCATTGCGCATTTTTTACGAAGTTAGTTCTTTAAAATATTTTCTTTGCTTTTCCAATCTCTTACCATTTTAGTAGTAATATTGAATTTTCTTGCCGTAGCATGAATGGAGTTTTCGATAGAAAATTCAATCACTTTAAGTTTATAACCTGTTTCATAAGATCTTCTTTGAGAGAAAACCATTTAAATAAAATATTGCTTAAGCTTGAGTAAAAAAACTAGGATAAAATTATGTAAAATACTTTATATACAAAAGATATTACAAAAGTTTCTAAAAGAAATTTTATTAATAAAAAATATTAAGGATAATTTCAAATCGTACTAATTAAAAAAAAAATTTTTATAATTTTTTAAGGTAAGATTTTTTACTTTGGCGTATAAGACCCTCTCTTAATTTTAAGACTGATATTTAGCTATGGAGAGGGGTCTTATAAGCCGAACTTTACGGTAATTAACTGATTTTAGATCACGCAAAGTAGACGATTTTGACTAATCCCTATTGAGTATTGATTTCCATTAGAAATTGGCCTTCCTCTCCATGAACAACAATCCAAAATGGGTTAATTGCGTGGTTAACATTTGACATGTACATTGTGGTGGATTGAACATTCTTTAGCTACATTCTGCACTTTCGATTTAAACATGTATCAGTAATATCATAACCTTTGTTAACTTCCCCATGTTTATCGCAATATAACATGGAACTTCGTATGCACTCTAGTCTTTTGCAATATAGCACACGTTCAATGGTTTGTAAGTAAGAGCATTCAGAGCTATGTAATACACTGTTAACCCTTTTAGGCATGGGTTTTCTATCGTCTGTTTTCTTTCTCAATGAGTTTTTATATAAATTAAGAAGACGATTTTTGGACACTGGTGTCCCATTGTGCCTGAAAGGGTTAACCCGTTATCGGCCATAATAATAAGACGATATCTAATGTAAAGCAGAAGATTTGTATTAAAAAGCATTGATAAACGCAGACGATTTTATTTTTGTAAAGTCGACTGTGGTCCATAACCGGTTAATGTGGATACTGTTTATTTTTTCTCATGTAATTTATATCTGAGCAATGAAGAAGCACAGCATTTACCTTGCTCACGACATCTTTCACACTCTTGTTCTCAAACCTGTGCTATTTTCGTAAAAATTACACACATCTTTCTTTAGTCTCAGGAATCTACTCTCTTGTGATCTAGAGATTAAGAAACACTGAAGCAAAAATAGATTTCAAGTATGCCATCACGCTTTCAAATAGTATAAGATACCTTCTTGTATGCTTGCTTGACTCTATATATTTTTGTGACTTTGTTAGCCAAAATCCCATAGTCATTGGATGTAAACGGTTTCCCTCATTTGAGGTAGTGTTATATCAAATTCTAACCAACCCTAACCTTTACTTTGCCTTTGATAGAAAAATCTCCATCTTGATCTCTTTCAAAGCAAACTTTAGTTACAATATAAAAGTCTTCAAATGGTTGTTTTTGCAAATTTTTAAAATAATGCAGGCATTACTTTTAAGCTCACAATACGCCACTGGTAGGGATGGTACTTTGGTTGATCGTCATAAATATCTTTAACCCTATTAGTGCTGGGCAAAATTTGTCCGCTCAAGTGCTGGTGGGGGGGGGCGTAAAGTGCCCCCCCCCTATTTTTCTCAGAGATTAATAAGTTTTTATAAATATTTTTAATGTTACATATATATTTCAACGATGCTGAATTCAGTGGTGATGTCCATTTTTTATCAAAATCAATCAAACCTGTCAAAAAATTGATTTATATTTGACAGCTCATCTCAAAAAGGAACTTTTTATCTAAATAAGTATATAAAGTTTTTTACACATGTATACCCATTTTCAAGTATGCTGAATTCAGTGGTGATATTCATTTTTTATGAAAATCAATCAAACCTGTCAAAAAATTGATCTAAATGTGACAGCTCATCTCAAAAAAGAACTTTTTATCTAAATAAGTATATAAAGTTTTTTACACATGTATACCTATTTTCAAGTAAGCTGAATTCAGTGGTGATATTCATTTTTTATGAAAATCAATCAAACCTGTCAAAAAATTGATCTAAATGTGACAGCTCATCTCAAAAAAGAACTTTTTATCTAAATAAGTATATAAAGTTTTTTACACATGTATACCCATTTTCAAATATGCTGAATTCAGTGGTGATATTCATTTTTTATGAAAATCAATCAAACCTGTCAAAAAATTGATCTAAATGTGACAGCTCATCTCAAAAAAGAACTTTTTATCTAAATAAGTATATAAAGTTTTTTACACATGTATACCCATTTTCAAATATGCTGAATTCAGTGGTGATATTTATTTTTTATGAAAATCAATCAAACCTGTCAAAAAATTGATCTAAATGTGACAGCTCATCTCAAAAAAGAAACTTTTTATCTAAATAATTATATAAAGTTTTTTTACACATGTATACCCATTTTCAAGTAATCTGAATTCAGTGGTGATATTCATTTTTTATGAAAATCAATCAAACCTGTCAAAAAATTTATCTAAATGTGACAGCTCATCTCAAAAAGGAACTTTTTATCTAAATAAGTATATAAAGTTTTTTACACATGTATACCCATTTTCAAGTAAGCTGAATTCAGTGGTGATATTCATTTTTTATGAAAATCAATCAAACCTGTCAAAAAATTGATCTAAATGTGACAGCTCATCTCAAAAAAGAACTTTTTATCTAAATAAGTATATAAAGTTTTTTACACATGTATACCCATTTTCAAGTAAGCTGAATTCAGTGGTGATATTCATTTTTTATGAAAATCAATCAAACCTGTCAAAAAATTGATCTAAATGTGATAGCTCATCTCAAAAAAGAACTTTTTATCTAAATAAGTATATAAAGTTTTTTACACATGTATACCCATTTTCAAATATGCTGAATTCAGTGGTGATATTCATTTTTTATGAAAATCAATCAAACCTGTCAAAAAATTGATCTAAATGTGACAGCTCATCTCAAAAAAGAACTTTTTATCTAAATAAGTATATAAAGTTTTTTACACATGTATACCCATTTTCAAATATGCTGAATTCAGTGGTGATATTCATTTTTTATGAAAATCATTCAAACCTGTCAAAAAAGTGATTTACATATGACAACTCATCTCAAAAAAGAAACTTTTTATCTAAATAATTATATAATGTTTTTTACACACATATACCCATTTTCAAGTAGGCTGTGTTTACTGGTTATATTCCTTTTTTTTTTATAAAAAATTAGTCAAACCTGACAAAATAATTTAAATATTACAGCCCATGTCAAAATTAAAATTTTGATTCTTTTAAAGTTTTTTATACATTTCAAGTATGCAGAATTTAATGGTGATGTTCATTTTTTATGAAATCAATAAAACCTGTCAAAAAATCGATTAAGTAAATCAATGTCAAATATATAAACATAAAAATAACTTCTACTTGCAGTATTTCTCTGGTAATTATTTTCTTAATTTATTTAATAAACCAACTTTAGGTGTTTAATTCACTCAAAATATTTCATTTGTCAGTAACTTATGTATCTCGATAGGACCTTCATCTTTTTGGCTACAAATTCGTTATCGGCTCGTAGTCTCTACGTCATATTATAATTTACAGTATGTAATTTTGATATTCATTCTATGATGATCCTTTCTTGGTAGCTCTTTTTCATTAGAAATTTATATTCTTCAATGTGTGTTCGAAAATTTTTTTATAAGGATAAAATTACTTTTTTCCTCTCTCAAAGCTCTCTGCTTCAAATCTATCCACTATTGATATCGCTTACTACTTCAGTCGCAATTATATTTTATTATTGGATTTTACGAAAACTCACAAAATTATGCGCTTATTGTTTTCTAAATTTAAAGTATTTTATGTTTTCATAATTTAGATCGATACCAATTTCCAAAAAATTGCCCGTAGTTGCTTTTATTATCTTTGTTAGCCACGATTATCCTACAAATTATCCCCTTCAGCGTCCTCATTTTTCGTATAGTCATGACATCGTCCTCCTCTCTTTTGAAGGCTGTTTACCTATTATTTTACTTTCACTTTTTCGCTTATATCTGTATTTTTTAAATAATTTTTTCTTATTTTTACCCTGTTCATCTATGTTTTCTCGTTTTTCTTTAGCTTTGAATCCTTTTATGATTTCAAAGTTGCTAATTCCATATCGAAACATATTCATCCACTTTTATAGCTTAAATCTATTCAACTTTTGCAGAGCCATTTCATCAGATGACTTTTTTCTTACTGCTGATAACTCTGCGCCGAATGATTCAAATTGTCGAATGTATAAAAATTTCTTTCGATATCTCATTATCTTTGAAGTTTATAAAAATTCGCAAACTGATGCTCTTACCTTTTACGAGAAAATTTTACTTTATGAAGAATTTTTTGTAAGATTTATCTTCAATGGAATTTTTTGTATTGGATTAAAGTCCTTATTTATTGTGTTAGGCCTGTGAGCGTACGTTTATATTTTGTGAACTACTCAAACAAAGTCTCTGTGCTCTTCTTTCTGATGTCGATGTAGTCAACTCTCAAATTAAATGGATCATCTTCATCTTTTCAAAAGTATTCTTTTATAATCTCTACCTTTACTTTAAATATGGATATTTTATTTATCGTTAAGGGGAAATATGAAGAAAGCCGCATTTGCTTTCGTATTTTTTAACAATATGTTCTCATCAAAATATTTTTGCATAAAACATGCGGATGTATTGCGCTATTGGGTGAAATACGGACTTTTGCATACTACAAATCATGGCTTGTATTAAATTTTCTCTCAAAAAAAATGAACATAGCAGGGATGAAAAATATAATGTCCAAATTTTTTTGAATTTGAAATGTTCTTTTATTTTCTCTTTCTGTTAAATATCAATAAAAATAGCATAAATTATTGCATCTTTTTTACCTCCAGATTTTTTTAACTCTTTTTTAGGGTAAGCTGTGATTTGGAATTTTTTGAAAAATCCTAGTGTGATTTTTTGGGTTATCCGATATTTGTATTATTATCTCCCATTCATTGTAATGAAAAGACTAGAAAAAGTTCTCTTTTGCAATGCACTATTTTCGTACCATATCTATTAACTAATTGGAATCTGTCAAAACAAGAGGGTAACGTTTTATGATAACAGGTATAAAAATTGATATAGGCTTTTAATTTTATTGGTAATCGTGTGAATTAATAACCTACCTTTCCTTGTAGTATACAAGTATGTTTTAGTAGGAGAGAAATTATTGCATGCAGTATATCCACTACTGCCCAAGATATCCATTAATAGCGAGAGATGCTGCCATATTTATCGAATCTTTTTCATTTTTTCCATCTTTCATTATTTTTAACATTTTGTTTATTATTTAAATGGAACCATTTTTAAAATTTAGTACAAATATTTTTTAAAGTAAGATAAAAGTTTTTATTAATTTTTTTTATAAAGTTCATTATGGCCTAATGCATTTCATTGATGAGTTTAATTGTTCTATTCGAATCGGAAAAATGTTTTCGAAAGATGTAAATATAGCTAGAAATTAAATTGATTTAATATTTTCATGCTTTGCACGCTTTTTTACTATTTCTGTCCTTCATTTTTTCTAATGGTTTCAGATGTTAATTTTTTAAAAAATTTTTTTTCAGAAATGAATTGCTTTTTAATAAGCTAAACATCGATTAGTTACAGTATAAAAGTTTTTAAATGTTTGATTTTTAAAATAATGCAGGCATTACTTTTAAGCTCACATTGCGCCGCTGGTAAAGATAGTACTTGTTTCAAATATTTTTAAAGAGCAGTGCTTATAAATCTAATATGATTTACCTCGAATCCATTTATTTGGAACCTATTATATTATAAATTAGATTGATTCTTTTTCCTTATTTGACGTTTTTTTAATTTAAGCATTTCTCCCATTTGATTTTTAAAATTGAATAATTTTGTTAGTTTTTGAAAGTTTACGAATGTTTTTTCACACCAAAAGAACAACCTAAACATCAAAACATTTCTCTGGAAGAAAATTTTGCTTGTCTTAAAAAAGCAGTGTCTTGTGTGGCATCTTTTACTCCTCTTTTGAACAAACTTGCCTACGTCTTCTCAACTTGTATTTTCTCGCTCTTTCTCAAGCATCTTTTCAATTCTCCTTTGTTAGCGCCTTTTCTAAGCGATCAGCATGAAGACCCTTCTTGGCTTAAAAGTGTTTTCGAACAAAGGTTTTTATTTTTCTAATTTTTATATAAATAAGATTTAAATTTAAAGTTAACGTTTATAGCCCTTTTGCATTGAAATATTCAATTTATTTAAAGTTCTTTAAGTAAATTTTTATCCAATTATAATAACTTTAAAACATATAGGTCTTTTTTCATGATAACATCGCATTAAGTGTTTTTGTTCTTATGCCTCAACTTCTTTTCGCCTTTTTCTACAAGTGCTTAAGCATATTGGTCATTTTAACTTTTGAAATCTCAGTTCTTAACTTTAATCTTACACCCTGTATCATATTTTTTCAGCGTTGTATCATTTTCTTTTGTTTTCTACATAACAGATGTTTGTGTTTTTTATAACCAAAGTTTTTAATGGAATAAATTATAATTAATGAAGCAAGAAAACCAAGGTGACCTCTTGAATAGGAAACAATCCTTTTCTTGATAAAAACGATATTCGACATAACATCATTATGTAATTCCCACAAATTTACCTTTCCCTTAATTCTTGTATAGCATTATAGAAGTTTGTCAGCCTGGAGAGTTTAGAATAATCATACTAAGATTCATCTATAACAGGGGTTTCTAACCTTTTTTGAATCCTGGGCGCCTTTGAGAATCTGGTGAACGTTATGGACCCCTTTCCTAGAGAAATGCAAATAAACATAACATTCCATGCAATGAATGTACTTTATTAAATCTCATATAGTGCATGACATGCACAAAGTATGTATAAAGCAAACAATCTGAAAATTGAAATACAATCATCTTGTTCAAATTAAACAAGACAAAAACTTTAATTTTGGTCAAATATTCATTTCAGTGAGGCAGTTGTTGTTGTTTGGCTTGAATAAGAAAAGGAGCTGTAGAGTGGTCTTTGACAATGTAACACGTATGTCATCTCTGACATCCAATCGATTTCGGTTCTTCGTCTTGATAGAAAGAAGTGTTGAAAACCATGACTCACAAAGGTATGTAGTAGCAAACGGAATCAGAGCACAGATATCTCGCTTTACCATGCGAGGGTAGGCTTTTGTTAACGCACACCAGAATTCTCTAAAGCTCCTTGTATTGAACTCATTTCGTAATATTTCCTTTGTTCTCAGGCCAATGAGGTCATCTTTGGCAAATTGTCCCTGCAGAGAAATTGACGGGGCTCCGACATTCTCAGTTCCATGTTGTGAAAAGACTTCCTCTAACATTTGAAAGTTTGCATAGTTACCTGCCTCCAACCTCCTCTTCCACAGTGGCAGCTTGGCCAGAAAGGCTTGGAGTCTTTCTGAAGCATCCATAATGATAATATCAGTTCCTTCAATCGTAAACCTCACTTCATTCATAAGACCAACAATGCCGTCCAAGTAGGCCAAGCCATTGATGAACTCTTCACTATCAAACTGTTCTGAAAGTGGGCTTTCTTTTTCTCTCAAAAACAGTGAAGCTTCTACTCGAAGTTCAATCAAACGCTTCAAGATTTGTCCTCTTGAAAGCAAGCGAACTTCTGTGTGTTAGAGAAGAACTTCATATTGTGATCCCATTTCACGACAAAACCTCTTGAATTCTTTCAGAATTGGTGGCAGAGTCTTTGACGCCAATGCATGTCGATGTAAAAAGCAATGGGTCACCATACCCTGAGGAGCTTTTTCTCCACCAATGCAGCAAAACCAGATCTGTTGCCAAGCATTGCAGGTACCCGTCTGTGCACAGAGTACCAAAATTTTTCTTCTAGTTGAAGTTTTGCTTAGCAAAGAAACTTTTCACTAATTCTAAAATGTGCCTTTGTAGTTTCCAAAAGGGGTTCGCAAAATAGGAATTCCTCTTTGATGGCGTCATTATGCATATAACTGACAAAAACCAGGAGCTGGCTGCACTGGGTAACATCAGTACTTTCATCCAATTACATGCTGATAGGAAATGGCGTAACTGCCAGTTCTTCCATTACTTGCTTCAAAATATTAGACGAAATGTCAACAATTCTCGAGTGGATTACGTCGTTTGACAAAGGCACTGCTCCAATTTTCTTTCTTTGCTCAAAGCCGCAAACAAGCTCGACCATTTCCCAGGCAGACGGCTTTACGAAGGTTTCTCCAATTGTATATGACTTCTTTTGCTTTGCAATGCGATAAGCAACCTTGTAGGAAGCTTCGAGGCAAGGCTTTTGTGTTGAAAAAAATCCAAGTTCTGGTAAAGTTCCCGTTTTCTCAAATCGAGCCTTCTTCCCACGAAATACATTAACACTGTCCGATGCATTTACAGGATGGACAGACTTGAGGTACTGTTTCAGCTTTGTTGGCTTCATGCTTGGATTGGCAAGAACCTTGCCACACATGAAACACTGTGTCCTTTGTGTCCCATCACGTTCAAAGATGAAATTAAAACCAAAGGCTAAGCAATCTTCGTTGTACTTCATTTTTTCGACATTTCCCAATTGAGCTAGCCTAACCTAAAACAAAAATAAATGTGTATTGTAAATCAAGAGCCCACACACAAATATACATACGCAGGCGACATCACAAACACACACTACACTGAGTACTTTATTTTAGAAAAAGTATGTATTTGATAGTACTATGTCCCTCAGTTAAACCTCACTAATAATATGATATTTCCAAGCTGAAATAAACTGTTAAAAATTAAGAAATAAGCACTGAACGTGGAGTGATACAAGATGAAAAGATGGCAGTTGTGCAGACAACAATGGGTCACCAGCATTCTTGCCACTTTTTAAAATGAGCTTACATCACTAACACTGTCTATAAAGTAAATGAAGAAAAAACTTCAGGATTAAAATTATGAAAAACATTACCTTTAAGAATAAAATCTCCTTCGCAAAATGAACTATAACACTTTACATTGTGTCTGATTCTCAATGTCACTACGAGTAGACTAATGAAAACAAAACGCAGTAGGTCTTCTAGCTAATTCTTGCAATGACATGTCTTGTAAATTACAGCTACCCTACAAGATATGGGACAACGTCATGTAATACCCCGTAAAATGTCCATGTTAATGGGGTTTGAAAGAACAGTTAGTGAGGGAGAACAAATGAGGTGGAAAATTTAAAGCTTGTTTTTTTCCTTATGAAATGTTCACATTTGTTGCTGAATATAGTGAATGTAAATCTTAATTTTTCCTTCACGGACCTCCTGTGCCCCATCCATGGACCCCAGGTTAAGAACCCCTGATCTATAATGTGCGTGCATATCCTGTTTCCATATCATTGCGTTCATATGTACAGTCAAACGTGCTTTGATGAGCATCTCTATTAAACAGCCACCTTCAATTCTTCCCATTTCATCATGATTGAGTCTATTCAACCTTTGTTAAGCGACTATACGAATTTTAATGATTCTCTTATTCAGGGGTCTTAATACAGGCTAGACCATAGGTGGGGAACCTTTTTGTGCATGAAGACCACCTTGCAATTCATCGTCCCTCATAGAGGCCGCACTAAACAAATTACTATTTTTTTCAGTTATTTTATCCCCTCGTACAACATTTAATAATAATAATCTAATAAAAGAACTTATACAAGTTCTTTTATTAGATTATTAAAATTAGGATTTTATTTTATACAGGTATTAATTAATAATATTCTTATTAAAAAAAAGACAGACGTATAAACATCGAGAATATGAAGTTTTCAAATATTTCATTTAGGTAAGTAGGTCTTTTTTATACAAATTAATGACTTCTTTGAGTTTGCTTCTTTTGAGAAACCATTTTGATATCAGGCTCTAACATAGTTGTTCTTAGTTTTAATTGCTCCTCCAAATGCTCATCTGTGAACTGTGTTCTCAGCAAATTCTTTATTTGCGTCAAGTACGAGAATGTGGATTTACAACACTATGTTCTAGAAAAGAAGGAAATCAGTCGGCCTGGATGTTCATAAAGACGAGGATATTCTACCGCCTTTTTTTCAAATTTCAATAGGATCTTCCCTGTTGTCAAACAGAGATTGATCCGTATTCTTTAAAAGCTTCATAGATATCTTCATTTTCACTCATTACCTTTGTAAACTGGGGAATGTGTTCTTCTGAAAGTTTTGATTTTAAAAAGCTACATCTCTGTAAAAATTTGGATCTGATAATTCACAATGTTTCTCACTTTCTTTGAAAAAGTCAATTATTTGCCTTCGTAAAGACAAACTTTTGACCAATACTTTCCCTTGTGACAACCAGCGTACTTTTGAGTGATAAGGCAAATCTACACTAATTACTTCGTCATCCATCATCAGCATGTTTCGAAATTGACGATGCTTCGTTGCATTTGCTCGAATATAGTTAACAATACTTATAACCTTTTGCAAAGTATCATTTAAAATGACAGATTTTGCACAGAGATTTTGTTGATGTAAAATATAATGAAAAGAATTCATTTGGATCTCTGGTTTCTCTTTTAAGATGCGCAATAAATCCTTCATTCTTAATACAATACTTGTGCTGAATCTGTGGAATCTGTCGATTCATCCATGGCTACTGAGTAATACACATTTTCCTTCTGGATTACATTTTTGAGTTTCTTTGTTACATTACAAGCCAATGATCTGTATTAGTCCTTCTTTTAAGAGACACCTCTTTATATCTGTTAACTTTATTTGGATCTACACATCTTACGGTGAATGGTTTACCCTTTTTTCCAAGCAAATATGCAACTTTATAGCTGGCTTCTGTCGCAGCATTACCTTGATGTAACACAGAATGGAACTATTGTCTTTGCTTTTGCTTTCCATCTTTCAGTTTCTTCAGTGCTATCACCCTCTAATTTGGCATATTTATTGTCTCTATGAAGAGCGTAATGTTGCTGTGCATTGAATTTCTTACCTTTACAATTGTGTTATCACACAGCAAGCAAGACATTTTGCCGCCCCTATTCACTAAAAAATATTGCAGTCCCATTCTTCATTAAAGATCCTATTTTCTTCTTTCAAATTCGTTGTCACTGTTACAAAAAATTATCATAAATTAAAGACCATCTATTTTGTGTCCTCTTATGAATACATTGGGAGAAAACCGGTTAAGTTAAAATTTATTGGGTTCAGAGAAAAATGCTTTCAATTTCTGAGAGTGACATCACGGAACACAATTAATATTCCTTTCGACTGTGTGTGGTGTATATTATAAGTTTCAGTGTATAATGATTTCAGACTTAAAAACTATTCAAGGTTTTTATAAAAAATAATATTTATATCAAAGGCCGCACTTGATGGCCCGGAAGGCCGCATGCGGCCTTAAGGTCGCAGGTTCCCTACCCCTGGGCTAGACTGTATATCGCATTTGTTGCATGTTTGTGTGCCGTGTCTAAGATGATCGTCAATGTTATAGATTGAAACCATTTTTGATTGATAAATCTAGAACAGAAAATTTGACGCTTTTATCCCAAATATTGTTCTAATTTTTTGTAAGATTGTATGGAAATTCTACATTTTATAATTATAGTAATGTTTCTCTTAAAAAGGAAGCTATTGCCTCCATAAAATTTATGGTAAGGAGTCTTTATTGTGGGAAGCATTGTAACATATATTCATTATAAGCAAGCATTTATTAAAAAAATTAGTTAGAAACAGAAAAACAAAAGAAGTTATATGTTTGACACAGCGTGGATGAATAGTCAGAGTATCGATAAAACTATTTAGTTATTAAAGCAAATGTATCATTTAGGGAAAAAAGTATCTCTTCCTTCTTACCTTGTGAACAATCTTCAGCATCAGCTGAAGAATCCCTGCCATACTCTGTGATAAAAGCCTTTTCTCAAGTTTCGTTATTCACCTGCGATTGCGCTTCAATCCTATCCACTCCATCTCCTGCGTCTGCTCAATCAGCGCATCTTCTTTTAAATGGTTTTTTCATTTCCGATTCTTTTGAAATTTTCTTCGAGCTCCTAATTCAATCTAATATGACTGCTTTTTGTCATCATTTGCTGAAGTAAGTATTATTTAACTAATTGGTTTTGTTATTTTCAGTTTGAATTTGTAATTTAAACGTTAATGGCGCATTTTAAAAACCCTTTCCTCATTGTTTGATATTTTGATTTAAAAATTGCTCTCAATATCATTATATACTTAGGCTATCATCCTGAATGCTTAAAATCCAAATTTATTTTATTCCTGTAATTCATATATTTCTATGAAATTATTTTTTATTTTACTTAATCCATTTAAGGTCAAGCAAAGCAGACGATATCTAAAAAACGCAGACGATTTATATTCAAAATCATTGAAAAAAGCAGACCAAGATGAAATTACTTATGTTCCAAAATAGGAACATTGGCCGTAAATGGGTTAACTAATGACTATATATCATTTAATTAAAAATACAACTAAAGTAACATTTTCGCACTTAGGACCTGAGGTTTTAATATAGTTTCAAATATTTAAGTCCATTACCTTAAGTTTTTTATAACAGCTATTTATATCTTTTTAAATCAAGATTTATAGCAACAAATGTTTGACACTTTATTTGTTATAGTTATTTTTTCAAGAGCTTTTAATCGTTTCTTTTTCAATGTATTAACCAAACTCTTAATCAACTGTATTCAAGTAATTTTGGCGATTATATAGAGGTCGTTGTTGGTTCTCAGATTACGCTATCTCGTTAAATGCGTATTTTGGCTTAATTTTTTTTGTTTGATTTATAAACATTTTATATTTAACAAAACCAAGACCAAACATGGCCCCAGGTATAATATTCAATGACAAACATCTTCTGAGGAATTTGAGGTGACTGTGAAGCTTGAGGATTTTGTGTAGGAGATTATAGTAAAGGTGGAAAGTCTTCAGGCTTATATTCAAATACTTGAATTTGTAAAAGATAAAAATGTGGTGCTGAAAGTGGCCCATTAAATTAGTGATAAAATAAAGAGGTGCACACTAAAATAAATAATTTATTGAGCACAAATTTTTAAAAAAGTAAATTTTCGCCAACAGTCGGCTTTTTCAAACATATGCGGGAGAAAACTATGTAGGTTGAGGCAAAGAGTCAATTTTTTTAAAACTGAGCATCAGTAGCTATAACTAAGTTTAGTGCCAGCGAAGCTGATTAGTATCTATCATATTGTACTGCTGGCTCCATGAGTAGGCTACCACTTATGCCTGAATTGATGGGCGTCCGTTGTTGAACCAGCTGCTTACTTATTTACCTTGTAGCCTAAAAATACTCTCGTTTGAAGTGGACTGTTGTATCCTAAGTAAAAATAAGCAGTTTTTCTTAATATGGTGAAGCTAAATGTGATGGTGCTTTAATTTTTATTCCTTCATTTTTCCCATTTTACGACTTACTCTTTTTGGTTTAACGTTGGTGGTTGTTGATTATTATTATTATTGATCATTGTTCACTATTTAACGCTGAAATAACTAAAAATAGAGATATTCTGTAGCGCCATTTCTATCCTTAAAATTTTATAGTTTAATACTTCTATATGATTTTTGATATTCTTGTATAAACTTTTCGGTTTTTTTCTTTAATGTTTTTTTTGATTTATTAAATATGAAAAAACATGTCTTCTTTTGAACAATTTTTTGTACCTGCTTTTCAATCTCGCTTCTCTTTTTCTTTTGTCGGTATAAATTAATCATTACACCTCCACTAACTGCTATTTTTTGTGGTAAACATATATTTCTTAGCCTTTCAGTTCCAATGCGACACAGTATCCCATATAATAAAAATCACGTGCTTTAACTTATACAAAAACTTATACGATTATTTTTAAAAACCTCAACACCTTGAACAGGCAGTGAGGTGTCAGTGCCTTAAAAATGAAAATCATCTACTTTAAATATATGAAATTCTGGTACTTAAAGAGTTACGCATTGTTTCTTATTTCGTGGTCCATGGACCATGCATAGTCCATGATGATTTGTTAGATGGTCAACAGCAATTGTGGACTCCTTAAGTTGCGTTTCGAAGTAGGATACGACTAGTGTTCGGCTAAAATTATGGTATTTACCCAATTTGGAAATATAAAAATATGATTCCTTTTTTTCTTTAAATCAATAGAAATAAATAAGGTTTATACATGCTAAACAGATGGATCAACTTTTAGTATAAAATTATTCTTTCTGTGCTTTATCAACTTCAAACTCATAAAATTAAAAAACTTGTAAAAAAAAAAAAGAGAGTTAAAAGTCTGATTGCAAATAAGGAAAACTTTTAAGCTGTAGTAATATTCCACAACAAAATGCTGAATTGGTTTTTAATTTTTGTTTAAAAACATATTTCTAGCCAATAATTGTGCATCCATTCTTTATGTCCGACTCCGAATCTAAGTACTTACAAAAATCCAACTCAGACTCAAAATACTTGAGAAATCCGACTAGGACTCCCAATCAAAATGCTTTAAAACGATCTCTTAATTCATGCTTCGATTAAAGCATGACCACTCCATATTTCAATTAGGCTAGTGGTCCAAGCCCTTCTAAAAGGAGGTGAGAACAACTGGCATAGAGGTAGGGTGGGGTGTTTTCACCGAGAAGGCAGAATTGGGCTGCTTATATCGAATTATGAGGAAAAGAGGATTGATGCGGGATCGAACATAAGAGCTTGAATAATCGAAACCCAGTATCTAACCAACCTTACTCAAGACCCACTGAAAATTAAAAGATCGCCATTTTATTTATCTTGGCTATTTCAGATCTCTATATACGAAAAAATAATTTGACAACATTTATAACTTAATTAACAATTAGATATCAACAAATCTTGCTTCTGCTTGTCTTATAAAATATTTGTTACACTTAAAATTGTTCATTGACATGTGACATTTTGAGTAAGAATAACTGCTTTTATTCTTTCCAATTAAACATTTATTAAGTTATACTTCAGCCATTGATTCTTCTTCTTCATCTAACTCTCCAGTTTTGGATTTCTGTTACCTTCTCTCTTCGTATGCAGTTGTGGTTAATCAAATCGATATTTTTTCTGCCACGGTATATTTCACATTTGTCATTCCTTTTGTGCATTCAAGATTTGCAACTCACATCTTCTATTTAGGATCAAGAAGTTCCCGCATTTTACAAGAAATGGCTACGCTTTTTTTATTTAAACAGATCAAATGAAATGCATGCTTTCGACAACTACAACCAAGAAATTTGCTCATCTATTCTTTCCCAACTTTCGGTCAATAACTTTGACAGTTGCTTCTCGTATCATTTTTTTCCCTAAATTGATTACTTGTATACACGGGCCAATTTTATTTTTTATAAATTAACCGCGCGCATTTGCTTTAATAGTAATTCTCATTGAAATACAATTGAATTTGTATATGTAAATATATATATAGACATCTTTTTTTATTTTAATGAATATTTTCAATTATAATATTTAAATCTGTTTCATGTATTTTATTGTGCCTTGAAAGTTTAAAAGGGTAGTATTGTAATAAATTAATAAGTACAGGTATACATCATTTTACGAAACCTCGGAATTACGAATTGGTCTTTTAAAAATAATAAATTCAACTAAAAAAGTATCAAATTTTAAAAATTACTAAATAAATGAAATATTATTAATTGCTGTCGTTTTGAAACATTTTCCGCAGATTTATTTTGGTTTCAGCAAGATTATAAGATGTACAGACGATTTTATTCGGTTTCTTTGGATGTTGAATGAAATGATTAAATGGGAACAAATGTTTAGGCTCCGTCTTGAAAACATTTTAATCTTTTAACATTTTGTTTAGGCACCCACTTATTTATTCCTACATTCTTTATGATGAATTACATATACATTGACTAACCGTGGCTCTTACGTTCCTTCCAGATAATCGTTACTCTAGTATCGGATGGCTTATTTTTATTCCTACTTCACCCTTCACGGAGTCATTAAAAGAAAAAACATTGAAACTTTACACGCTGATACGATGAAGAGGAAGGCTATAACTTTATAAACAAAATATGATATGTTAGCTATATGAAAGTCGTGATTGTATGTGTCTGGGAGTCGTTCCGTCAAGAATTAGAAAATATCATTGAAGAAGGAAACGTTAGACTATCCTAAAATTTTGATGTTGATGAAACAGGACTCCTATGGGAATGAATGACTGGGAAAACTTTTATTTCCAAGGAAGAATCCAGAATGCCCAATTTGAAAACATATAAGGAACGATTAACGCTTCTCTTTGGTGGAAATGAAGAAGGTGATTGCAAATTAAAACACATGCTTATTATTTACCGTGCAGAAAACCCACGATCGCTAAAGGGAATTGATAATAAAAATAAGCACTCCCACTCATTTGGAAGAGTAATAAGAAAGTCTGGATGACAGCCACTTTATTTTATTTCATTGCAGAAGTGAGAATATATTGCCAAAAGAAAGGCGTTCCTTACCCATTATTTCTTAAACATCACAGTCCAAATGCAAAAGTGATGTTCTTACCTCCAAACGTTACGTCCCTCTTACAATCTGTTCTTACCTATTATCTCCGTTATACATTTGAAGAGCTAATTGAAGTCACAGATAGGGAAGGAGGACCACCATCAATTTTAGAAATTTGGATAGGTTTTATCATTTCTGACGCAGTGAAAATTATCCAAAAATCGTGGAAAACGGTTACCCAAAAGAACATAAAAGGAGTCTAGGAAAAATTATGCAAAGTCAATGTGAAAAATGTTTCTTTTGATGACATCAATAACCTGCTTTATGGGGATAAGGAAGAACTCACAAATGATGGACTGATTGAAATAGAAAAATACGAAAGAAGAATTGAAAGCGACGATGTAAAAATTTTTTAAGCTGCAGACACCGATTGTTGTTTAAGTCTAAAAACCATTGATGAAACTTTTACCAAAATTGATAAAAGCTTTAAGCTTCAGATTTTTCAAAACTAATCGTTTGGTTATTATCTTTTTAAGCGAGCTTTTATATAACTAAAAGCAGACAGCCTAATGCGCGCTTTTCTTGATCTCCCTGGAATATCGTTTTCTTTTGTTATTAAGTTCGTTTTGTAGAGAAGTAGTTGTAAAATGATATTTTTATTTATTATGGTAGCTATTACAATTCAACATCTATCAGTATTATTAAAAAAGGGTTAAAGGTCGACTGTGTCAAAGCTATAGTCTTTCTCTTCATACACAAGATATGCATTTAATTACATTTTTTTGCATTGTCAGTTTTCTGGTAAATGTTTGCAAAAAACACATCCAAAATTCCAATTACTAAAGAAGAAACTGTCATGATCTATTCAACTTTTCTTTGAAGTTTTGTATGTCGTCTGGCAGTGTTTATTTTTCGGCTTCAAATCTTTGATTCATTTTACTGTCGTCGTCTGAAAAATATATAAGATTGTTATAAAAAATACATTTAGGTAGATTTGTTTGCTAATTTTTGCAGTCAATTTTACGTCTATATAGTTATGGATTTTTTTTCGTTTTCTGACTATTTTTACTATATATTTTTTTCTTTTTATTAATAAATATTAATTCATTTAACTTGTTATTTGTAGATCGTTGAGTTTAATGGAGTGTTCTTTCCACATGCCGTACGTGTTTTATGAAATGCTCTTGGCAACCTTTCAGTCTCAATCCCTGCTGATGGACAAAGTCAAGTCCTTCTTTCAATTCGTCCTGAATAAGTATGCATTTGTTGCGCTTTCCATGATTCTCTGGCTTTTCACTTACTCTAAGCTGCTGAACAAGAAAGTGTATGATTCGATGTTGCGCTCTTCCCTCTTCCCTTCAATATTTTCTGAATGTTCAAACGAGACGAACCTTGCTGTTGACATTAAAAACAGGTAGTGCTTCATCACTAGAATACTTTTACTCATACAAGTCCTTCAACCTTTTCTCTATTCTAGGATTGACAGTTTTCCGCGATTGTCTTATTTTATCTGACATTTAATAAATGGATTTCGGGGGTAATCTAGCTTTGTTTAATAAAATTTATAGTTCCAAAAAATTAGGCTGCATTATCTAGCTCTAAATTTTATTTAATAACTTTTTTTAAATTCCAATATATTTTTCACATTAGTTATTTTTGTAAAGAAAGAATTATTTTATTGAGAACTTGGTGAATCAGGCTTAACATATCAATAACTTTGGTTCTATCTTTATTTGTTTTATGTATTAATTAATGTGTGTCTAGTATTTTAACCTCTATCATTAACTAAGTTTTTTTTGCAATGATGTTTTAAGATAATTAAATAGTTATTTTTAATGATAACAAATTCAATGAAAGTTTTGCCTTTGTAACAAACGATTCCCCATCAGAAGAAGCTTGTCTACACCACTTTAGGAACGTTAAAGATTCATTTGAATTTGAATACTGTTCTACTGTGAAGTTGCTGCCTATCATTGATAAAATGAAAAGTAGTAAATCTGAGGATATTTATGGGATTTCAATATATCATGTAAAGTTGATAAGAGACATAATATCTACTGCTTTATGCCACGGTATAAATCTTTGTTTATATAATTCTACATTTCCTGATGTTTTGAAGCAGCATAAGGTAATACCTATTTACAAAAAAAAATGATAAAAATTGCCTTAAGAACTATAGACCTATATCGATAGTTCCCACACTTTCTAAAATTTTTGAGAAATACATACATCATCAATTAAGGGATTATTTGAACTCGATAAATTATCTGAATGATTACCAGTTTGGGTTTCGTAAGTATTACTCCACGGAATATTTTCATACATGCTTGATTCAAAAAGTTGTTGAAATTTTAGAGAAAAAAGATGAAGCTATATTGTTTCTTTTTGATCTATCAAAGGCATTTGATAGGGTCAGACATTCGACCATCTTGAATAACTTGAATGAATGCAATTTAAATAGCAATTCTTTGTTTTTTTACATTCTTACTTATCTGGTAGAAGTCAAATAGGAAAAGTAAATGATGCCGTTTCTGACAAGTTATACGTGCAAAATGGATCATTTTGGGTCCACTACTTTTCAGCATTGCAATAAACAAAAAATTTTCCACCTCAAATTTCTTTGAGTATCTTGTTTTTGCAGATGACATCTGTGTTTATCTTCCTTTGTCTAAAATAAAAAATGGTAATAATATCAATTCAGATTTATTGAACAGAGAGTTATTCATAATTTAATGATTGGTGTTCTAGGAATAATTTGATATTAAACAAGGAAAAATCAAAATATATGCTTATTTCATATAAAAACAGAAATTACAAATTTTTGAAATATACAGGTATCGAAGAAGTAACAAGCACCAAGATACTAGGTCTAGTGTTTGATAGTAAGCTTAAGTTTAAAGAGCATATTGATCAAATAGCTCTCAATCTTAATCGTACTATCGGTATCTTGTACCATACAAAAAATATTTTCCCTCTAAATATCAGACTTATGATATATAAGCAGTTATTTCTCTCTTATGTAAACTACAGTATAATAAATTGGTACCCTTATGGAAAAAAGCGCCTTGCGATCTTACAAAAACGAGCAATAGGAGTAATTTATAGCATGAATAAGTTTGACCACACAACAGAAATTTTTAAGCAAAACGGATGGTTAAAATTAGATTTAATTTTTAGGCAGAGAGTAGGAGTTTTTCTTTATAAAAACTTCAATGGTCATTTACATAATGTGTTTGGCTCATTGATTAAATATAATAAAAATCCCATATATTATACTAGGAGCTTAAGCAAACCTTTGAAAATTTATAATAGACTGAAAGGATCAAATATCTCTATTTTGAATAAATGTAATCATTTTTACCTCGATAACAAAATTCTATTTGATGACGTTTTTATGTCGTTGCTTTCTTTTAAAAAGAAAATAAAAAACTACTTACTTCAATAACCTTCCGTAAAAAAATTTTTTTTTGAATAAATGTTTCTCTCTCTCCCTCTCTAATGTAGAATATATCATTTCCTTAAAATTTTGGTATTTTATTCTTAGAGATCCTCCGGTTAATTGGATTTTATAATGTTTATATTCTGCTTGATAGTCATATAAAATTATTGCTAAATGTTTTTTTATCTTATCATTTATTCAATTTATCTTACCAAGATGCCCTAAGTAGAAATTTTAACTATTCTTTTCTAATTACAACATTTTGGATAACCTTTTACTAAATTAGTATCTTGAATGAATACCAATCATCTAAAATAAAATACAACGATTTTCAGTAATTGGATTCGTTTGTGCAAACCACTTCTTAAATCAGAAGGAAGTTAACATTTTAATAATTACTTTTTTATTTCTAATTCGCATGTTTTACTTCACTTTCAAATCAATACTTACTTTCTTTCATACATTTTAAAATGGAGTTTCATCATTGTTGAGATAAAATCGGCTCATCAAAATCAATCAAACATCAAAAAGCACTGGTATTATTTATTTGCTGCTACTTACCTAGCATACTAAGACACTCTTTTTAAATGCATTTATTTTTTAATAGGTAGCAAGTACTAAGTAGTATATAGGAATCTTTTTGAATAATAATCTTCTGAATTTTTTTGTGAAAAATTCTAAATGTGGACTTGAAAAGAAATTAACAACTGGAATTATAAAAAAAGTTATCATTTCTATAGTAAATTTATAGTTTTGAAAAAAGAGTCTTAGTCCCCTTTCTAAATATCTTGAATTGAGCACGAATATTTTTTTATTAGTATTAAATTTTTTATTTTATTTGTGTCCTGTATCATTAGGGTGCATACTTTGACGCAGTTTTCTATACAACATTTTTCAAGGAGAAAAGAAATCATCAAAACAAAAATTCTTTATTTTCTATATTTCAAGTTACTATTGTATTTTATCTGATATAAAATTCATGTCTAAAATTTTGCTGTAACAAAATCATCTCATTCAATCAGTTTTGATACTTTTTGAACTCTTTTTTGAAGACTAATCGTCTCTTTCTTTTCCAATGGAATTTTATATTTTAAAGCAGGCGATTTTTGCTTCTTGTGACACCCTCTTTATCAAAGGTTTAAATAAAAAGAACAGCCATTTTTCACTGAAAATAAAATATATATTCGCTATTTCATATACCTTTTTGAAGAATATGCTATTTCTTTTTAAGAATTTTAGTTTTTCGTAAAATATATGAACACATAATTCGGGACCCAAATGTGGATGAGACAAGTATTAACGAGATTGAGGACTCAACTTTAATAAAAAAGCCAGTCACTGGAGTACTTGAAAAGCGTTTCGACCAGATACTACTGCATCATAAGGTTGGAATTCCGCGCCAAATGATTTCGTATTTCAACTGTATCGCAAAAACATCCGCGCCAATCACAGTCACATCATTCATCTTGAAGAAACTGCATTCGCCTCCCTCATACTGCGATGAAGACCTTTTCACGTTGAGTCTTTTCCTCCTTTCCTTTGATTTGAACTCGTACCTCCTTTGCATGCTCTACCATCAAATGACTGGTAATGATGTGTTTAATTCATTCATTTCATTTCATCATTCCTCTCTTAAATGCCTCTTTAGATTTAGTGTCTAAGCTGGGTGACTTTACAGTTCCACTGAATGTATATTTTGTCGACATTTTGGATTTTTTATTCTTATCTTGCTTATCTCAACATCAAGCAACATCCAATCCCATGCTTTTAGTATGATTTTGTTTACTAGCTATATAACAATGGTAAGAGATTGCTTAGTAGGGATAAACGGCAAAAAAATTTAGAAAATCTTGAAAAGTCCATACTTTGAAGTTTTTGCTCAAATTCAACAATAAGTAACAAGATATTTTAGCGAAATAATTCAAAACAAACATGGAACAAAGCTCATAGAGGACTATAAAACGACATCTTATCAATTTAAGTGGAGGAAATTTTTTAAAAGGTCTTGAAACTCCGTAATGAATGATTCTATACAAAATATAAAATTTTGAAAAAGTAGCCTTTTTACTACTGTTTCAAAATATGAATTTTTTTTTCAATACACCTCTCCTTCCTTGCTTCTGTTGCATAATATTTTTTACTTCTATAAATTTTTCATACATAGAATGGATGAAAATGAAAATTTTAGTCATACTTGTGAAAAGTTTCGAAAATAATATTTTTTAGATACCATTTATTTTATTTTTGTTTCAATCGTCATTGTCTTTTAGTAACTTCAATTGTTTTTTTCTTCAGGAGCTTTTGCAATTTTTTTATTTGAATTAATCACCTAAAATAAGTTTTCATTTCAGTAGGATGAAATGTGGCGAAAAAAAATACAAAAAGATGTTATGAGCTCTATCTCTCAAGTCAGATTTGGATATCAAGCAGTCATCTGACATTTCTTAGAAATCTTTAGAAGAAGGCTTTAAATATATATTTGGTTCGAACAAAATACACTTTAGATTTTAGAAATATACGATTTGTTGTATGGCTTGATAGTTAGTAATGTCCACTTATAACCCTAAAACAAATTTTAAACTCCTAAAAATTTCTAGCATATATAAAAAGGTGTCTAGAATTGATATAAAAGAGTTCAGAAGGTGGTACTCACGTGAAAAATTCTTTCATCTTTTAACGGGAAAAAGAAAAATAAATGCCATGAAAAAAGCTATAGGAAATGATTCTTCCAGAGAAAAAAATCTCGTTGTTAGTGAAACACTTTTAAAAGCTTATCTATTAAGTGCTTCATGTACTCGACCTGGGAAAAAAGCTGTCAAAGTTCTATTTATCAGATAGGGGGCATAAAGCAGCGCATTGATGAACTTTCAGAAGACATGAGAGGATAAACAATACTCGTTATTCATCATAGATCAAAGAGCCGTCAAATAATTTTTTTCAATAACTGAAATGCGTTTAGAACAGAGGCGCACATCTTCAAAATTTGGTGGGGAGCAAACTTTTTATATACTTTACAAAATTAATCATAAAAGAATTTTTGTCCAATGAACACATCGCCATTATTACCCGATATTATACTTGCACCGTAAGCAACTTTTTATCAAGTGAAATTACCCTGTTTATAGTTTTGATTGCAACACTACATTCTAGCTCAGTAGTTCTCAAACTGTAGTCCGCTGTGCCTTAGGGCGATCGCCAAGCAGTTCCATGGGAGTGTGGTTTGAAAGCCTTCTATGAGGTTTCAAAGAAAATGACTGTTGTCAAAATGCCCCACAACATAGAACAGTTGATATTACATTGTTGCAAAGATATCATATTGAATGTGCTAAGTCCTGAACTTGAAAAGTTGAAGCATATCTTTATAACATTTAATATTTTGCCTGTTGGATTAACAAACTCTACAGGCATGTTTAATTTGAAACATTGTCGGTGTCGGAATGTGAATGTCGGAATAACTGAGAAAATCTGTGAAAAAATCGGTTACAGTGAGTAGTGTGTCAGTTAGCAGGGTTGTCGAATAAACGAGGTTAGATATTTTTTGATTGCAGGAATACTAATTAAGATAAATACTACAATGATATTGATTTCTTATAGATGATGTATGTATATAGAAAGATAGTTCTAAAAATGCAGAAAACTACTCTCAGATTAGTGTAGCCTTAACGATAAAAATAAATATGTAAAACTATTCAAAAATAATTTTACATTTTAGACAATCAAACTAAAAATTGGTAAATCCTGGGAGCAAAAATTAGTGCGGGATGTCGGAAAAGAAACTAGTAATGTTTCTGTACTGCAGTACTTACTGCACGCATATGACCTCTGAGTGAAATCTTTTTTGCAGAGGTTGGGGTTTCTACTTGTACAAAAAGTAGATGTCATGTGAGATAGTTCGGACGCATCGCTCTATTTCAATTTAAAGGTTTTAGATTCCTTACAATTTACTTTTATTTATCTTCACAAAATGGAATTCTTTCCTATCAAATATAATAAAATTGCTTGATTGTAATTTTAGAAGTCTGCTCTAAATCTTAATCACAACTTCAATAGTGATCTCTCAATTCCTTTTCTGAAAAAGTTCAAAGGGGATCAAGTGGATGAAAAATTGGTGATCTCAGAACTAGCAGGTACAAGCTCATTTTTACTCTTTTGCTTCTATTGAAAAAATTTCAGATGATCTGTTTTCTACATTTCTGTATACTCTATCAAAAAGTCATGGCAGGCACAAGTATCTGGGTCATCTTGTAGCTAGATTTGTAAAGTGTGTGAACAAATGCTCCATCGTTCCTGAAAAGATTCTGTACAGTGAAAATAACTTGAAACTGGTTACTTTTTCATCTTTCTCATTAAATCATTTCCCATTCATACTTTTTTTAGATGAGCAATTTAATCTTTTGTCAACACTTTGGTTCAGATGGTGAAGCATTATCAAAAGAAAAATGTGAAAAATTTTACTCCTTGATAAAATTGTATTCATGTGAAGGCATGCATGTAGAAATTATTTATAAAATATTGAAGTGTTCTTTATTTAAGAATAAAATAGACTAATTTATTTTCATTTGCTTCTGGTAACATTTATATTCATTTGAGGGAGAAGATTAAGGGATATTTGAGTGTAGTGTTTTGATGCAACTTTTAATGATTCAAAACCAAACAGAATAAAACAGATATTCCAAAAACTTCTGAGTGTATTCGAGTATTGAGAACTCTTTTGTTACTTATAAGAGGTTAGACACATCGCGGTAGAAATGATTTGGCCCCTACTTAGTTAGAGGAAAGTAAATATTGATCGTTAATTTGGACTAGTGAATGATTAGTTATATAAATTCATTTAACCCGTTAACGACCAAAATAATCAGACGATATCTAATGTAAAGCAGAAGATTTGCATTAAAGAGCATTGATAAACGCAGACGATTTTATTTTTGTAAAGTCGACATTAGGCGTTAACGGGTTAATATGAAAATTTTTATAAATAAATCGATTCGCTGGAACGGCCATGATTCATCACCTCATCCCCCAAACGGGGACGATTGACAGCTACTTGTTTCCTAAAATTAAACAAAATATTTGATAATAATCTTTCTTTATAGTTAGTTGCTTTTATCAATGTAAATGAGATTTATGTTTCATTATATATAGATAATTTTTGATACTATTATCAAAAATTAATTTTTTATTAAAAAAATTAAATTTTTTTTAAAGAAAAAAAAACTGTACATAACAGCCACAGTACTTGGTTTATAAAAGGTTGGAAAAACTAACATACAAAAACAATTTTTAAAAAATAGATAAATAAAAGGTTTATTTAACAGTATAATGTTTTTACAAAGCATAAGTCTTTATTTGAAGTTAGGGTAAAAATTCGCGCTTATAGCTTTTTCTGGAGTATTGAACTTCAAGAGAGTCGCGTTTGATACTCCAACAATAATAATCAGGCATCATATGAACATTCCCATCTACCCTGGTAACGTTCTTCTATAATCTCCAAATCTTGGTGAAATCGATCACCTTGTTCGTCGCTAACAGCACCAAGATTTTAATTTTCCAATAGTTTGAACAATTTCTCTGTAATTATTTGCACGTGTGTTCCAAGAAAGTTTTTAACGACTTCTTTGAATGATAGCCAAACATTTTTTTCAAGGTCTGTCATAGTACTGGTAAACTGTTTATCTTTGATAAGCTGTCGAATTTGTGGCCCATCAAACACACCAGCTTTGATTTTTAGGAAAAGTCAAGATGATGTACTTTAAACAGTCCCTAACAGTTGACAATGTAAGGGTGGGAATATTATTTTATGTCTGTCAACAAGTGGCTCATTTACAATGTTAGGATATCCAAGTTTAGGATTAGATCTTATAGGCCAATTTTTCTCAACCCAGTGCTTTTCTCGGGCTCTGCTATCCCACATAAAGAGAAAGCAGGGGTACTTTGTGTATCCACGTTGCTGACCAAGAAGAAAGGATACCATTTTAACCCGTTAACGACCAGAATAATCAGAAGATATCTACTGTAAAGCAGAAGATTTGTATGATAAACGCGGACGATTTCATTTTTGTAAAGTCGACTCTGGCCGTTAACCGGTCAAGCTCAACACAGATGTTCCAATTGTGTATTTTATATTTAAAATATAAAATTATAAAATATTTTATATTGAAATGTTATATGACAAAATACAAAACCGCTGTCACTTTGAAAGTACCACAGTAATCAACTTTCTCTAGTGCGAAAGTATGATACTTTCACTCCTTGCTTAATCCTATTAGTGCTGGGCTAAATTTGTCCGCTCACGTGCTGGAGGCGTAAAGTGCCCCCCCCCCCATTTTTCTCAGATATTAATAAGTTTTTTTAAAAAAATTTAATGTTACCCTATTATATATATTTCAAATATTACAGCTCATCTCAAAAAAGAAATCTTTTATCTAAATAATTATATAAAGCTTTTTTCACATATATACCTATTTTCAAGTATGCTAAATTCAGTGGTGTTATTCATTTTTTTTATAAAAATCAATTAAACTTATCAAAAAATTGATTTATATATGACAGCTCATCTCAAAAAAGAAATCTTTTATCTAAATAATTATTTAAAGTTTTTTATACATATATACCCATTTTCAAGCATGCTGAATTCAGTAGTGATATTCATTTTTTATGAAAATCAATCAAACCTGTTAAAAAATTGATTTATCTCAAAAATAAATATTTTATCCGAATAATTATATAAAGTTTTTTACATACATATACCCATTTTCAAGTACGCTGTGTTTAGTGGTGATATTCCTTTTTTTTTATTATATAAAAATGAGTCAAACTTGACAAAATAATTTAAATATTACAGCCCATGTCAAAATTAAAATTTTGATTCTTTTAAAGTTTTTTATACATTTCAAGTATGTAGAATTTAATGGTGATGCTCATTTTTTTATGAAATCAATAAAACCTGTCAAAAAATCGATTAAACCTGTAAATCAATGTCAAATATATAAACTTCAAAATAAATTCTACTTGCAGTATTTCTCTGGTAATTATTTTCCTAATTTATTTAATAAACCAACTTTAGGTGTTTAATTCACTCAAAACATTTCATTTATCAGTAACGTATGTATCTCGAAAGGACCTCCATCTTTTTGGCTACAAATTCGTTATAGGCTCGTAGTCTCTACGTCATATCTTCTATACTTTACAGTATGTAATTTTGCTATTCATTCTATGATGTAGCTCTTTTTTCATTAGAAATTTATTTTCTTCAATGTGTGTTTGAAAAATTTTTTATAAGGATTTATTTTCAACAGATTTTTTCTTCTCTCAAAGCATTCTGATTAAGGAATCTTCTTAATGATCTTAGACTTTTTTATCAGTATCGTGTATTTTATTATCAGCCTTGAATATTTGTCAACCAATCTCATTTCAAAGGTTTTTTTCTGATGAATCATTCGTGATGTTCATTGTTCAATTACAAAAAGTTGTCCATGTTCTTCATCTAAAAAATTATCTCTTTGACGCAAAAAGAAAAAGATGGACAAATTCAATTTAAATTAAAAATATCTTGATAGTGACTAAATTCTCACATCTGTGCGATTTTTGATAAATCTGACCTATTCTAACTTTTCAGATTTCCTACCCATCTTAGCTAAATGTTAATTGTAATCCTAGATGATAAGCTATAAATTTAAATATTTTTCATTTGTAAAAGAGGAACTTCTTTTTCAGTCAAAATTTTTTTTTAAGCACCTAATATTAGATCATTACACTACTTCCAAGTTCATTAGAATATGGTAGATCTTCCATTTAATCAAGATACATATTTTTTTTTAATTATTTCTTTTGATCACAAGTTCTCTTTTCAATTAGTTTTCAAGTTGCTTACAGAACTGATTTTCAGACATACATTACTAATTCAATTGCCACTTCGAGATATTTTTTAACCGTATTAGCCAAAATGGAGTACAAAATAAAATAAGCATAGTCGATTTGGTATAAAAACAAATATTTTTGAAGAGAGTATCTAGAAGTAAACCTCAAATCTGATTGAAGCTTTCAGATATTTTAAAACCATAAATGCCAAACTTGAGTCGAAAAATGAAACCACCATCTTCCATTTGGCATAAAAACCGGAATTTTATTTAAATTTCAAAAATATTTCGGTAGATATTAGACGTAAATCGAACATCTGATTGACACTTTCAGACATTTTAAAACCTCTAAATGCGAAAACTGATTCCAGAAATGAAACCAGCATGGTCGATTTGGTATAAAAACATCTATTTCATGTAAAATTCCAATCAATATTTTTCGAAACAAATTTTAGAAATACATGCAAATTTGATTGATACTTATAGGTATTTTCAAATCCAAACTGCAAAATTTGAGTCCATAAATAAAACTAGCATGGTTGATTTGGTATAAAAATATATATATTTCATATAAAATTTGAGATATATTTGAAAACAGTTTTCAAACTTAAACCGCATATTTTCTTGACGCTTGCAGATATTTTCAAAAGGCAAAAACTGAGCCCAGAAATGAAACCAGCATGGCCGATTTAGTATAACAACGCAGAGACAATTTTTAGAAGTAAACCACAAATTTGATTAACACTTATTGGTATTTTCACATCCTAAAAGTAAAAAATGGGCCTAAAAATGAAACCAGCATGTCAGATTTCAGCCAATTTTGTACAATTAATTTTTTAATGAAGGGCCCCACGAATAGGGATAAGAAGATTTTTTCGTTCAGTCATCATGTTGCTAGTAATTCTGAAGCTTTTTTTTGATAAGTTCAAATCACGTGTTAAATTATTATTCAACTCGTTTTGATCAAATTTTCTGCAAAGTGGATCTTTGGGAATGTCAAAATCTGTATCATTGTTGTCGCTGTTCTCTTCAACATTACTTAGATCTTCTATTGGAAGTAGTTCTTTATGAGGCCTTGGTCTCATAGCTGCCGGTATATTTGGATATTCTATTTTAATTTTTTTTTGTTGAATCCTGATGTTTTCACTGAACAGAAATAACAGTCTGTAGAATGATTTTTCTGCTCTCACCAAACGATGGGGATACCAAATGGCATCTTTTCACGTGTTCCTTTAGTCCACATCCGTAAATCCTCGACACACTGTTTACACACTTTGTGAGGAGCCCACGGCTTTTCTTGATCACCACGTTTTACTTTAAAATACGTAAAATATGCTTGTTTGACAAATACACTAATGTTTACTCCCTGACTTGGAATAGTAAAACTACCACATATATAGCAGAAAGAGTTAGGATTGTTTAGACATTTACAATAAGACATAACAGGAGCAGACATGATCTAAAACCATAAAAATATTAATTTTTAAATAAAACACTAAGCTAAATACTTGCAAGTTTTAGAAAAATCTGTATTGAACAAAATAAAAATGATAATATGATATAAAGAGATTGATTAAAAAGCTATAACAAATATTTTTAATTTGTACTATCTTAGCTTCTGATGTTGTTAACAGTACTGACGTATTGACACCTGCGTACATTTTTCACTGCATTGTCTCAATTGTGACTGCATAAATAAGATAAAAAGATATTATAATGATTGTGATCAATTTTATGTAGCAAATTGTTATCAACTGACACTAGTGAAATTATGCATATTTGGTAAATGAGCTATTGAAAAAAAAACTTCACGTGCTAAAAAAACTAATTACAGATTCAGAATCAGCATGTCAACTTTAGTCTAAATAAGCTTAATTTGAATCAAATTTTTTTTAATTTGTTAATTTTAAATGTTCATAAATAATAAACATAAACATTTTATTTTTTACAAGCTTATTTTGAAATATCATTGCAAAATATCTAGATTTTCCTGACTGTCAGGAAATCCAGGTTAACACGTGCACTGATACTGGCGCTCTCCAGGCATCATTCACTGACTGATTTCATCCATTGCTCCTCTAGTTTATACCTTTGTTTGGGCTTGTTCTGTGCAAATAGTGCGATGTATATTTTTAACTTCGAAACGAAAAATATTTAAAGGCTATCGTTTTTATATTTAGGTTATAGATGCTTACAAAATACCTGCATTTGGTTTTTCTTTTCTCGCACCGCACAAAATTTTTATATGTGTGCGTACACGCTAATGGCTCGTGCTTACTCAATTAAAATTTTGTTTCTGTCAGTTCTTCTTAATTACATTGATTAGATGTTATTTTTTCTAAAAAAGTTTTTTCTTAAAAAATGTCACGTTTTTAAATTTAGCTCTTAAGATTTTGCTAAATTAACAACATATTTTATTATTTGAATTTGCCTTCCTAGAAGAATAGTCGTAAGCTTGTTTTATAGAAGGATAAACAGAATTTTTTTGTTTTTGACATGTTTATATCTTTAGGGTATACACTCTTGTGTTTAGGCACACGTGTATTATTCAAAACAAAATTCTGCAAAAACTACTATTTGAAAACTATTTGCAGCATCGCATTAAAAATTTTAAAGTCCTTCAAAAAGTTTATTGTTTAGGGGGAGGGTGAATTTATTAGGGACTTACAAGCGACGAACCAGATCTTGGGCTGCTCTATGCAGGAAATTTGCTTTGATAATTTGATAAACTTTTTGATCGGAATGTTACAGGAAGAGCGCAACTTATATAGAGTATGTTTTGAAAAGGGTGAATAGTGCAATTGATAAAAAAGAATTTTATTTGTAGTGAATATTTCATAAAATTGATCAATTCTATTAGACTTTAAAAATAAATGTGATGTAAAAACAATCATAAAAATGTGGTGGCGACATTAGGTAATGACATCCTTTAGAAAAATTCCCCATATTGTATTGTGGTGATAAAATGAGGGTCTTGAAATGCTGGAGTATATTGCTCTATTGATCAAGAAAGGTTGAGAACTAAACTCTTTTTCACTTATCATCTTCATTTTCGCAGCACATTTCGAAGTTATGAGCTCGAATGCGTTCAGTTTCGCTAGATTTTTTTTGAAGCACAGCCTTCTAAAAACAAGTAAATAAATAGCATTAGATCCATACAAAATGAAATCTTGAAATTTTTCTTAACGAACAGACTACACAATATTCGTGACTGTCGTTTACTTTCCAGTATCTGGGATTGTTTTATTCCTTGGGGAACTAGTTCCTCAACAATTATTATATATACTCTGAGGAGTGAAGAAGTATATTTACGCTTAAAACATTATAAGCAGAGCTGCGGAGTTGGAGTCGAAGGTATTTAGGAACCTGTCGGACTCGACTAAACTATGCTCGCTTCGATAGAATCAACAAATTTTTTAATATCATAAAAACAGCACTCTTCATTACAATACTGTTTATCTCTGCAATAAAAAGATGTGTAAATGTTTACCTAAATACTAGGATATTCTCTTATTTGTCTCCTAAATAGACTTTTCGTATTTACTTATTTGCTAACTTCGTCAGTTGCAAGAGTATGAATGTAAAGTTTAATGAATGTGTAGTTTGTTTTTATTATCATTTTCTAATACAAGTCTTTTATTAATTGAATTAAATCGTTCCAAATTTGTATATAAAAGCCGTGGCTGGACATTTGAACGAAAAACATTTAGCCGAAGAAACTTGGTAGAAAGGACATTTGTTCGAAAGATATTTTGCCAAAAAAAGATTTTAACAAACGCACATCTGGCAGAACAATAAACTTACCAAACAGACATTTGATCGAAATACATCAATTATTATGATGAGATGCTTTAACTTGTTTAACAATTTTGTTAACCCACGGTCTGGAAATTCATATTGGAGTACGCGTCAAGTAAGTAAACCACGGGCTGATTCTTGAAATAGTAAAGAGTAAATGAAAACCACGCATTAGTTTATCTAAATCCAATAAAAGATATGATAAAACGGATAAGCCTCTTATCCTAGACCTGGGAACAATCTTTTAAAAAAGGGAAATTCGTGTGTTTTTTTTGAATCAAAGCGTGAAAGGTTGGGGATCTCATTTAAAAACGGCGGCACTAAAAAACATTAACGATTTTAGATGAGGGAACACGTTTGCAAGAGATGAAGGAGTCATACATGAGATCAGAAGTCTTGATGTTGTAGCACCGGCTGACACTCAGAACTTTCAAGGAATGGGCATAGGAGAAGAGTAGGCGAAGGCCATGCGAGGTAACTTCAACGCAATCGCTTATGTCCAGTTCTTGCAAGTTGCTCAATTTCTGGGATAGTGCACACAGAGCTGAAAGTTTTCGAAGGCATAACAAAGGCGTGAAACGTAGCAAATGCCTTACTTCCATCCAACACACTCTTGCTATGCCCACTGAGATTTAGTTCGACCAACTGAGTGGATGCATGCCGAAAGCAGTATTCTATGAATCCTGGTTCTATATCTGCCCAGGCTATATTCAAACTCTCTAAGCTGTAAATGAAAAATTGTATAAAATAAACAGTTATTTATGCTGTAAGTCTTCATAACCAGTGTGCCGTCTAAGGTTTCGGCCCAGATGCCACCGGTCATTTGAAAAATACAGACCAGTTTAATTACAAGACCATCCAGAAACAAATAAAATGTTATATATACACATAGAAGGTAAATTATAACGCTGGAGGGGTCTTGATTCGCCTTTTTTTATGGTCAATATACGGGAAATATTATAATAATAAGTTTAAACAAATTAAATTTAAGATGACTTTGATACAAAACCTTTCAGTAATAACTACTACTATAAAAATTATGTTGCTAAGGCATTCCATCTCATGTCAACTTAGTTTTGTCTTTTTTTTTTGCAACATTCATGAATTTTTTTTTAAATTGGTATACTTATAGAACTCGTTAAGACAAGTTTTATAATATTTATCTCAACTTCATAAGTCATGTGGTTCTTGAGATATAAACTCCAAAAGTTGGTTCAAAAGAGTCATTTTTGTAAAAATTGAGAATACTAAAAGCTGAAAATTTTTGCGATGTTGTAGTTACAGACATTAATTTAGTATCATATTGAAGCTAATTGAATACTCTACAATGTCAGCCTTTCAATTTTTTTTTAAAGGTCAATCAAAAAAAGGACTTTTAAATTGACCTTTGAACCTAAAAAGGTCATTTGACGTAGAAATCGATTTTTCAGCAACTTTGCCTAAAACTTTGTACAGGTGTATATATTAATGTGCAAAAAATTTCTTTGGAGAAAATCGGATTTTATGCACTACAGTGCAACTTAACGAAAAATACAACTAAATTAAGCATACCTTACGAGCAGTGGCAGTTCTAGATTTTCAAAAGTGAGGGGGCCAAACAAGGGCCAAGTTTTTAAATTGATAATTTTTTATAAATTTTGCAATTTACCAAATACATATGTTTTACTTTTTTTCCTTTGAATTATTCCAATGAATGAAAATCAAATTAAGAGTGCTCTTGGTCTAAGATTCACACGTCCAGATAAGAGAGATATTTCTTCCCCTGGATGCAAAACCCACTCAAAAAAATTAAATTATAAAAAGTTTCGAGTAAATTTTAAATCCAATAAAATAAGTATTTGATGTGGAGGGGCCACCATGGGGTCCAGCCAAAAAACTGGGAGGATGCCCCCCCCCCCTTAAAACCGCCACTGCTTACGAGCGCGCATACACATTTAAAAGTCGTGTGTTACAAAATATTAAGCATAATGTTTTGCTTACTTTTCGTTTAGCCCACTTTTATGTTCACAGGTAATATTTTTTATTCCAGTAAAATAAACTTATATAATTTTTTGATTCAAAATAATAATTATTAATAATAATTTAATGGAGAGTTATGACTGTTATATTTACTTTTAAATTAACTAAATAGATGCATGTGCTTTATGGGTTTACGGAGATATCATTCATATATTCAAATAAACTTGATGTACATTTGAATATTTACTTAAATAATAATCCAACACTGTTCAGAATATATACGGAGAAAAGTGGTGATGATGATGATGATGAAGTTAGTATATTTTCGTAAATATGAGCACTTTTGTCGTTTGCACACTTTTCTCCTAGAATCCTTGTGCAATGATACTTTTGAATAAAAAGTTTAGATTTAAATGTGAAGTGTTTTTATATAAAATAAAACATCTTTCAGCTAAAATTTTTGTATCTTTTTTATTTTCATTATAATAAAATAGAATGACTCCTTTTCATTATGGTCCAAGTTTTATCAGTGTTGAATCAAATTGTATGATAAGTTTATTAACACAATCAAAGTGGGTATAATTTTAAAACAAAAAAAAGACGTTATGGCTGTGACCTTTTTCAGAGACACAAGAAAAAAATGACTAAAAAGATTCGTTTCATAACTAAAAACATGATAAAAAAGAATTGTGCACTTTAAATCTAACACGACATAAAATTTGTTCTACTTGTCGTTGTTTATTCTTAAAAAATGCATCTTCTGATGGAACATCGCCAATACACTGTAATACCGAATTTGAAAACGAATATCAACTGCTCTGCCAAAAGGGAAAAAAATTAAAAGAGTTAAAAGTCATCTGAAAGAAAGTTTGAAATTGCATCAGAGACTGTTTTGGAAAGTAAATCATGTCAAGAAATAAGCTATTTTATTCTTTCAATTTGGCAACAAGACGGTATCTGGCGTTCGTCTTGGATGTCAACTTTGATACCAGCGAAATTCTGTTAAGTTTCTTTCATCCACACGGGCCTGCCAATTCATTTGTATATCCTTCAGCACATGGTGAACTAATAATAGATTCTTGCGATGCATTAATTATTGTTAGTCCAACGACCATTATCGAACGAACATATACATTGATGGAAAGAAGATAGAAAGGTAAACCTAATCTCTAATTATTTTTTATCAAATTATGCATATAGGAAACTAAAAGTAACGGGAGCCAAGGATATATTTAAAAAGAATAAATATCTTTTAATTTGAACATTTTTCGATTCTTTGATTATTTGAAAAATATATTATTTAAAATTGTGCAAATTGCAAAATATAGGTAAAAACTTTTAAAACATCGTATGAGGTATATCAAAGCTTACATCTAGCAAAATATGAACAGAAAGTTGAATATTTTTTGATTTTTAAAGAATATTTTTCGATTCTTTAATTACACAATTTTATTTTGATTACTTGACAAATATATTATTTAATATCGTGAAAAAATTGCAAAAATAACTTATGTAACATCGTCTCTCCGAATGAGGTATATCAAATCTTACATCTAGCAAAATATAAACTGACAGGTTTGAGATGAACCATCGTAGTATACAGGTTGGAAATGAAACATCGTAGTATACAGGTTGGAGATGAATAATCGTAGTATACAGGTTGGAGATTACAATCAAGTTGTCTACCCGCGTTCAACCGTAGAGGTTATGAGAATATATAGTAATATAGTATATATGTAATTAGCAAAATACAGCCAATAAATAGGAAATAGTTGCATTTTTGGTGGAAAAGATTCAAATATAAATAAAAAAAACTAAAACATAGAAGGGCCCTTATTAGAAAAATAATTCATTACTACTAAACCAGTTATAAAGAAACCAAATTTTATTCAACTCAAAATTTCAGCGTTATCAAGATTTAAAAACGGAAAGCTACCTACTTTTGGCAGTTTTTTAAAACGATCTTAAGGTATTTTGGAGTGAGTCCAACGCAACGACAAAGGTTAAGACATCTGAGATTTGGATTTTTAGAAATATATCTTAAAATGCAGACATGCTATTAAAATATTTTATTTCAAATGCAAAAAAGTCTAAGTGTACTTACACACAAATCTTTGGACTAATAACACATTTTTCTAAACTTAGATGTGTGAGTGTTGTAAAATGGGATAAAATTATTTCTACAATTTCAACTGGAGTTGTAGAGAAACTAAAATCAAGGTGCTTCAATTGAAAGTAGTTACTAAAATAATCAGGATTATTTATATATACAAGTAAATTGAAACACTTTACATCGAGTTATTGCTAAATATTCGGAAATTTGAACCAATGATCTAAAATATAAAATTTTAAGTAAAAATCTTATCAAATTTAAATGAATAAAAGCTCTTAAAATTTTTGAAGCAAAACTCAATTCATTAATTTGCGTTCGATTTTTTGGAGATCCGAACGAAAGCAGATTAAAACATGACTTTCAAACTTTTTATTCGTTGTAGAATTGTAATGCTTATTTGTTTTCCGTTGAGTTACAAAAAAATAAGCTATTTCACTGAGAAACTATTGATTAATTAAACTGTCTATTTATTCAAAATAAATTCGCCAATAGAAGGTATATAAATTAGAAAAAATGCATCAAACTAAAGATTTCTGTTTATGTAGATTCCAAAATAAGCTAGCATGCTTTTTGAAATGCAAATATATCAATTCTATGTCAATTCTTCGATTTCAATAATATTCAAAATTAAGAAAACAAGAATATCTTCCACAAGAAGCAAAAAAAGGCAGTTTATTTTAAGCTCAGAAAAAATAATCTTATATTTTTATAAGAAAAAAAGCAAGGTATATCAGTATGAAATGTAAACTTTTCTCACATGAGATTGAGCAAGTCTGATAGAAATCAAACCAGTGCGCAATATAGCCATCAAGGAGGAAAGGGAGAGTCTCTTCTTGTTGAGATCTAGGCTCTTCCATAGCATGCTGTCATATCTATGGAATATAATGATATTTAAGCATTTTAATTAAACACAACGTTACAAATGAACTTTTAAATATCTATTTAAATTTATTCTTTAATAATGAAGAGGCAATTGTAATCGAAAACAGAAATGACTTGAACGATGGATACTTTAAACGATTATGTAATGATACCTACTTATTGCTTTAAAATCAGGTGAAGATGAAAAAACTGTCTTAAAATAACTTTTAAATTAAATTCTTGATATCCTACATTTTAATCTTAATTAGCAGAGAAATAACCTAATTTTTAATGACCATGTTGTTAATTTAGATTTAATACCAAGGATAAAAAGCGTTTTAGACGACTCGGTCAAGTTTTAGATGAAATTGGTGCTTTTTTTGGAGAATAAGGCTGAAGTCTAAGGTCAGTAGATTCCAATGAGCTGTTGAAAGCACCATCTGAAACTTCATTAAATAAACACAACGGAAAATAAAAACCTTTTTCAAAACAAAATACTGCCTCACGAATCAATTATTAATAAAGTTAGGGGGATAAATCAGGAAAATAAAATTGTACAAATACAAAAGAAAAGTTCAAAAAATAGCATCAACCCTTTGAGGACGAGTGAGACAAGAGTGTACGAAGAAAGAAAAATCGTTTGCTTTATACAATCGAATTGAAAAAGAAAGCACACGATTAATATTCAGAAGTTTCCTCTCTAGAGTCCAAACTTTTTGTTGCTGTGTACCACTTATGGGCTTATTCTGTAGGTACGTACCACGTAACTTTAGCGAGTAGTTTTTGACCATAAAAGAACTATACTAAAAGGTTAACAGACACAATAACATATAAATATAATACAAGTAAACGACTTCGCAATTAAAAAATATACAAAACTAAACTTAATTTATTTGCACATGTGCATAACCATAAACAAGCAAAATATTTTACTTATCGACCAATAAGTACTCACTCGTAAGTCATACGATGGCTGGGGCTGCTTTTCTTCGACTAGTTTTGCAAGCCTACTAGTTTGACACGTCCGTTGATTCGTTCAGTTGTATTGCAAATCCATATTTTGAGCCCTGTACTTCCGTAATGACTGGTTCATTAATAACAGTAGACATTTCTGTAATACACCTCTGTATCGTTTTATTTGACACTGCTTCATCAACGATGCCATGCTTCACCATTTGTTGTGGAAGGCTTTTATTTCTTCGCCAAAAAAGTGCAATTTGACAGGAGGGTGTCAGAATTACAACCGACTGCTGATATAACTTCCCCGTTTTGTCTAGTCGTTTTTCTAAAGTCGATTAAAATAATTAGGATCGCGGTCTTTCTAGTCTGGATGATTAGTTTGGAGATGGCGTTGTAAAAGGGTTCATTGATGCATTTGATAATGTCTTCATACACACACTGATTCTTCCCTATTCTTCAATTCATAGAACCAAAATTAATATATTGATCGCTATACTGTCGTTTGGACATCTTGATTTGACGCTATAATAGTCCGAAATAAAACGGAAGTTGTTTTTTAATATATTGAATATATATAATAATTTACATAATAATCGATAAAAATAAACAATCATGAAGATGGTAAGTTATTTATTCACAGCAATGTAACTACTAAGTCAACAGAATGTGTGTCCATGCTACATTATACGCATATGCACATATTTACATGTATTAAAGTTAAGGAAAGAAAATTAACTTTAGCCAAATACACCTTACACTACATTTCTTTGTATGGGAATTTCTGTGAAAACAAGTACTTTTTTTGAATTTTTTTCTCGTGTACCACAGGTTGGGAACCCCTGTAAAAAAGAAATTTTTATTTTTGGGCTTATTCAGAATTACTTTATGGAGTTTTGAAAATTTTGACACCATTTGTTTTTTTAAGAAAAACATGGATATCTGTCCCAGAAATAGATGTAAATTAATTTGAAAAATCTGTTTCTCACACTGTTCTCATCCTTATGATTGTTAGGGTGTACCTCTCAGTTTATCAGTTGAAGATCAACGGTTCGATCCCCAAGACTCCCGACTCTTAAAAATAAAAATCAGAAAACTGTGATTAACCATATCAAGCATAATGCAAGCAAGCTACGGCTGAAAGTGTTTTGATATCTCCAACCAACCAGCACAATTTTTAATAAAATACATAAATACTTCCTGAATATAATCTTAGGTATTTTGAAAATAGGCATAAAGGTGCAATATCGAACATACGGCATCCTAACAGAAGAGAGCATAGGCTAATTCAAATAAAGGACACAAAAGTAAAGGTAGAATGTAAACAGCACAATTGCATCACTCGTGTCAAAACTGTGGACAAGATTTGATGCTAGATCCGAACCAAAGATATTGGGGAATTGAAGGTAAGCAATCCTTTTTAACACTTACGCAAGGCAGAAAAAACGTTTATTGACTTGAGAGCATTTAAGAAGAGTGGACTTGGGTATATATGAAAATATTTTGATCACAACTTCATCTGATATGAGGTGGAAATATTCTAAAATATCAATAGACACATCAGAAAAGGATCAAAATTAAAAAAAAACATTAAAATCTACCAATGTTAGAAGCATTTGGGTTGCCATTTTTAAGGCGATTCAATACAAAATCGTTTTTGCTCCAGGGGGGAGTCATGGAAAGGGCAACGTTGGTTTGAAGAACGTCTTCTTTCATTGTTTCCTAGTTAAACCTATTAAAATGGCAAAGAAAAGCGTTACTTATATGATTCATAATCGGATTTATATTAAATCATATACACGATTTCGAAAAAATATAATCCCAAACAGACTTAGCACGAAGAACAACATCATGTACAATGAATCCTGCTAAAGTACTTATCGATTCAATATACTAGTAATCCATTATATGATTGAAAAATAGAAAAAATAGCAAACCTTGAGAACCCTCTAAGGCTTTAATATGAAAGAGAGCTTTGTAATGTAAACTAAAAATTAATTTATTGAGGGCGTACTCTAAAAGCAAGAGTGCAGTTAAATTTTTTTACTTATTTATTTATTATCATTATGCAAATCAGTGGTTCCCAACCTTTTTTAACAAAGAGGCAAATTAAGAACCAACATTGCACTAGAGGGCCATAACAAAACTAAAAAGTGTATATATTGATATACTCAAAAATAGCGAATAGCAGTTTGCACAGTCTAAATCTGTTACCGCCATAGACACATGATGCATAGACGCAATTTAAGATACAAAACTATTTTACAACATATGTACAGTACAATTAATATATCAATAATTTTGCAAAAGCGTGACAGTTTTAATATGATATTGCTAGCCTATTTTTTCGGCAACTTTGCTATGCTAGTCTAGTAAAACTAGAGGTTGACGGCCACGGTTGAGAACCATTGATGCAAATGGAAGTTATGTTATTTATTAAAACAAAAAAATAGTGCTAAATTATACTTCAAAATTTATTAGTGAAGCGCTATTTATTAAGTATATTTTCTACTCAATCTTCATATTTGATGCGATGAATTGATATTCATGCAAAGCTTTTGGAATGAGATTTATTGTAAATAATTAGAAACGGACTATTTTTCCATTCTGTGTTGTTTAAATGATTTTAATCAATTATGTAAAAAAAATTTTAATTGATAAAAAACAAATTCTTTGACAGGCAAAAAATAAGGAGGGCACGGGGCATTACCCCAATTTTTCAACTCTTGTTTTATCTTTACATCAAAATTTCTTATTTATTAAAATTCTAGATTTTATAATATTTTTAGCTGTGATTTGATTATATATGGCAAGTTAGTTTAATTGCTAATGGGAAATACTGATATTAAAAAACCATCCTTTAGTAAGCAATTAATTAATGATGCTTTATCGTACAGTTATGATGAACTATCCCACACCTGTCAATTCTCCGGGTTTTGGTTTCTTTCTCCCGGTCTCCCAGTTTTAAATTTTTATCTCCGGGTTTTTTTACCCAATCAAATCAACTAACAAAATAGCGTCCAAAAGGCATAACAAAGTTGAAATAGTTGATGAAAATCATAATTAAAATGATGAAAATAGTTCTAGTAAGTGTCATAACGTTTCAAAGGATTCTGGTTCTACAAAATACCAGGGATTCGGAGCCACACAATTTTTTCTACTAGGAGTTGGAGCCAGAGTCACAAATAACAAAAAGCGGCTCCAAGCCATTTCGTGATGTATCGAAACACAATTGTTACATGTATAACTTTGAAATACACATTTGATAATTTTCATGGAAACAACAAAATCGTCTCCTGTTATCATTTACTAGAGATATAGAGACTCATCAAAAAGAGGTTTTGGGTGCTGAAGTTAAGGCGACAAACTTTAGTCTAGCATAATTTGCCCATAGCAGCTTTTGATCACCATGTTCAACTTTTAAAAAACATTTGTTCAACTTTATTATAAGGATGCACTAATATATTCAAAATATGTTTCCAAAAAATGAAAAAATTATATGCAGCATTCCATGGGTTGATGTCACTGGAAGGGACAAATCTGAGTTGTCTCAAGTAGAGTCCTTTATTGATAGATACTCTAATCACACTTTATTGCAAAATAACAAAAAAGATTTGTTTCAAAAATTTTCTGATTATTAATCTTTCTCTGCTGAAGAAATAGGAATGGACGCATGCGTTGATGCAGAAGTTGTTTATGGACAATGGGAACAACGAAATTATTCCCTATCAGATTGGGGTTTTGTTGAATTACATTTCTAAACCTAAAGTTCCGGGAACACCAACAAACAGTTTTAAATCCTTCCTTGTGTAGCTAGCTGTCTTAGCTCTTGTCTTCCACGTAGCAATGCAAGCCTTGAACAAATTTTCAGAATTGTAAAAAAAAATAAAACTAACACACGATCATCTTTAATACACTGTCTAGCATTTTGGTCATGAAGAAACATAATCCTGAAAGCATAAATTTTTGTTATAAATAGACACCAGATAAGAAGTTATTGAATCTGTCAAGCAAAGCCACCACATTATATAACAATGACAAAAAAGTGTCTCGCCTGATCTATGATTGCTTTTGATTTCAACCAAACTACTTAATTATGTTATTAGAAACTATTTCTGTATTCTTGCAGTATTTTAACAAGCGATTGATTTGTATTCAACTATTTCTTCTTCTTTGTCTACACCTTACCCCAAATTAGGGGTCAGTGGCTAAGATCCGCGGTCTCTACATCTCTCTGTTAAGTGCGTGGTCTTGGTTTAGTTCAAGCTATTGCAGTCGCTCCTAACCCATCCCATGATTGTATAAACATCATATATATCAACATATGATTTGTATTCAACAACATCCCTTTTTTGCTAAAAGATATTTTTCAAAATTAATCCATTTCTGCCTGTTTTTAGTAAAATCTCCCTTTTTTCATCAAAACAAAAAAGTCGAGATTTCAAAAAATTTAGATTGGCAGGTTTGCTATTTCACCTTAAATATCTAAGATATTGACTCTTTCTTAGAAGGAATTTTGAAAAAATTAATTAATTATTGGGAAAAGTTCACTTATCGCATTCAAACATTCTTTTAAATCAAATCCATAACTTCATTTTACGGTTTTGCTTTAATTAATTATTATCAATGAACAAAAAATAAATACAAAAAAAGAAAAATCTGTATTTTCAAGAAATATAATCAAACAGCCACACAACAATAAAGTTCAACACAAATGGAAAATCAAACAAAATATAATTTCGTAGTCATAAAAACTCAAAAAAAAATAAAGTGGTTCCCACTAATTTTGGTGTGTACAAGTAAATTCACAAAAAGAATTTATATATAATCAAGGTATGCACAACATATGAAAATATATTATTAACCCTTTAGTCTACAAAGAGATACCAGTATCCGATAAAATGAAAATTATTTGCTTTAAGTTATATAAAATTGCATTGAAGATATCAAAAACTTAGGCCTCAAAGGAAACATTTGGATAAGCAGGACTTAGCCCACTCTGGTTTTTTTGCTTCCCACCTATGACATTTAAGATATCTTTAATATCCTAATTTATATTTTAAATGCTAGAATTGATTATAAAATAAAAAGCTAACCCTAATACATACATTTACAGAAAGCAAAAAAATAATGAGGACGTATCAAAATTTTAAACACAACTCAACATTTTGGTAACGTGCATATATTTGAACGCAATGGTCTAGCTAGCCTTTGAAAGATAAGGTGGCAATCAGAGTATTTAAGGGGACAAACAAAGTTTACTATATATATATATAGTTAGAGAAGGGACATATTCGGAAGTTAGTAGGCATTCGATTAAATAAAGTTCAATAAAAAATATATTTTTTTAGGAAAAATAAGAAATGTTTAAAGAGGGTACTTTAGATAGTATAAGCTGTTATGAAAATACAAACTTTATCATACAAAAACTTTTCTGACCAATATAATATACACTTACTTAATTACTATAAAAATGATATATAAATTTTACAACAAACAAATATATAAAGATTTTAACAAATATATTCATTTGTAGTCTTAGCGAGGATAATTTCCCGAGAAAAATTTAAGAATAAAATAAAATTCACATTATTTGTTGAAAAATACCAAAATTTAAAGTTTTGCGCAAAAAATTAAAAATTTATAAGCATAGATTAAATTGAACGAAAGAAAATACTAACAATAACTCATTTAAAAAAAAGTGTTTATTTTTTTATTTTTTATTTATATACATTTATTTAATGCTAACCAGGAAATTTAAAAACTTTGATTAACATTCCTTATCTGGAAGTTCATTCGAGGATTAATCTCAAATGTTCCTTATATTTTGTAAACTTAAGTCTGGGCTTTTTTGAACTCATAATACAACCTTTTTTTGCTAAAAATATCCTTCTAATTTAAAATAAATTTTTTATCCAATATCGATCCTCTTTATTTCATTTCTGTACTTTTCTTTCCCAGTATAAATCGAATGATAAAAATAGATTTTTTTCCGAAAAAGAACGTTCAAATGAGAAAGCGTGATCATAAGAAATATTAAATAGTTAGGCGTTTAATAAAATGTATAATAACCTCGATTTTATATTTCCAATTTTTAAGAATCTCAATAAGTAAATTGGATAAAAAAGATTAAAAAATCCTATTTAGATGACGAAGGTGGGAATTTTTATATAATTGAAAAAGATGATCTTAAATGATTTCATGAGAACTAGAGTTGGCGACGATTCTGTTTATGATACTAAAGCCAGAAATTATTTACACCTGTCTTTTAGTGTTTGACTTCAATGAAAAAGGAAGTAACTAATTTGTGCCAACCACCTAAAAAATATAGTTTTCTTCAAAAAAATTTGAAAATAAGTTTAAAGTTTTTTCTTAAATATTTTACATGTTTAGCTTGTTATATGAAATTATAATACCAGAGTTTGATCTAGATGTTTAATTATAAAAAATCCAGGACATTGTTTCTTTTAATCTTTAGGCACGTACATAAAACTAATTTTTTTCATTCATAAGTTTGAATCACAAGATTAGGTTGCTTTTATATTTTTCAATAACAAAAATTTATCATTATCTCTTCCACTTTTCGAAAATTTTTACCAATTGAAATTATCAAAAATAAATTCTTTTCTCATAATTAACCTTCGCTATACGCACATATGGCAATTTACTCCACACCAATATTTAAAAACTCGATAGCGTAAAATTTTCTCACTATCGTAATTTTTTAACTACCATGTAAATTTAAGTAATTTTATGATTTTTCATGGATTATACCTGAAATTACCATATGAATATTTTTTTTCTGAATATTTTCGAAAAACCATTTTTTTGACTTTAAATTTTCTAGATGGCGTTAAAACTTTCAAGAAAAAATAGCCTTCCAACTTCATATAAAAAAATTTATTGACAAGGAAGATAAAAAAAAATTATATACAGTTTTCACATATTAATTTAGTGTGATTTTTACACATAAACAGAGAGCATTTCTTACATTTTCGCGTTGTTCTACTTTTTTTAGGCTTGCAAATATTGCAGAAACCTCGGCTACTTGATGATTCTGAGCTGTCAACCTGGTAAAATCCATAGAAGCTTAAAATATTTTTTGTCTTTAGATTTATTTGAGGAGTTTGCGACCTGATTTTCATGGACTCTTCGCTCAAAAGCATAGCCAAATGCTTTATAAACACTTTTCTTCCACTACTTTTTATTGATGGGTAGTTGTCAGGCGCATTGAACTTCGCAATGATGAAAGAATTTAGAACACTCATATCAAGATAATTCGCAAAAGCTGCTCGAGTCCATCTTCTACAAGGTTTGTAGCTTCGGTATTGCTTGACCATTCTATTCGCGACGTCTACCCCGCCTTTGTATTTGTTATATTCTATTAGAGATTCAGGCTTAGCAAACTCAGAAGAAATCTCGACCTTTTTTCTGTGTTGAGATGAAAGAATGTAGACAACTTTAAAATTGCGTTTTGCATGCTTGCGAGGAATATAAGCGGAAAGGGAAGCTTGGCGAGAATAAATGATACGGGATTCACATTCATTTAGATCAAGAGATTTCAAATAAGAAGGCTGAAGAATTCGTGGGATAAATCTTCGAGAATACATGACTGTACCACAAATGGTAATATTTTTTGTAAGTCCCCACTCTGCAATTTCATGGGAAGTGAAAAATCGATCAATATAAAGGCCACAGCCATCAGGTAGATTTGCATCTGTTACCAATCTTTTGATGATGTTCTTAGAAGAAAAGTATTCTCTGTTGGGTAAACCAGAGATGTAAATTTCTGGTTTGAGAAAATAAAAACTTTCAGCATCATTTAGATGATAAAATTTAAGTCCATAATGACCGGGCTTTTTAGGATCATATATCTTTATATTGCATCCTCCTCTAAAGCTGACCAACTGTTCGTCTATTGTAACCACTTTACTTGGAGTCCAAAAGTTAGAAAAAGTGTCATAAAAATGATCATGAATCTTTCTTATAGCTGATATTTTATCATTCGGATTTCTTTCAGCTTTTTCATCAAAAGTTAAAAAATTGTGTATCAGAACAAACATATTTCTACCAAGTGCAGCCTTCAAAAAAGGAACACCAAAAGCTTCATTGAACAAGTTGGAAATTTTTATTCTCTGATCCATTGATTGACCTATATACATCAAGCAAGACAAATAGGAAACTAAGTGAAACACTTGAAAATTATCTGCATAGTGTCTAAGATTACTATGCTTAGGATTTGATGTTCTAAACGTAAAATTTAAAAAAATATTTACTTGACCTTCTATAAGTATAAATTACACAAAACTAAATCAATGGACTGAAATTTATGTAAAGCTCTTGATAAAATTGATCTGTCTTTTTGCATGTATGTGTTTGTGTTTGTGTGTGTGTGTGATCGTTTGGGTATATGTATGTGTGATCGTTTGGGTATATGTATGTGTGCGTGTGCTTATTTGTGAATTGAATTGTGAATCGTTTATACGGTCGAGGATCCAGATATGGGCCTACCCGTCAGAATTCTGAGTCCAAATTCATCTTGCACATTTTACCACACTAGCCTTTTGGTGAGTGATAAACAGTTATCTAACTTTTCTCTGAACATATAAATTAAGCTGGGTGAAGCAAAGAAACTTAAGTATTATATATGGCGTTATAAAAATACAAAACTCATTAGACTCCTCTTGAAATAGTATCGAAGGTTCCCGTACGGGGTAAATATTGTTGTAATAGTTATGATACTACGATAACTAGACAGTTTTACCAACCCAATCTTAATCTACTCCGAAAAAACCTCGGGGCCTTTAGAATAAAAATCTCTGATGAAAAACGTATGTGTGTGAGTGTATGTAATTTTTTAATTTTTGCAACGAATTGCAGGCATGCATTTTCGTTTTCGGATATTTTGGTTTTCGGAGATTTTGGTTTTCGAAGATTTTGTTTTAGGAGATTTTGGTTTTTGAAGATTTTGTTTTAAGAGATTTTGGTTTTTGGAAATTTTGACCTGGTACCTTACTAACGGACTACTTTCATTTGCTCACTCACTGAAAGAGGGCAGGTTAAACTTTTATAAAATAATTTAGGTTTTTGAAGTTACTACCGTGATTGAAAAATAAAAATGTTATTGTTATTTCAACATTCAAAATTACTTTATTTGGAAGATTGATTTACAAAAAATTTAATTAATTTAGTTGAAAAAAACAAGAGTTGTGGATTTTGACTTTTGTACCTCAAGTTACCACATTACAAAGCTAGTCATTTTTGGATGGAAACCTCACTTAGTGTCATAAAAATAATTACTATTGTGTTACTTTTACTAGAAAAGAAAAAGACCAAAAAAGATTTCCGATCTCGTGAAAAGTAAAAAATATAGAAGGCAATATTGGAATATTTTCAAAACTTACGCATAGTTAGAATCCATCTTTTTTTTGGTTTTGAGGAAAAGATACTCTATCAATTCTTGGGTAAAAAAAAAATGGAAAATTTTCAAGATATTAGTTTCCATAATAGCAGAGTTTTTGGGACCAGGTGGAAAGTTTATAACATTTCTTATATTTTCACTTCCAACTCTTCCGCGTGAATCATAAAACGGCTCCCAACTGTAATCAATCTGATCTGGGCAAATCAAATTGTCATCAATGTCTTCTTCCAAATCCGAACTTTGAGAGTTTTCTTCAGAAAAAAGCTTGAAAAAGAAGATCTTTCAGAAAGAGAAGAAGAAGAAGAATCAGATTCCATTATGAAGTTGATAAACTTTGTTGTACTTCAAAACTCAAAAAAGGAAGCAAACGTGGAAAGATAACAAAATTTTATGCGTATGCACGTATGGTTTATCTAATACAATTGGTCGGAATGTACTTTTATGAATGTACGTATAATCTTGTGCAGGTGAATTTATAGCGTATGATGTCGTGGATATGAAGGATTCTACACAAGCAATTGTGTTCAAGTGTGTTTGTAAAATCTCTGCATACACAAAATCACATCGCTCATTTACATTTTCTTCATTGATTTTTGTATTGATTTTTACTCTATGTAATTCTTTGAATTAAAAAGCCTATGGAGTAAATTGCCATATGTGCGTATACAGTGCTATAGTGATATTCGTGCGTATAGCCAAGGTTAAGGGCCAGTAAAAGACCTATCACAATATTGAGGCTCAAAAGAATATTTATATTATTTTATCTTATATTTTATAAAATATAAAACTATCTTTTTTTAATTTAATTTTCCGTGAAATAAAAATAAAATGATTTAAGGGTCACACTAAAATGAGTAAATTTTTTTTAGTAAATTTTCAATTTTTAGCGTACCATTTTAAAAAGTATAACTAAATTTAACAAAATTTATTATTTTATTTAGTAAGTAAAAAGCCTTCATCTTATTAGTGTACTAAATAATTCAAAATTAAGAATATAAATATCCATTAAAAATGAATTTTAATAAAATTATTAAAGATATATCCATATTTTCGAATTATATATTTTTATTAGTTGTCAGTATAGCATCAGACGGAAAAGTAAACTTCCATAGCTGAAGAGATGGTAAGAGTAATCGAAAACCATCTGAATCGAGGCCCCACGCTTTTACCACTAGGCCATTTGCCGACAAAATTATATGTTCAGACTGATATACATTTGATATCGCATCATAATTTATAATATAAAAATACCCTAACGGTTAAATCTATGTTGCTTTTATTCAATCTAAATAAATTATCATAATTTAATGTGAGTCTCAAGTAGGGGGTCGTTCACAATTGACGTCAACCTTTTTTTTTGATAAATTTCAACCCCCTCTCCCCCCCTCCACTCATCTCAACTCTTAAATATATCATCACATAACAAAATCGACTTATGTTAACTTTGGATACCCCACCCCCTCCCTCAGTTTTAGTTGACGTCAATTGTCAACGTCCCCTAGTAATAAATTATTAAAGAAAACTATACTGTAAAATTCAGAGATAAGAAATAAATTATCCGTTAAACTGATAATGGCAACTACAATGTTTCCATTAAAAATTCTCTCTGAATTTACTCACTTCTCTATTTCGTTACATAAAAGATATTTGAAAATCTTTAAAAAAAAAGGTCAAAACGTACTTACTAGCAATTAATTTTGAACATTCTGAAAAATCAGCCATTTTTTTCAAAAAATTTACTCATTTCTCTATTTTTCGCCATTACAACGTTAATAGATAGGATAAAAATATTTACTCATTTTAGTGGGACTGTTTTTTACAATAAATCCTTACTTACTTACTATCATTCTTAAAAACTGCTTTTTCATAAAATATCATTTGATGGAAAAAGTTGTAATAGAAAAAGAAAGATTTATATTTATAAGCCGAATATCAAATGCAGATCATTTTTCTTTTTCCTATTTACGAAATATGTAGAAAAAATCTCTTTAAGTATTTTTTGTTTTTCTTCTATTTGAATAAAGTTTTCAATTATTGCATATTCATTGAGGTAGTAGTGACGTTTTTTAATGCAACAGTTATCACGCATGCTATCTATTATATTATGCTACAAAGCAATATCACAATAAATGAAAGTAATTGATAAAAATTCTGTGATAAATTTTTTTTTTGGCTTTTCATAAATGGTTTGTGAGAAAACATTAGGGATTAACTACAATAAAATGTGTTCCTGCACAAACCATTTTTAAAAATAAAATATTGAGTTTTTCTCTGAAAAGATTAAAAATAAATGGGGAAAATATAATTTAAATGTTTTTTTTGTTCTGATTTGCTCCAACTTTTTTTTTCCCGGCTTATTTGATTTTTATATTATTTAGCATATTTAATTAATTAAATTTTTTGGCGTTTTCTTTGTCATAAATTTTGCCTTACACTGATTTTGTAGAAGATTTTTTCTGTATCATGGCTGATTTGAGTCAAAACTCAATGTCAAATGATATGATTAATATTATCAATGTTGCGAGAGAATGTGGGATTAAATCTCTTCTTTCACGTGATAATTCTAAGGAAAATATTAGCCTGGCTCTGATATATCTTATTAAAGAATTTGATAAGCTTAAATCAACTTCTTCCTATTGTAATAACGCTGAAGATTTTTCATCTTTAAAAGAAGATGTTTCTAAAATTCAATCTGATTTGTCTATTATAAAACAAAATTTAAATATTCCCACAAAGTTGTATACTGATGCTGTTAAATCTAAAAAGAATATACTTTATGTGAAATCAGATGATGATAAAGGTTCTAATTTAGCTACAATGAATATCTTTAAAAATCTTCAAGTTAATTACATTAAAGAAAAGAATAAGAGTGTAAAAGTGTCTTTAGCAGATGAAGCAAATTTGGTCAAAGCTCAATCCCTACTAAATGAAAATAATGTAAAATTCAGGAAAGTTAAAAACTTATCTCCTAAAATAAAGATTAACTTACCCAATGATGCTAATGCAGATGATTTATGTGGTGAAATTATAGCAAAAAATCCTGGAATAAAAAGTTTGTTGGATGATGGGGGTATTTTTGAATATTTATACTCATTTAAATCTAATTATAATAACATGAAAAGTTGTATTTTTAAAATTGATTCTAAAATTTACACATATCTTATTAATTCTAATTTTTATCTGTATATATATTTTAGTAAATGTAAATGTTATAATTATTATTCAAATGTTCAATGTACTAAGTGCCTTTATTTTGGTCATACCAGTACTAACTGTAGAAATTCCTCTATTCTTTGTGCCTATTGTGCTTCTGATGAGAATGTATTGAAAGATTGTAGCTTTCGATCCGACAAAAGTATGTTAAAATGTGGCAATTGTGTAAAAAACCACATTTCAGAGTCTAATCATTTTTCGTGTAGTTATTCATGCCCTCTGGTTCAAAAAAATCTTGCGTATGTTAAAAGTATAACCTATATTTCTTATGATGATGGTTGCTGATTGTATTTCAAATATGAATTCTTCTGATAATTATAATAATATTTATACACTTGATATTCTAACCTATCCCTATTTTAAAGATTCTTTCTTATATGATAATTTTTCCTCTTCTCTTTTTGCTGATGTTCCTCCCTTCAATGCTAACAACTTGAATATTATAAGTTTGAATGTTCAATGCCTTAATGCCAAGTTTGATTCACTTGAATGTTTTCTTTTTCATTTCAACTCAATTGGCAAATCACCTCTCCATATTATTTGTATTCAAGAACTTTGGTTCAATAATAGTAATAATTCAAGTTTTTTTAATATTGAAGGATATAGTTTTTTATGTATTTCTTCTAAAGTATCTCTTCATGGCGGCTTAGGATTTTACATTCTTAACTCAATCAAGCATAATGTTTTCACTCATAATAGTGACTATAATAGTTTTGAGCTGTTTACCATAGCTATTCATCTTGATCATTCTACTTGCTTCCATATCACTAATATTTATCGTAGACCTTCATTAAATTCTGCTGTAATTGATTTGTTTTTTTCAGAATTTGATTCCTTTTTATCATGTTATCCTTTTGATATAAAATTTAGTATTCTAGTGGGCGACTTTAACTTTAATTTATTTAAAATTGATTCTAATACCAATGTCCAAAACTTTATGAATCTTCTTCTATCAAACTCATTTAAACCGTTAATCACTAAGCTAACTCGTCCTCCCAGTGATTGTTTACTTGATAACATTTTTGTACCATTTGATTTTTTACGGTGTGATGCTTTCAACTTACATCAGTATTTTTCTGATCATCTACCGATTCTTGCTTCGTTTAAGTTTTCTTCATCTAATAATAAATTTTTAACCAGAAAAAAATTTAATTCTATCGATTTCATAAAGAATATTGAGTCATTTAATTGGCGCGGTTTTCTTAGTCCTTACTTTGATGCTCCTGAATTGTACTTCAAAGGAATCTATGATCAACTTATACATTTTATAGATATTAACACTAAAATTCTAAAATTCAACAAATGTTCACATCTAAAAATCCAATTAATGTGTGGATGAATATTCAACTCCTTAAATTAATAAAGAAAAGAAATTTAATTTTTAAAAAACTTAAAAACAATCCAAGTTATACTTTGAAAAATGAATTTATTTTTTTAAGAAATAAGATTAAATATATGTCAAAGGAGTTGAAGAAAAAAATTTTTTTCACTAAGTTCTCTAATTCATCTTGTAACAGAAATCTTTGGGTAGAAATTAATAAATGTGTTAAAAGTTCAAGCAAATCACCTCTTTCGTTAAAAATTGATAAAAATATAATTGATGATCCAAAAATCTTGTCCCAATACTTTAGTGAAAAGTTTGCTAATGACATGAAAATAAGTAAACCTGATGATGAGTATTTGACTTATATTCCTAAGTCTTCTTCTAATTTTCAAAAATTCCTTATAATGATCTTCTTATAGCCATTAGTGAATTAAGTACGAATAATTCAAGTGATATTTACAATGTTTCTATTTATCATATAAAAATTGTTTTACATATACTTGGCCCATACTTATTAATAGGTTATAACTCGTGCTTAGAGCACTCTATTTTTCCTTCTGTCTTCAAGTTATCTAAAATTATCCCTGTATTTAAAAAAGGTAATAAGAATGACATAAATAATTATAGGCCAATTTCCATAATTCCTATCCTATCTAAAATCCTAGAAAAATTATTATTTAAACAGTTGTATCATTATTTTAATAATAATAATATTATTCATAATTTCCAATTTGGCTTCCGTAAAAATCATAGTACTCAATCATTACTCATCTGTTTCATTGATGATATTATCAATAATCTTGCTTCTGATAAAAGTGTGCTTTCTCTTTTTATTGATTTTAAAAAAGCATTTGACTCAGTTCCCCATGAAGTCCTATTGAATAAATTATCTGCCTATGGTATTGAAAAAATGTCTCTTTCTTTTTTCACTTCTTATTTTCATACAAGATACCAAAGTGTAATTGTTGAGGGTTTACTTTCTAATACTCAACCAATTCTTTCTGGCGTTCCTCAAGGTTCCATCTTGGGACCTCTTTTGTTTTTGATCTTTCTAAATGATATACCTCTTTCCAATATAAATTTGAAGTTTTTTATCTTTGCAGATGATTTAACTATCAATATCCCTTTTTCTTGTGATATGTTTTTCAATAAAATTAATTACTTTAATCAAGAAGTTGATAAACTTTTTTGATGGTGCAAAGCTAACTGTATGTGTATTAATTTTGAAAAGTCTAAAGCAATGCTATTTGGGAATAGCAAGTGTTATGAACTAATATCTACCAATTTGAAATTTGAGATTGTCCAATCTTTCAATCTTTTGGGTGTCGTAATAGACAATAAATTGAAATGGCAACAGCATATTTCGTATGTAAATAATAAATTATCTCGAGTCATTGTTATCATAAAAAGATTCAAAAACGTGTTTCCTACTAAAGTCAAGCTTTTACTTTATAAATCATTTTTTCTTCCTTATATTAACTACTGTCTAGTTATTTGGGGACATCAAAACATCTCCTCTTTGATTGTTTCTCAAAAAAAAAATGATAAGATCTGTATTCAACTCAAATTTTTTGGCGCATACCTCTCCTTTATTTTATAAAGCAAACCTATTGAAAATTAATGATTTGTATACCTATAATATATCTTTATTTATTTATAAATTCTTGAATGGTTACTTACCAGGCATTTTTGATGATTACGTTTCTTTCAATTACCACAAACTTAACTTTTATTTGCGTAATGCTAATAAAGCTATTCAACCTTTCTACAGTAAACAAATATATAAACAAACTATGAAATACAAAATTTCTTCAGTGTGGAATAACTTTCTGATTCACCATCTTAATAATAATATGAAAATTAGCTGTTTTAAAGTATATTTAAAAAAATTATTCATTAATACATACTTATCAAATTATTGTCCAGTTAATTGCTTTGCTTGTAAATATGTATATACTTTTAATTAATTCTTTAATTTGCTTTACTTTTCTAGTATTCCTTCTTAAGCACCATTGTACATTTAAATTATGTTGTATATGATATTTTCATAACTTATATTTCGTTTTTTTTCTTTTACCTTTTTTTTTTATATCGTTTATTTAGTTAGGATATCTCCTTAAGCGGCTTTAGGGCCTTGCGAAATATCCTATCACATATCGTATTCTATCTTTTGTTAAAGAAAGAAAGAAAGAAAGAAGAACTTTATTGATAAAGTGAAATAATAAATCATTCCAACATTTATCTTCGGAAGACCAGAAGGTTGTCACCGCTTGATTGATCTTTCCAACTATTCCAAAAAAAAGTGTTTTAAAGAATGTTTCTTGCAAAGATAAATATGATATATTATAAGTAAGTTATGCGGTATCAAGATTGCATGAAAAACAATCAATAATAGCACAATCCTGATTGTATTGAGAAACAAATGTATTGATATGATGCTTTTAAAGTTTTTCAGTTTGTGTGATGTTAGCAAAGTTATAAAGTAGTTCATTCCAAAGTTTAGTTAATCTACTTTCAGGTGAATGCTTACAAATTGCTTTTCTACTTTTTAAATGCATTTTATTAGCACTACGAGTGTAGTAATTATGGACACTGGAATTAGATTTAATCCAAGTATCAAACAAACAAGGAAACCAAAAACTTAGGATTCTTTGTAGAAACAAGCATGCTTTATATTTATAAAGATCTGGCAATTTAAGCAAATTATTTTCGTAAAAAAGTTTGCTAGTATGAGAGTATTTTTTTTTATTAAACACAAGCCTTAATGCTGTTTTCTGTAAAGATAAAATCTTATTGCAATTGACATAGCCCCAATTTTCCAAACTGTATGTAAGATGAGGTATGAATATTGTTTTATATAAAAATAACTTTATGTGGATTGGAAATCTGTTCCTTAGTTGCCTGAATAATCCTATTATGAATGATAGCTTTTCTTCAACTCTTTCAATATTCTTTTTCCAATTTAACTTTTCATCAAGTATGAGTCCAAGTAAATTAAAACTCGATACACATTCAATGCTTTGCGGTAAATTTACAATTGAATTATTAGATGAAAAAAACATAATTTTAGATTTATTTAAATTAGCAAAGAGCGAGTTTTGAGATAACCAAGATGTAATTTTATGAAAAAAACTTGAGGACATACAAGAGGGTATGGGGTCCAGAATTGTTATATCGTCAGCATAGATATAATATTTAAAATGAGTACAAGCATTGGGGAGATCATTTAAGTAAAGGGAAAAGAGGAGAGGCGATAAAATCGAGCCTTGTGGAACTCCTGCCTTAATCAAAGAAAGATTTGATAAAGTGTCATTTATGGCAACGCACTGTTGTCTCCTATTCAAATAAGAGCGCATTAAATTAAGAGAAGAGTTGTCCATTCCATACTTATCTAGTTTTAGTAATAATTTATTATGACTAATAGTGTCAAAAGCACTTGATAGATCAAGGAGAAAGACTAAAGGATGTATGTCTTTATTTTTACATTTATATATGTCATTTATAAGAGTAGAGTGTAACATTTGTGTAGAATATCCCTTTCTATAACCAAATTGATTATGGAAGATTATATTTTTTTCTGATATATAAGAGTTCAGTTGCAAAAACAAAAGTTTTTCAAGAATCTTAGACAGAGTTGGTATAATAGAAACAGGTCTATAATTTTCTCTTAGTTGTTTATCTCCTTTTTTAAATATTGGTACTACTTTGGTTACTTTGAATATTTCTGGATAAACACTGTGTTCAATACACGAATTATATCCACTAAGAAGATACTTAACTATATATGGAAAAATAATTTTCAGGCGATTTGATGATATTCCAAAATAGTCAGTTGAGGATGTAAGCTTTATAGATTTAAATGCAAGAATAATATCATAAACATTAACTTTTTTGAATTTAAAAGAAGTTGAATGACAAGATAAAAAATTCAAGAAAGAAACGTCATTTGAATCATCAACAATGCTTTTTTCCAGAAAATTTTTATTTAGAATTTCTCCTATGCTGTAATCGTTAGTAATAATTTTATCATCACATTTCAAAGAAATTTTATTCATAGGCTTTTGTTTTATAACATTGTTTATTATCTTCCATGTATCCTTTGAAGAATTCTTTTCTTCAAAAAGTTTTTTATAATATGAATTTTTCAAATAATTGATTGAATCTTTTATTAATCTATTAAGATTGTTTAACCTTGCTTTCAAAATAAAGTAAACAAAACCATTACTACTTTTCATTTTTTTGTATAATTTATTCTTCCTATTTATTATTTTTAAAAGAAATGGAGTCATCCAAGGGCTATAAGAACTTTTTTTCTCACTTTTGCTCAATAAAGTTTTTGTGGCCATATGTTGAGCCGTAACAATCAGTTTAGTCAAAGTATAAAAGTAAATATCTGGATTATCAACAAAGAGATGCCAGGATATTGTTTTTTCTAATGCTTCAAAAAAACTTATAAATCTTGTTGGATAAAATTTTTTCAAATTGTAACTCTTTTGCTTCGTAGTATAAGGAAAACTCAAAAGAAAGGGAAAATGATCTGAAATCAAGACGTCAATAACAATTGCATTAAAATTTCTAATATTAGAAGATATGAAAAAATTGTCTATTAAAGTATTATGTTGCGGGCGAGTAGTAGAGTTAATAGAGGGTATAAAAGAAAATGATTTCAGTAAATTCAAGAATTGTCTTATTTCATTTGATTTGTCTGCTTTAAATAGATTCAAATTAAAATCTCCTGCAATAATATGAGAATAATTATTATTTAATGTTAATAAAAAGTTCTCAAGATCCTCAAAAAATCCATCATAATTTTCACATGTATTTTTTGGCTGTCTATAAAAGTTGTGAACGCATAAACTTTTACCTTTCTCACACTCAACTACTAAAGAAAAAATTTCAAAATACTTAGAGGAGAAACTAGAAAGAGGAAAAACGCTTAAATTTTTATGAGTAAAATAAGCAAGGCCTGTATGAGAAGATAAAATTGCAGTCTGAGAAAAAAAATTGTAGTCTTTTATATGGAACTCACTTATACCTTTTCGATTAAGCCAGGTTTCTTGCAGAGCAAATATTTTTATTATGTTACTTTGACTGGTATTATTATTTATATTTTCTAGAAAAATACAAATTTCATCAAACTTGGCAGACAGAGATTGGCAATTTAGACTAATTATAGAAAACTCGAAAGGAATAGAAAAATTATCAGCTAATTCAGAAAAATTTGAATAACGAATAGAACCTTCGACAAAAGGTGAAATATTTGACCACACTTCCTCATCAAATTGATTAAAGTTCATTTTTAAATAATAAAAAATCGCTAATAACTTTCTCACGAACTTTTTCTTTTATTTCTTTATAGCTTGGACAGTTCCTGTCAAAGAACTGTGTTTCACAGAAGTTTTTACATTTGAAACATTTTTCATTCTTTGTAAACATTGTACAATTTGTAAGACAGTGGTCTTGTGAATGACATTTAAAGCATTTAGTACTAGCTTTACAATTTGAGGCAAGATGACCATATTTTACACAATTTATACAATAAATAACATTGGGAATATATGGAACTACATCAAAACATAGAGGACCGTAAAAAATTTTGCCTGTACTCAAAATATTCTTTAATTCATGTTTCTTAAATTTAAGAACAACATTAAAATAATTTCCACATTTTGATTTAAATTTAGATACGATTTCAAAACTATCGTTTTTTAGATTGTTTTGATTAGCAATTAAACTTTCCGTATTATCTTCATAAAGAAAAATTGGAATTCTCCTAAGAATTATTTTTGGAGGTTCTCTATTTTTCTTCATGAAAATTTTGTTATCAATTTTTTTGTCTGCTAATAATTTAGTAGCATTGTCCATTTCAGATACATTGTTAAATTTTATGTAACATTTATCTTTTTTGATGATGCTACCAATTATTTTTTGATTTTTTAAGTTTTCATGAATAAATTGATTTTTATTAAATGTGGCAGGTTGGTTGGTTGGTTGGTTGGTTGGTTTGAGATATCAAAGCACTTTCAGCAGTTAAGCTATATGCTCGCATTATGCTTAAGATGGTTAATCACAGTTTTTGTGAATTTGTTTTTAGAGTTGGGAGCCTTGGGGATCGAACCCCTGACCTTCAACTGTTAAGCTGAGAGGTACACCCTAACTAAAGTTTTCTCATCAAAAAATAATTTACTAGATTTTGTAATCTTATCTTTTTTTGATTCCAAAACCTTAGGTGTATTATTTATAGAAGCTACATTTGTGCTTATGTTCGAACAATTACCTAATTTATTGTCGATACTTTCAATCTTAATAAGAAGTTGATTCTCAATTGAACAATCTGTTAACAACATATCTAAATATTTGATAATATCATCTTTATTTAAAGTTTTCACTGAATCTCTTAAAAATTTTATTTTATTAAAGAAACTCTTGTGTTCCATTGAATAAAGAAATTATTTATGAAAATTTTTCAATACAAAATACCGCAATACTTTATAATTAAAATAAAAAAAAAATCCAATAAAAAACTATAAAAATACTTTAACAGATTTTAATACAGAAAAAAAAACAAATAAAAATAAAAGGTAAATAAGAAACTTTTTCCTTTATTGGTACCATAAAAACTTGGAGCAAATTTCCAATTTTTTGTTATATTCCATATCTATATTATTTTTTATGTGTGTATGTAAACCTTGTTATATTCACTCTATGATAAATAAACTTCTTCTTTTTCTTAAAGAAAATACAAATTATAAAAATGTTAATTTTATTTAGCAATAGAAACTTCGTCAAATATCCTAACATTAAAATGGAATTAATTGTATGAAATTTTTTATATTATCAGATTCTACTAAAAAGTGCTGAAAAATATATTTCTTTTATATATACCCAGAATTTCTTATTTTTAATGAAAGTGAGATTTTTTTATTCCTTTTATTAAACTTTTTCCCTAGTATACTTGCTTTACTATATTTGTTTTTTAAGCTGGAAGTTAGAATCGAATTCGTAACTTTTGAATAATCTAATTATGATAGTTATACGCTTTGTAAGATAAAATTGGATAACACGAACAATATTCTAATTATACTAATTCTAACACTAATAATATTATAACAAATCTTTATTTTAGACAACAAGAAGCTGATTTTTATCCAATATATAAAAATAAAGTAGAAAATTTTTAGTTAATTGTTCATTCAGCTCTAGTATTTATATTTCATTTTGCCGTACTTTTTTTGCAGCACTTTTTAAGTCGACCGATTAGATACAGCTATATTAGTATTATATAGCCATATTACTATTTAGTATTCCAGAGCAAATAATGAAAATACGATTCATACAGGAGCGCACATCCTTGAAATTATTGGCGGGGGGGGGGGGGGGAGCTTTTAAGCGTCTTCCAAAAAAGACAACAAATTTTTCTGAATTCCTACTCTTACCTATTCTATTTCATTCTTAATTAAGCTTAATGTAAACTTTAACCCTCCCCCTTAAGCTTAACGTCAACAATGAATTCGGACTTATAAATAGCTCTTTCTTCCTCACTTCAAATAGATGCGCCCCATCTCCAAATTATGTGTAGAAAGCGGGTAAAGATATTAACAATAAAAAAATTGAAAATTTTATTGAATGAAACAAATCATTCATTAATTTTCAGTTGTTCCATTTCTTCTTAAAAAATGAAAATGTTTTATTGAGAAAAATAAATAAAAAAACACATCCAAATTACATAACTTTTCTGAGGTAATTTTTATCAATAATGTAAAACAGAACTAAATTTAGAAAACTTGGTATTAGAATTTTTTCATTCTTTTTAGTGTATAAGAATAAGTTTAAGTTAGTTAGACTCTCAAAAAAGGGTATAAAATTGTGCAAACAAAAATCAAACAATAAATTAAGATTGCATTACTTCATTTTTCTCAGCATCATTCAAAAATAGTTTAAAAGCTAAATTGGTTCAAGCTACAAAAATCTACAAAAGTAAAATAACTTCTAACATTTTGCAATGATTTGCCTTTTATAATAAATTTTAAGGAAAAAAAAGTCTATTAGAAAAAATTATAGAGCTTCAACAAAAAAAAAATTTTAAAGCATAACTTAAGTTTTTTGAAAACTAATTTGACGTATCCCCTACAGCATACTCTATGGGTGGCATGACAGGTTGGTTGAGATAATGAACTAAGCACGAAAGCCTCTGGATTCGATTCTTCATAGATACGAATTTGTTCATAGTTTGACATAAGCGTTACATCAGTGCCTTGTCAATGAAAATACACCCGCTGCACCTTACCTTTTACTCAAAATTGAATAATTTGTTACATAATTAACATAAGAGAGAAAGGAAACAAAATAAACTAATAAAACAATTTTCACTATTTTAAAATGGAACCGTCTGTTCTCAGAATAATTTCAAAATAATAGGAGGCATACAGAATGAGAGTTTATTTGATATTTTCAAGTTTTTATAAGCGGCAAAAGCCATTTAATTTTATATTTTTATAAAATTATTTAAGTCTAAAAACACAAATTCATTAAAAAATTATTTAAACTAGCATAAATCAAAGTATACGAGAAAAGAAAATCATTGAGAGAGAGAGAGAGAGTTTATTTTGCAATACACATTAACAACATGGTAAAATAAAATATTTTTGAACAGAAAAAAAGGAGAACATAAAAAGAGAAATATTTGATATATAAAAATATATGCAAGGAAGTTCAAAAGGTCAATACTGACCGCTATGCATGATCTTCCCTAAACAATTATGTATTTAAAAAACGAACAAATTATGAAAAAAAATATATATCCATGATTATACTCATGATAATTTTTATATTACAACTTAGTTATGAAAGATACGTTTACAAACAAAACAATTTAAAGAAGTGCATGATGAGAGATATGTGGAATAAAAAAATTTGATTGACTAAAAACTTGCGAAAATTCATTTCAACATCTTGAATGCGCGCTAAATGAGTATTCCAAATTACAAGACTTCTAAACTTGAGAGAATTTTTTGACTTTGGCTTGTTGTAAGATGGGAGAACTAAATTGTTTGAGAATCGAAGATTATATGACATTTTATTGTCAACCTTCAAGAATCAATTGTCAAACACTTTGGGTAAAGAATATGTAAAGTAGTTAGCTAAAAATTTCCAAACTTGAAGTTTGTATATATCAGGGAACATTAAAAACTCACACTAAACGTATTGCCTCAAAATTTCGATATCCCAAATTATGAACACTAGTAAAGATGTGGGAGTAAAAGAGACTTATAAACTTTTAACCTCATTTTGTTTGAAAATAAACGCTGTGTATGTTTCAATACTCCAGACATTTTAATATGATTAACAGATATGCGATATATATCTTTGGAATCATTATTTTTCACTTCGTTTATTGCCAGAATTATGTCATTTACAGAGATAATATCGAAGCTGAATACTTGGTTAACACTAGGCATGGTAGCATCAATTTTATCAAAATCAAAGTTTTTATCTATACTATGTTCTGTAAAGTGTTGATTAAAAGAATTGGCAATGTCGATATCGTTAAATACTACTTTGCCGTTAGATAAAACTGATTTTATATTTTGTTTCTCTTTTTTGATAATATAAGAATTAATTACCTTCCAAGTGTCTTTAGATGAATTACATTTATCAAATATATTATTGTAATGCTCATATTTTAATCTTCTTATCCTATGCTTGATTTCATTTTGCAAATAATAAAACTCATGCTTTAAATTTTTGTTAAAGATCAGCTTCAACTTCTTATGGAGTTTATCTCTTTTACGAATAAGTACAAGCAACTCTTCCGTAATCCATCCATTTAATCTTATATTGTATTTAGATTTATTCTTGATTTCTTTAGTAGTCGTACACCTGTTAATATCCCCAGAAAACTGCTTAATAAAACTGTTAGCGATTACTTCAGGATTTTCAGAGATATGTATCAAAGACATCCAATCAAAATGTTTAATTCTTTCGAGAAATTTATTAGAATTGAAGAAGTGTTTTGTTAAACGTTTATAATTAACAAAGCCTGTTTTTAGAGACAAAATGATTGGATAGTGATCAGAAATGCAAGTTTCAAATATAAAAGATGTTGCATGTATGTGCAACTTACATGTATGAAAAAATGATCTAATAACGTTTGCGAAGATGGGTAAGTCATCTTAGTTATGGTGGGAAAAAATGAGTGGGAGTGAAAAGCATTGAAGAATGATACAACAGAAAACGAAGTATTAAAATCAAAAAGATTATAGAAGTCGCCAGTGAAAATCTCTAACACTTTCGGATAATGAGATTCAAGATAGCACAAAAGTTTTTCAAAATCATTAGGCTTATCTTGGAGAGAAATAGGATGACGATATATATTAGAAACCAGAACTTTCTTGCAGTTAACAAAATGTATAACAACAACAAATATTTCAAAACTAAAGTCATCAATTGGCAAGGAAATAACTTCATACGAAAATTTTTTATCAATATAAAATCCTAAACCTCCATGTTTTGTAAATTTAGATTCTTGATTCAAAAAATGTAACCATCAATTGAGAATAATTGAGATAATTCATCAGTCAACCATGTTTCCTGTAAGCTTACGATAGAAATAAACTGAGATGAAACACGATTAATTTTATTTAAAAAGATTTGTAATTGCGAAACTTTATTTTTTAAAGAGCAAACATTTAGACTCATGATGTTAAAGTCATATGGAAGAGAGAAGTCACAACTATCATATAAAACTTTTGATCTACACAAAGAAGAACCTTAAGATTATCCCAAAGAATATCGTCTAAAAGATCTTGACTACGCTGAAAATTTCTATTTGATGCTTCACGAGAAGACTATGTTAGAAGTAGAATTTGAAAAAAACTAAGATTCATTTCCATCTATAATGTTTTGCAAATTATTATATAAAATTGTATCCCTTTCATAACACTTTTATTTAAAACTTTGACAATTTTCATCTAAACATTTATGGTTACAATCTTTACAATGACTACATTTCTCCATTTTTGATAAACATTGGGAAGTAGTATGGTCAAAGCTGTTACAAAACCTACATTTCGTTTTCCCAGTACCATGACATTCATGATTCCAATGTCCATAATTTTGACAATTGTAGCATTTTTTTATCTTAGGTTTGAAAAGAACAACAGGAAAACTATAGTTCATAAAATATATTCTTCCTTGACTATAAATATTTCTAACACCCTCTCTTGAAAGCTGCAGAATGTATTGAAACTTATTTTCATAGTTTTTGATTTTAATTATGCTATTTATGTCTTCCGACTTGATTTTATATTTTTCTAGTAAAAGAAACTTGAAATCATCATCAGAAAGGTCAAAGTTAAGCGAATTGATAAAAAAATCTAATTGGTCTAGGGTTAAATTTTTCAAACCTTACACTGTCTTTAGATAAACTTATTTCTGCATTCTTACTCTCTTTATCTGAAAACTGGGTAAAAAATCTATCTTTAACTTGACTTGATTTGACAATTTGTGTGTGTTTCAGTGTCATGGTGACATCCTGTTTTTTTTGTCGGAAAAAATAACTAGACTAACATTTTCTGAAAAATTAAAGCCTTTTTTTAAAACTGAGGAATAAGTAGGGCTGGCAACTTTGATTTCTGAGATTACAGGTTTTGAAAAATTATTTTTTGCTTTTCAAATCAATAATAATTGAGCTAATATTGTCTAATTTTTCATTCAATTTTGAAAATTTATCAGTACTTTCCGTATCAATTAAAAACATCAAAGCCTTAGCTAAACTTTCCTTGGAAATATCTCTCCATAATAGCGACTTAATTCACCCTAATTTTGCTTTTTTGTTCCTAAAATTGCGTTTTTTGAATATTTTTGTCCACAAATAAAATTCTGACAGCTGTTATAAATAGATTAAGTACATTTTTAGCGACTGAAACATCTTGTTTCAATATATTTTTATTATAATCAACAAATTTTCTTAAAAAAAGTGATTTGATTATGTACAGTGTTACTTATAAAATTTAACAATCGAACATTATAAAAATATCTCTGCTCAAATATTAAGCAGTATTCTTGCTTTTAAACTGAATAACTAGTCAAAATATTCATTCCCAAATAACAATTGAAAAAAATTTCTTGACTTTAAAAAATTAAAGTTTTCAAATGTTACAAAATGTAACAAACGTAGTGATAAAGATTAAGTGACTTTTGTTGAAAAAAAATTCTTAGCGCGAGTCTAACAATATTCATTGATATAAAATTGTAACGATTGAAAACTATTTTAATTGAACTTTAAATGCAAATTAGACAGAAGCAGTGGTATAACCAGAAAAAAGTTGATAGGGGGGGGGGGCACAATTTAAAAACAAAAAACTTGAGCAACAATACTTTCTTGATCCTTTCATTTGGGAAATTTTCGAAAAAATGATATCGCATAAGATGCATGGGGGCGCCATGAGGTACATAGAAGAGTGGGCACGGCCCCTCATGCCCCAGCCTAGCTACGTCACTGGAGAGAAGAGAGCTGAATTAGATAGGAGAGCCTAAACAAGAGAAGAGGGCTTGAGTGAATGATTGAGTTTTAGCAGAGAAAGCGGAAGAGAAAAACAGAAGTGACAGAAGATGAGAAAAACTAGTGGATCATCAACATGTGTTTGCTCAAAAATACTACAAGGAGGAGACACTGTGATAAACATTGCTTACTTATTGTGTGAATATTGAAACAATGCATTATTATTATAAAGCAGGCTCTCACGCATCGCCTGTAAAATATATTCGATAGGAAATTCAGAGCAGTCTGGCATGATGTTTGATTGATTCGAAAGTTTACGTTCCTTCTTTTATTCTCTTATCTTACATTATCATGTATTCGAATGATCATTACATTCTATAATCATACATATTTTATAAACAAGCAGCAACTCTTACTTATAGTAAATTATTTGGGGGGGCGGATGTGTGCCCCTGCTTTACCTTACCTTTTACTCAAAATTGAAAAATTTGCTAAATAATTAACACAAGAGAGAAAGGAGACAAAATAAACTAATAAAGCAATTTTCACTATTTTAAAATGAAACTGTCTGTTCTCAGAATAATTTTTAAATAATAGGAGACATAAAAAATGAGATAGTTTATCAGCACTTTATTTGACATTTTCAAGTTTTTATAAGCAACAAAAGCCAACGTTGAAGTAGCTAACCCTTATAGGATGATTTGGTAACGCTGATTTTTTTCAATGCAATGTTTTATTTTTGTTTGCACAATTATAACTTCATTTTATACCCTTGCCCCTGAATCAATCACATTTTTTCATATAAACATCGCAGGGTGTCCAGTAGACTCTTTGCTTTCAGACTACATTCACTCATATAAAACTATCCAACCTTCAGTTATTTGTTTTCTCTATGAATCAAATATCGTTTCCTCAATTCCTGTAATGTGCCTGATAGACTACTTCATTTTCAAATGAAAAGCTTAATGGTTCCCCCAACAATTTTGGTTTTTTTAAACTAGTGTATATTCGATATGCAAATTTAATTAAATATTTTTGCTGGAAGTATAGTATTTAAATTCACCACTTTTGAAAAAAATATAAAGCTGTCTTATAAATTTATGACTTATGCGCTGAATACACTTTATTTTAAAGGATTGCTTGAATATTTGGTCTCCCGTGGTATTTCCAGACCACTAATTTTTAAAATTGTAACAAACAAATTTCGCCTCCAATAATTTTGAGGATGTGCGCCCCTGTGTCATAAATAGATCAAGTACATTTTTAACAACTGAAACATTTTGTTTCGATATTATATTTTTATTATAATCAACAAATTTTCTTTAAAAAAAAGATTTAATTAGTGTTACTTATAAAATTTAACAATCGAAAATAAATAAAAAAGTGAAAATTTATGTAATATTTTGTACCTCATGTAATACAGAAAAAGGCTCACAGGCGCGGGCCCCAATTTGATAACATCGGTCAAATCGGCTTACAACTGGCCCTGGTTTCAGACACAAATTCTTTAAAAATATAAAAAAGATAAAATAAAATTTTGTATTTGGAGAAAATGTTATTTAAGTAATTTTAAAGAATGAGAAAAAAATTAATTTTTGTAAACATACAGAGCAGCGCCCTTCTTAAGTTGAAGCCGAAAGAGTCTAAAAAAGATATTTTACCTACCACTCCACAACCGTAGTTATTAGTGATGGAACGATACCAAAGTTTTGCACAATTTCAATTCAAATGCTATTTTTTAATTTGAAAGCATAAAAAAATGATTTAATTCTTAAGTAATTTTTATTAAAACCAAAGAAACAATGAACACAATGAATAGAAAGTTTTTTAAATAAGTTTAAAAATGTCACTTTTTTAAATTCTCCTAAAAATTAAAAAAATTCGGAAATGCGAGTATTAATGAAATTTTCCGATTCGACTCCAGTTCCGATATTTAAAAAAAAAACAGAATTCTCACGATTCCGATTAATCGTTCCATAACTGCCTACCAGTTATGACAGTTGACAGTTTAAATTTTACCAGAAGGTGTGGCAGCTGATAGTTACATTTCTACAATACAATTATTATAATGAAATACTAACTAACTACCTGTTTTTTAAGAGTTTGCTAAAGAGGACCTTCGCATACCTTGACTGACATGATGAACGCGCAAGATGAAGAATTGCTCGATTTTTTCATAGGGCGTGCTTGGTGCTTGCGTCAAAAGATCGTTCTCATCACTTCTGGAGGCACTCAAATTCCGCTGGAAGTGCATTGCGTGAGAAGCCTCGAGAACTTCAGTCACGGCCATCGGGGCGCGCGCTCCGCCGAGTACTTCCTACTTCACAGCGACGACCAAGAAGAGAAGGATTCCTATTCAGTCGTATACCTGCATAGGAAAAATTGTGTAAAGCCTTTTGAAGGCCGTATCAATCCTCTCGCCATTCTTGAGAGCGTTGATGCAAATCTGGAAGAGGATAACGGCGAAGTTCGCCTGGGGTTCGATGGCGCAGCGCCACTTTGTTTTGACGGGGGCCTGGATTTCAAGAGCGTTTTAAGGAGTTATCAAAAGTGCAAGCACAGGATACACCTTGTTGCGTATGAAACGCTGCAAGAGTTCTGCTCCCTCCTCTCCTTGATTGCGGCCAAAATTGGGCCATTTGGGGAAAATGCGATTTTGTACTTGTGTGCAGCGGTCTCCGACTATTTCCTTCCTCCGCATCAAATTTCAGAGCACAAGATTTCTTCTTGTGAACCTGAATTAATTCTTAACCTCGCGAGATTTGATAAAGAAGCCCTCATTCTTCACATTAAAAAGAAAGTTTGCAAACGAGCATTCCTCGTCATGTTCAAGCTTGAAACGGATTTGGCGGTGCTTAGGGACAAATCGTTGACTCAATTACGCAAATATGGCGCTAATGCTGTAGTCGGCAACTTTTTGCAAGATCGAAAACGCTGCGTATATCTATTCCAAAGCTCTTGTGGCGCAGAAGAGGGCAATTGCAAAGTCCTCAGGGTGGAAGATTCCTCACAAAATGACGTTGAGAAAGGATTGGTCAAAGAGATTATAGAGTTGCATAACTCTTACCTCTTCAAATCTCCAGGCTGTGATGAAATGAATCCGATGACTTACTTGTGATTCCTTGATCTGATTGTCTGTTTCTCAAATCCAACTTTTATATACTCGATTGTTTTTAATGAACCGAACAACATTTTTGTTTTCATACAAATTTTATGCATTCCGTATTCGAAATTCCTTTTATGTGATAATGAAGGAAATAAAAATTGTTAAAGGCATACAGAATTTATTTTTTTGAAAGCTGCTATAATTTTTATTCAAGTGTTGTCGACATATGGTTGTGAGAAATTTTTTATTATGCGAGCATATTGCTAAATCGATTAAATAAAAAAGAAAGAACACATTAAAAATTACAATAATTATGCAGGAGATTTATTAATTTAATATTTCGGGCTCCACGATGTCCATCGTCATAAGAGGAGAATAAAATAATGTGTGTCCATTGCATCAAATGAAGGTGGGTGATAACAGCCTTGAGCGGCAAACCAGAAAGCTGTGTCATGTGTACTTTTGCTCGGAAGGATGCTTTGTTGTGGCGCAGTGTTTTCAATAAGTATGTCACAAGTTCTAAGAGTTTCGTTAATAATTCTAGTGATTTGGTAGAAAAAGGCAGGTGCTTGAGACCTGATGAGTGTAAGTTCGTAAGTTTTGATGTGCAGGGCCTTTTAAAGACGACTCCTGCAGAAAACGCACTGTGCTCCAGAGTTATACATGAATGACGACAAAAACATTGGCATACGTAGTGGGATAATGAAAGAGTTAGTTGAGTTGGCGGATCACTGTAGGACCCTTAAATTCGATTGTGTTTATTATGAGCAAATCCACGGTTTTTTCATGGGAGCTGCTTACTCTGTAACCTTTTTCTCGTCAAACTAGAATCTTGCTGTTTGAACATAGACAAGTTTGGTACGGGTTTTTTGTTAAGATGCGTTGATGTTCTGGCTTCCTATCAAGACTCAAATATTCTTTCGAATCTCTTTGAAGTGATTAACTGGTTTGATGAAAACATTAAGTTCACCCTTGAAGAAGAGGTCGACAGCTTAATTCGTTTTTTAGACTTAGAAATAAAGAGGGCTGATAAAATCAAAACAAGTGTTTATAGAAAGCCTACAAACTCCGGCATTTATGTAAACTGGTTTTCGAATGCTTTAGTTTCAGTTAAATTTGGAGTTCTCAAGACTCTAGCCCATAGAGCACAAGTGATATGTAGCGATCCCGGCAAATTTTAAAGATTTTTAATTAAAAACTTTTATGAATGTAAATGATTTTCCTATGCGTGTTGTACAGAAAACTTTGACATACAAATATTGTACCTCAAAACACGGCCTACCTGCAAGTTATAAAAAGAGAAAGCTTTTTTTACCTGTTTGGAAAGAAATCAAAAAGTTGTTTAGATCTTATAATTTAAATATTGATTTTAATATTGTTTACAGAGGAGGCGCCTGCATCGATCAAATTTTGAAAAATGGCATACACAAACCAAAACCAAACGATTCTGGCGTTATTATGTTATTGAGTGTAAGGATTGTGAAATGAGGTATATAGGAGAAACGGGACACGACCTTTGAAGGAAAGGGTGAAGGAACATATGCGTGATGTGAAATTAGTAAAGGTGGGTTTTTCTGTCATCACTCATCACGCAAATACATTCAACCATACGCCCAACTTTAATGATGTTTCAATTCATAAAAAAAAAGATCAAGCATTGTAAGACGAAGAGTTCTGGAAAACCTTTTAATTGGAAAACATTCAGATGCGACTCCACAAAGGGCTAAAGTTTATCTGTGAGAGAATTTAGTGATTTTTATATACGTATATATTATTTATTTATTATATTTATTTTTCATTGAATAATTTTACTTTTTTATTTTTTTTTAATAAAAAGTGGTACATATATTGCTATTTATATCCTATATCTCGTTCAATAATTCTTTTGCTTCATCTTTTTGTCAAGCATTTAGATATATTTTATGTTATATATGCTTTCTAATCCACTGTGTATCAAACAATATGTTTTCTAACTACACCATTCTAAAGCCACAGTAATATGGTGTGTGAATGCCTCTCCTTTTTTCCCACAACAAAGCATCCTTCCCAGCAAAAGCACATACGGCACATCTTTCTGGTATGCCGCTTAAGGTTATTATCAACCATCTTCATTTGATGCAATTGACACACATTATTTATTCTCCTCTTATGACTATGGACATCGTGGTGTCGGACATATTAAATTAATAAATCTGCATTTTGTATTGTTCTCGTATTTTTTTAGATATATTTCAAGAACAAAATGTTTATGTTTGTTTAATTAAATCCAAAAAATTTATGAGACACTTTTATTTAAATTTTGATAGATTTTTGATTGATATCTCAAAACTAATAAAAAAGAAATATTGGTTAATGGTGCTTAAGAAAGTTGACATAGAATCGAAAAAACAAAGGATAGAGTTGAAAAAAGACAAAATTCAATTGAAAAAAACCATATGACTAAAAATTGTATATATACTTATTTATACACATATGTCTCAATGATACAAAATGACCCCAACCAACATATAATAATGATTTTATCCATCTTATAAATAGTGATGGGACCAAATGAAATTTTTCAATAATAATAACCCTATAGATGCATTATATACCATAATATATTATTTAATGATGAATAATTAATTCAGCAATTAAATTGTATAAAAATTGTTGTAAAATGACATCGTGAAAGATATTACTTTAGGCTACTCTAACCAAACCGAACACTTTTCGCCCTCCTTGGTTTTATTCTTGTTCCTTAATTTATCCTTCTTTTGTTTACTAATTAAACAGACATCTATCCCAATTGGACCTCTATTGTTTTGTTTACAATGTCGCTATCAGCTTGAAACCTGTACTTCATTTCTCCTATGCCAGTGATGGCGAACCTTTTAGGGACTGTGTGCCTCAAATGCATACAAAAAATACTTTATTATTCCAACGTGCCAGGAACATGAGTGCTACTTAGTTTATGAAAGGAGGCGTCCATAATTAACTGTAACTTTTATTAGCAAAACTTTCAAGAAAACACGCATCCTTTTATTAAATCAATTAGATTTCTGTTGCTGTAAACACATGGAGATAATTTGTTAATGGATGTCGCATATTTGGTTAGTTTGAATGCAACCCCTTTGTCGCTAATGCCATCTGTAAGTCTGTTTGGAGAGTTGCCCACAAGAGTAAGATGACCCAGAAAACTTAATAGCTATTCCAGGTGTTTTCGTTGACCTAAAATTATTTGGTGAGGACTTCCACACTTTAGAATTTGATTTCCATGGCTAAAAACATGCTTTCTTTTTTCATTGGTTTTGGTTTACACACGAAGGGGGAAAACTTTTTCGTTAAAGGATCGCATCTAAAAATTCAAACCTAAAAAGCACTTCAATCTTTAGTATACAGTAAAGTATCATCCAATATTGAAACTATTATTCCAATTGGGCCAAAATTCCCAATCAATGCGAAAACATCTTTATTGAGGGAGTTAACAGCTGGAGCGAAATTTGATTTCATAAGACTAATATTGTATTTTTTTCTTCGGACCTCAAGAAAAATAAGCATAGCATTATCATAGGAAAGATTTATCAATTTTACATAAATAATAATGTTCAGATGTCTTACTCAGACTGCATTTATTTCTTCGGTTCATTTTAATTTAACTAGAAGGCTTTACTATGATTTAAATTCCTAACAATAACCGAAATGATATAATCTAATACCTAATACATATAATTGTCTCAAGTAACTAGTCGTAAGGGAGCGTTAACAAATGATGTCAATGAATAGATTGGAAATGAACCACTGCTGTATACAGGTTGGAGATGAGGTATATAGGTAATAACTTATGGAGCATCGTCTCTCCGAATGAGGTATATCAAATCTTACATCTAGCAAAATGTGAACAGAAAGTTGAACATTGTCTCCCTAGTTATTTGTACATGGAATAGAAACCATCGTAGTATACAGGTTGGAGATGAATTATCGTAGTATACAGGTTGGAGATGAATTATCGTAGTATACAGGTTGGAGATGAATTATCGTAGTATACAGGTTGGAGATGAATCATTGTAGTATATAGTTTGGAGATGAATCATCGTAGAATACAGGTTGGAGAAGAATCATCGTAATATTAAGCCCTGTTACGCACGTAAAACACTTTCATTACCACCCCCTGTCCTTTACCACTTCAAAAAACTGTTGTATTTGAAATTACCTTAGGTTGCCCTTCCTTCCTCCCTCAATCTCCCATTTTATGGGTAATAGGGAAGTGTAGATCAGTCCATAAATACCACATGATTCACAAACTTTTTGGAAAACCCTTGAAATACGTTTATGTAATAATCAGTTCCGATTCTTAATTGAGATGTTTTATTTATACTAGGCTCTTGCCGAATATTTAAGAAAAGATTTCATCTTTTTAACTATCTCCACAAAGTCCTGGATTCATACTCTGCCAATCGCAAACTCTTTAGATGTTGAGTTTTAAAAATTGGAGGAACACATCGTTTGTTAGAAGTCACTGTGCCTAAAACTGATAAGTTGCGCTCCTTACCCTATAAGCATAACTCGTGAAAAAGCCATCACATATTATTCCAGTACCTTTGGGCACTTTGGATAAATTAACAAGTCTTTTGAGATTTTGCATCCTGAAAAGTAAGATCTTTCATGTAGGTCTGGAGTGCATAATTCAGGACACATAACGTAATATGTTCTAGCATCATTCAATTGATAAAATTTTATCCCCCATTTACCAGGCTTACTAGGATCGTACACCTTTATTGGACAATTTCCTCGAAATCTCAAAAGTTGTTCGTCAACCCAAACATAATCTTATGGCATCCAGTATCTGAAAAAAAGTTTTAGTTCGTATACAGTTTACTGATTTTTAGTAAAAATACAAACTTACTTTGAAAAGACTTGCTGGACATTGAAAATTCTTACTGAAGCAAATTTATCACTTTGAATGTTTCTTGTAAAAGGATCATCAAAACGAAAAAACCTTGAGATAAACTTAAAACCATTTTTACTGATAGCAGCCTTCACAAAAAGTGAGCCAGTTTTAGGAGAGTAAAATTCTTCAATGGCTTTTGATCGGATTCAATTTCGATAATATATCGACATGCTATATAGGCTAAAAATTTGTCAATGATAAAAGATTCACTGAAAGATAACAAATGATTAGAAACATTAGAAGAGCTTTCAATTTTTCTTTTTAGGTATTGATGTGTTTTGAAAAAAACTTCTTGAAGGAGTAAAAAAAGAGACCAAATTTTGTACGGGTTGACTTCGTCTTTGGCTTCTAAATTTGAAGCAGGAGGATGAGATGTTCCTTATATTTACTACAGAAGGTCTGCCTCTCGATGTTGGAACACGAAAATGGTATACAATACCACCTGAAGAAACAGTTCCAACTTCCGAAAGCATCTTTACGGTTTGTGAAAGAATAAGGAAGAAAATTGAAGCAATAATAAAAAAGATCTCTATCTTATGATGAACAAAAGAAATGGAAAAATCAACCAAGGCGTGGTGAGAGACTGATGAAAAATCAATATAAATTTTTCCGCTTGTGCCTATAAAATATGTGAGATCCAGTAACAAACATAAATCGATGCTAGGTTATGCTTTATATTATCAAGAAATAAATGAATATTGCGTTTTATATCTTCATAAAAATGAAAGTATACAGAGAGATTGTGCTATTTGTATTGAACACAGTGAGTGACCGTTTCAGAACCACTATATTACACAATACAATATTTTTTACGTCATAAAAGTTATATCATCAATTAGATTGAATATAAACATTTGATCGCATTTGTTCCGTTTTATATCTGAAAAGAGATGAAAATATACAATAAAAACATAAACAGCTACAGGACAGTGAGAAGTAAGGAAGTTAACTAGTTCAAGAGTATAATCAAATCAAATGTATTTCAACGACTAAATTGACAGTGCAAACAGCCAATCATCGGTCAGTTTGAAGTATTTTTAAACACGTGAAGTTTAAAAAAAGGTAAAAGTAAATAAAGTTGTGTTTTCTATTGTTTTTACTCATAATTATACTATTTTCATTATTTTTACTATAATAATACTATAAAGAAATAGCTATGGCCAGCAAGGCCCTAAATGGCTTTTTTCAGAAAGAAAAATTAAATGGTCATACGAGGGTTAAACAAATAGACCCACCAATTCAATTTTCAATCCTACATTTCCAATATAATTTTCTAATTGCCTCTTTGATCACCCTACTCACATGTACCGTTTCGTAACGCAAATGAACAACCTCTCCCTGTCCATTTGGCGAATATATGAATATTCCTTATATTCTCAGTTAAATGGTTGAAGTGGAACAAAGTTACAAATTAAATATAGTTAAAATCAAATAGAGCCAGCGCAATATTTTTGAGCAATGTTGCTACACCAAATAAGTTTTAACTATGATATTATACTTCCCTAAACCACAAAATTAAACTTAATAAAAAACTTTTTGTCCCTTAAAACTAAAATAATTTGACTAGATTTTAGTATTTAATCTAATGGCAATTTATCATTCACTTCCCTATTGCGTTTATTTTATGCGGTTTGTTTATTTCACCCTTTATTGAAATTTATTCATCTTTCCCATCAATACGCTTCCGCTTTTTGTGGCTATTTTTTGTTCGTTTCCCTAGTGATTTTTTTTGCATCTCACTAGATTGGAATTGATTCTTTCTCAATATTCGTCATTCACATCAATACGCTCCGCTTTTACTGGATTAGTTCGTTACCCTGGTGATGTTTATGCGCGGTTTGTATATTTCTCAGTTGATTGTAATTGATTCTTTATATTCATATTTCACATCAATGCGCTCCGTTTTTGCTGACATTTCATAGTTCGTTTCCCTAGTGAACTTTTCTGCACGCCTTTTATATTTCTCACTTTGTTGGAAATGATTTCATTCATCTTATGTGATATTTATAACGTCAATACATTTCCCTTTCCCTCGCTTCTTCAATACCGAGCTCACTTTTTCTGCGCAGTTTTAATATTTTTCCTTTGAATATGGAATTTTCATCTTCAACTCTGACATCAAGCTCCTGTGAAGAAGATGAAGTGAATACATCTACTTCAGATTCAGATCTTTTCAGAGATGAGAGCTGTCTTGAAGGAGTGGAAACAGAAGTTTATGTTGAAGAAGAAAAATGTCTGACAGCCCCTGATGGAACAGAGTTTTTCTGGGAGCCTGAACAGTCCTCAAGAGGTAGAGCTCAAGCAAGAAATTGTAGAGACGATTATTCCCGCCCAAATGGACCATCCAATGAAGGTGTCCTGCGAAGGTTGGTGGAGAAGCAGAGTTGTGGAGTATTTTTTGACTCCAACTACACCTATTTGTAATTTGGCAACTACAGCTGCAATTTATGCATATTTCTTTTTTGCACTGATGACTCCACATATATAATTATGCGACATAAAATTGTAAATCCCCAACTTTATGTAAGATTGCTTAGAAACATCAGTTATAATTTAGTGATTCATTAGTTAGTTTTCAATCTAGAACTAATATTAAGTGTGATGACATGCACATTACTTCAAGGTCATTTGTAAATGCCAATTTTAGATAGGCATTGAAAGATGTCCTGAATCTTACGAGCTTGTGACTTATGCTGCAATGCAAAATGTTTGATATGATTTCTTCAACATAATTTATTAAATTTTATTGGTTTGAATTTGCAGTTCAGTGTCTTTCTTGAATTGTTTTCAAAAAAATTCCGATTAATGTCTATAACCTTTTTATCTAGGCCAAAACAATAGGATTGAAAAAGTAAATTTATGATATATTATTTTTTCAAAAGTAATTATTGCTTTAAATTTTTTTCCAAAAGCTTTCTACTCAAAAACTGAGTTTTGTTTCTTTGCGAGCTTCTGGGTAATAAAAAAAAGTTAATTCTTTAATTTTGTTGAATTTTTTTGCCTTTTTTATTTATGAGTTGCGTAGGGCACTAAAGAGTGTCCATGAATTTATATTTTAAGAAGATAACAATTATGAATAAAAGTAATTTGAAAATTGATGAGTGGCCGACTTCTCAAAACGCGCGACTCCACTGATTCAGACTCCACAACCTTGTAGAGAAGAAACACAATTTTTTTTAATCTTTGAATTTTTTTATTTTTTTTTTCGTGGGATCATCGAAAAGGCACACAATTGCATAATTTTTATCGAACTATGAGGAAAGTAGGCTTCATGCGGAATCGAATCCAAGACCTTGAGCTATCGAATCCAGCATCCAATCAACCCTACTCACGGTCCCTTATAATATCAATGTATTCGAAACTTTTATAAACATACTATACAATATATTTAGAGGCAGAAGGGTTTGCATCACACCCACCCTCTTTTCTGGTAGATCCACGCTCCATCAAAACTTCATGTGTTCTTGACATCGACAAATACTTAATATAAAATTTTTGATTTTATATGTTTATTATATATTAAAAAATTAAAATAGTATTTATTTGACAAAATAAAATATTTTTCAATAAAATAATTATAATTAATCACCATAATACTTTCTTTATATAACTAAAAATCACAGAATCGAAGAAATGTTAAAGTATTGGCACTAGACATTGAGCAAAAAAATTAGGATTGAAATTATCTATGAAATAAAAGCAAACATTTATATATCTTCTCCAAATATAAAATCAAGTAAAATCAATTCTTCAAAGAAAATGTGAAATGGCTCAGTTCTAAAATAAAAATACATAAATCAAAAAATAAAATTAAATAAATAAATTATTCCTTTTTTGTTACATTATATTTTTGTATACGGAGCTGGTTTGGATATAATTGGAAAGTGAAATCTAATTTGGATGAAAAGGAAATTTAGAATGTTTTATAAAATATAAAAATATCCTGATTTAAATGGAAACAAAACCTAGAATTAATAAGATGATATAAAGGAACTGTCTTTAAAATGTTAAAAAAACGGAACTATGGATAATTTTAAAACATGTTATACCATTAAAAGCTTCTATGTGTTCAACAAACTAAGTTGCAATAAATCTAGTATTTTTAAGGAATTTTAACTAATATTTGACTACAAAGAAAAATTCTTAAAACTCTAAAAATTAACTGAAAAACTAAATTTAACGTTTTTAGAAAAATTAGATTGAATTAAGTAAATAGAATAGCAAATAGTGTATCAAAAGGCATATTGTAAAAATTGAAAATAACATTCAGATCACCGGTTCTTAACCCTTGGTCGCGACCCAAATTTGCGTCCTCTGGCAATTTTTTTGGGTCGCCAAAGGCCAATGAGAAAAACGGGAAGATAAAAAATCTTAAAATAACAAAAATAAAACTTAGTTTTATTTGATGTGAAAATTGAAGATCTACCTCAGGAAATTTCAGATATCTACCAATTAGAAGAGGAACTAATTGAAATAAAAAATGACAAAGCTCTTGAATGTGATTTTAAAACAGAAACTTTGAGTGCTTTCTGGACATAGATACATTAATAAAAGAAGTGGTTGGGTTCCAAGCACTTACCCCTTGGTAAACAGATGGGGTCCATTAGGACCCCAATGAGTTTTTATATTCAAGTATTTTTTTCAATTTTTTTTTTAATTATTAATATTCTCTGTATTTTATCATTCGTGGTTCATGAATATTTACAAGTAATAATATCTTGACAAAAGCAATTTTCTAAAGAATAATACTCAATATTACTACTCTGGGGTTCTCATGGACCCCATCAGTTAGACAAAAAAACAAAAAAGTCGTGTACAAAATGTAGCAAAGCTGTATGTGAAGCCCACTGTTTTTATATTTGTGAAGATTGCACACCAAATTAAATTCATTAATTTCATTATTATTTGTTTTAATTAAAAAATAAATAAAAACTATAAATAAAGCATTTTTTACTAGTTTTTTTTCAAGTGAACACTATAAAATTTATACATCATATGTTGTTTATATATATATATATATAGAATTTCATCACAAAAGGGTCAAAAATACATATGTAAGGTTTAGAAATCTTAAACTCATACAAAATGTAGTTATTTAAATATAATGAAATGGGGTCCACATGGACCCCATTAGTTTTCTAAGTAATTTTGAAGACTCAGTCCACGAAGGATTAAGACCCTTCTTCCTTTCCCAACAACGTATTTGTGTGAGACTGCATTTTGAGCTCCTATGGCTGTTAAAAATAAATATCGAAATCGTTTATCACCGGAGAACGACATGCGATGTTGTCTGTCAACAATAAAATCCCGTTTTGAAGAGCTTTCAAGAAAACTTCAAACGCAACATTCTCATTAATTGTAACTTCTTTGTCAAATTAAAACATTGTAATAAATAACGTTTCTTCTGTAAATCAATAAAAAGCATTTGGATTTCTTAAATCAACGTTAGATAATAATGTTTTTTTTATCCTTCTTATTTTTTTTACATGTTGGGTTGCGAGTGTTTGTGTCGTATGTAAAATGGGTCGGGAAATGAAAGAGGTTAAGAACCGCTAATTTAGATCAATAAATCGACTTTTGAAAAATAATGGTGATAAAATGAGGAAAAAACAGCATGTGATATATCAGACACGCAACTTCCCTAATATAAATATATTGTGAGCAAAATTTTAAGATTTTGAATTAAAAGTGTTAAATTAATGTTCAGGCGCAATTCCAAATTCTGCTATTTACGCTCAAAAAATTACATCTCTGAATTAAATTAATTGAATCTTTGAATTCACAAAATTGTCCACAGTTTGACAAGATAGATCATGTAAATAAAATACGATTGAGTTCAAAACGATAAATTCTTACTTTTATTTTTTGATCTTCGCTTTAAAATCTCTTGGTTCGAAAAGAGTTGTATCTTCCTTATCATCGTCATCATCTTCATCGTCTAAAGGATCAATATCCCAATTTTTAGAACCAATCAATCCATACTTTCTGAACTTTCTTCTTTTTCTAAAGAAGGATTTTCAAAATATTTAATTACGCCAGTAAGTATGGTAGAGAAACGTTCCTAGCATGTGACCCAAAAGGAATAAAAAATGAAGTAAAATGTTTACTCATTACTAAGGCAGTTAAAAGGCAATAAAGTCAACTTTTGAATTCAAATAGCACTTATTCTAAAACACGTAAATTGTTTTATTTTATAAAGTCTGTGTAAAAGAAGTCCATGTTATTATTAGGTCAACAAAAGTCAACTTTTTATTAATAATCTATTTTTTATATATGATTTAGATTTTGTAAATTGCTTTTATATACTAAAGAGTTCACAAACCAACTAAGAGTACAAGTCAGATCCAACGAGTGATGAAAGATAAGAATGTTGAACAACTTCTCACACGATAAATCACTTCACAATTACTGTTTGGATAATAAAAAGGAGTTAAATGATAGATAGAGAGCAAGTCAAAAAACGTTAACAAGCTTATGTGGTGTCTAATGTAACTTAAAATTCACTTTTTTCATTCTCATCTCAAATTTTCTCTCTAATCAAAAGAAGGATAAGAAATGAGCATGGAGAAGAATTTCAACAAGAGATTTCTAAGATCCTAAAAATATTTGTCAATATAAAAATGTCATAAATAAAAGCTACAAGTATTTAACTTTCTTGGTTATATTTAATAATATTTCGGAATAGAAAGAGTAATTATAAGCCATTATACTATACTTTAACAGTTTTAATACATTCTATAAAAATAATGATGATGATGATGAGTAAATCAATATGTCAGACCACACTATTGTAAAATCATTGCAAATGAATATAATAATAAATATAACGAAATAAATTATTGATCAAAATGAAGTTATAAAACACCTTGAATACAACAATTAAATGAAAATTCGTCTCGAATAGTGAAAACAATCAATCAATAAAAGTATAAAACTACATTGATTCAGAAACAAAAAGCGTGGTGAAAATGAAAAAAGTAGTTAGAATAAACTTAGAAGTTCAAAATTTATTATAAAAGAATTTTTTCCAATGAACACAGCACCATTATTATACGATATTACACGTGTACTCTTAGCTCCCAATCCCACCATAACTGTGGGAATTTTATGAAGTCCAATTATCTTGTTGTAGTGATCACTCATTACCTTTTAGCTAAACAAGAGAACAAAAAACTTCGTTTAACGTCCTTTCCCAAATGCACAGTGTAAGACGTGCTTAAAAATCTTATTCCTTTTGCAAGTATATTATAAAAATGACATTATCTAACCCTAAGCCTAGAAAAACTCTCACATCTTAATAGTGTTCGATTAGAAAATATACCATTATTCTTTTTTAACACGCTAACATTAGGTTATGGTACCACTAGAAGATAGAGATCATTAAAGATTGCCTATCTATCCCTTTTTCAATCTAAGTATATGGTAGCAATATGTAATCTAATGATTATTATTATTCAAAAAGAATGTTTTTTACACCGTTTTTTATTATATCAAATCAAACAGTGACCAAACTTTAAATGAGTTTCAAATTAATACACGAGAAATGTGTAATTCAATAAATAAAACGTAAGGATTTTTACTACCATTTTTATTATTTCAAATGAAGCACGCAGCAAACTTTATTATGAAAAAATATCACATTTCTAGGAATAATGTATTAATCAAGATACATTATAGTCCTTCTTTAAAGAGATCTATGCTTTATATAGAAGTTAAAAATGAGGAGGGACGGATTTAAAAGTCCAGAGGCTATAAGGTTAGAAAATACTATCCACGAGATGCCTAATATTTAATCACTTTATTAAATATCAATAAAGTTAAAATATCTGTCCTAAAGATAGATGAATTATATTTTAAGCTATACTTAAAAATTAGTAAAGCTAATATCTTGCAATTTATTAAATAAATCATTATTCCTTGACTTTTGACATGCAAATCGCTAAGTACAGAGAAGACTACCCATTATCCACTTGAGCAGAAACTAAATGAAAATTTTTAAATATTTGACACCCTACAAATTCTGAGGCCCTACACCATGAGAGCCTAGGTTTTTTTAGCTTAATCATAAATCCAGCGTTGAAAATGAGAAAAAAAATTTGAAATTAATATTAGTAAACTTTGGAGACTTATATAAAAATCATTTCAAGATTTAAATGAACTACGAAAATCTTTGCCATTTTACACAATAATTTCTATATTAAAGAAATAGTTGAATTTTGGTAATCACAATTTTGATTTCACATGAAAGAACACAAAAAGTATTTTAGAACATTGTAGTCGCATAACGCTAGGTTTCTACGACATGATTTAAGAATGTAATTAATACATTATATATCAAATAATGAATGGAAAAACACACATATATATAAGAGTTAGTAGGTAAAACAAACAGATGTAGATGCTACATCTAAGGCAAACAAATTTGATTATGCAGTTATATCAAATTCCTAAGTAAATACAAATTTTAATACACGCAGTGAATATGCAACGCAAGAAAATAGAGGAGGATGCACGCGTGTAAAGATTAGGTGGTGTAAAATTGATTTTCGCACGTATAACTTTCAGCATATACTAAAAACTCTATTAGTTATTTTATAACATCGATTTTGCACTCTTCAGAACGACATATATAAGTGAGAAGTCGGAAAATATATTGTTTTTCACAATTCGACAGTGACGGCAAAAGCATAAAATATGGTTACTACATCGACTCAACAGCCTATGAACAAAAGAAACATTATTTTTGAGTAAAACTCAACGTTGTATCATCATGATATTGAGAACCAATGTGTATACCTAATTCTCATGAAAGATCGATGAAGAAACGAGAAGAAAAATGGTTCTCAAAAGTCTTTAGATTGTAGAAACTCACTTTTTATCACATTTTTTAGGTAAATTGTCATTCTCAATATTGAAATTTTATAATCTTTTCGGCGATTTGACAACAATTGGCGTAAAATAAAATCATATAAAATGTATTTGTCATCTTTATCTTTAATTTTAAGCGGTGATAAAGGCTGAAATATTGCTAAATAAAATGATTTCAGCATTCGCGGTTTTTTGCATAGATATAACTCAGGGGCGCACATCCGGTGGGCGAGGGGGGGGGGAGGGGCGACCGCCTCCCCAATGTGTTTTCAGGAATAGAAGGAATGCAGACTTTCGAATCAATCAAACATCATGCCAAGATGCTGATTTATGTTAGTTTGGTCCTCGGACATTTCGCCCCATTATTTTCATAAGACAGTTCGTCCCATGGACAATTCGCCCCATTATTTTCATAAGACAGTTCGTCCCATGGACAATTCGCCCCATTATTTTCATAAGAAATTTTGTTTCATGGACAATTCGCCCCGTTATTTTCACAAAACATTTTGTCTTATGGACAATTCTAAAAAAATTAAGAGATAAATTGATTAATTTGAAATCATTTAATAGAGATAAAATAAACAAGAATATAAAATTTTTTAATAATTTTACACATATAATAAGCAAAGATGGATGAAACTAATAGCCTGAGACAATTTGTCAGGGGGTAAATTGTCTATGGGGCTAAATGTCTGTCGACCGTTATTTAAATAATTTTTTAATTATAAGAGCTAGATACTTAAACGTTGGCTTTTGCTGCTTATAAAAACTTGAAAATATCAAATAAACTCTAATTCTTTATGCCTCCTATTATTTTGAAATTATTCTGAGAACAGACGGTTCCATTTTAAAATAGTGAAAATTGCTTTATTAGTTTATTTTGTTTCCTTTCTCTCTTATGTTAATTATGTAGCAAATTTTTCAATTTTGAGTAAAAGGTAAGGTGCAGCGGATGTATTTTCATTGACCAGGCACTGATGTACCGTTATGTCAAACTATGACAAATTCGTATCGATGAGGAATTGAATCCAGAGGCTTCCGTGCTATGTCCATCATCTCAACCAACCTGCCATGCCACCCATAGATAGAGTATGCTGTAGGGGATACGTCAAATTAGTTTTCAAAAAACTTAAGTTATGCTCTAAAATTTTTTAGTTTTTGTTGAAGCTCTATAACTTTTACTGATGGACTTTTTTTTCCTTAAAAGTTATTATAAAAGGCAAATCATTGCAAAATGTTAACAGTTATTTTACTTTTTGTAGCTTGTATCAATTTAGCTTTTAAACTATTTTTGAATGATACTGAGTAAAATGAAATAATGCGATCTTAATTTTTTGTTTGCACAATTATAACTTCGTTTTATACCCTTGCCCCTGAATCAATCACATTTTTTCATATTAACATCGCAGGGTGTCTAGTAGACTCTTTGCCTTTAGACTACATTCACTCATATAAAACTATCCAACCTTCAGTTATTTGTTTTTTCTATGAATCAAATATCCTTTCATCAATTCCAGTAATGTGCCTGGTAGACTACTTCATTTTTCAAATGAAAAGCCTATTCCACCCCTAAATATTTTTTGATTTTTTTAAACTAGTGTATATTCGATGGTTGTAGGTAAAAATGCCCACAGAGAAATGCCCTCGGAAAAAATGCCCCCGAAATAAATGCCCCCAATTAAAAAGTAGGAAAAAATGCCCCCTAATTTTTGATTTTCAGGATTTTTTTTAATTATATAAATATTTTTATTTGGTACCGTTTTGAAAGGCTAAATTTCTTAATCTATAGGGTTTTTTCTTTATAAAGTTCTTGAAAACAATAGCAAAGGTGCAAATTTGTGGGAATGTGTCTTAAAATCAATTAAAATACAAATTATATTTAGAAAGTGTTCTGATACACACAAAGTCCAAAAATATTTGCTGTTTTATAAAAAAAATTTTTGTATTTAAAAAATTGTCGTATGCTGAGTTTTTTAGTTTACTTTAATTAAATTTTAAATGTTTTAGATGAAAAGTTAACTTTTTTTTTACAAAAAATCTTTATTTGACATATCTTTTTTAAAAATTTTAATTATTTTTTGAAATTTTTTGTGTTGGGCATTTTTTCCTAATTTTAAATTGGGGCATTTTTTTCGGGGGCATTTTTACTGGGGCATTTTTTCCTACTTTTTAATTGGGGGCATTTTTTCTGCGCACTATATTCGATATGCAAATTTATTTAAAATATTTTCGCTGGAAGTATAGTATTTAAATTCACCAATTTTGTAAAAAAAAATATAAAGTAGTCTTATAAATTTAGGACTTTAGGTATGCGCTGAATACACTTTATTTTAAAGGATTGCTTGAATATTTGGTCTCCCGTGGTATTTCCAGACCACTAATTTTGAAAATTGCAAGAAAAAAATTTCGCTCCCAATAATTTTGAGGATGTGCGCCCATGATATAACTACTTGCGAAAAATTTACCAATTCGCCAAATTTACAATTTTTTTCTTTTTTACAATCTAAAAAACAGCAATCTCAAAAATTGGTTCGATTCTTGAAGATGATAAAAAGAAAGATTTGGCATCAGAAAAGATATAACTAATCCTCTATTTTGTGCACTCTCTATTTTGATCAAACCTTATTTTAAAGCTGTTATTTTTATTTAGTAAACTTAATTTGTGTAATTACTTCATTTTATTATCTTCGCTACAAATGTTTTAATCTTTTTGTTATGAGCATAATTTTTATTCCATTTCTGTGCAAATATATCAACTCTGTAAGTAATTTTTAAAACAGATTATATAAAAGAGAACTTAACATTTTTGTATAGACAAGTTTGAGTGCATAATATCTAAATAAAGTTGTAAAATAGGTTAAAAGATGCTAAAACGTATGGAATTTCCACATGCAATCGAAATAATTAGCTATAGGTTACTTTCAGAAAGGTTACAAGTATTCGCGAATTTTCGTTATCCGCGGTTATTCTTGGAACCTAACCCATGCGAATATAAGGAGTTGAGTGTATCACCTTTTTCTCTTTGGCACAAATTCTTAATTATAGATTACCTAATCTTTAGCATCACCATATCTGAGCCCTTAGACAGAAAAGTTTCCAAAATTTACTAAAAACGGAAAAATACTGATTTTAAATCGCCTTAAAAATTATGTTAGAAGGTTGTTTAAATATATTTTAAGTGTCATAGAAAATTTTATAAAGGAAGTAAGTACATACTCACAAGAGGAATAAGAGTTTTCGGATAAAAAAATTCTGCAATTTATAATAATACATGATATATGATTAAAAATAGTGGTATTTCCAGAAAGGGATTTCTGGATACTCTGGAAACATATCGAGACACTCTCTTGATCAGTATACAATAAAATTTACATTGAATTTTCAAATTCATATTATTGTTTTTGTTTCCAAAAAAAGAATAAAAAAATAAGGATCAACTTATTTTTGAAAATGTTCAATATTTTGAATTTTATATCTTGATAGAAGTAAATTTTTTTATTTTAGAATGTCTTGCTCATTTGAATATAAAAGAAAATTTAACCAAAAGTTGAAAATGCAAACCCTATAGTTTTAGTTACTCAACTGGCAGAAACTAATACTTTTGCTGAAAACACAGATAAAGAAAGTTTGATTTGTGCAACAAAAAAGAAGAACAGTTTAAGAAAACTCTTTTGTTTCAAGAGGAAAAGTTTTGCAGATTTAATCATAATTTTTTTAACTAATGAACATTTTTGCTTATTGAGTTTGCACCTTCTGACAAAAATTCGTTGTGGAGTTTATGAGTTATAAGAAATAATATTTAAAAAAATCAAAATCTAGGCATTAGTTTACTTGATTAGAGTGATACACGTGGCTAAACATCCTATTTTATTGCTATGACTATCAAAAATGGAATCCTATAAAGCTAATTCGGAGATTAGGAGGCTTCTAACGATTTAAATGCGATTGCCACTCCATTTCTTTGTTTTTGATGATAAATTTGAACTCATAAAAATAAATAAAACAAAGCTGATTCCAATGTGTTTATAAAAACTTTTATTTATTTGACATTTTTGAAAATACTGTATAAAAGTCAGGTCTTGTTAAAGTATTAGGTTCTTAAATGAATATATGGAAAGACCAATATCATATTCACCCATGTTACCTGACTAATCGTCACAAACACAAAGATACATTTCTATCGATATCAATAAAAACGAGGAATAAGGAATTGCGATTATGAAAATTTAATCAATTTATATTTTTTATAAAAATAAAAAAGTAGCTAATTAGTATTATTGAAACATAAAAAATTTGTTTTTTAACTAAAAAATCAAGCTAACCAACTAAATATCAATCTAATTAACTGTCTAAGTAAATGACTATGTAACAACCTATGGTACTATAGTAGGGTATTTATCTTTATATTTATGATTTTTATATTCACTCAATAATTACATGTACTTATATGTTTTATTGATGGCTGTGTGTGAATATAATTTAGATTTCTATGTGTGTAACGTATGTTTATTACACTATATTGTATTATATAAGGTGTTTTTATTAACAAAATTTTTTCTCTGTTATGTCCTTTCTGATATAACGAACTAAAATTGACCTTTAATAGTGGTTCGTTATAACCAGATTTTACTGTATACATTTTTTCCAAAATGTGTGATGCCCTATTTCGCGGATAATTAATTAAAGTGATAATTCATCGAAGTGTGATAAATAGGATTCATTTGTCAAACTCATGTTAACTACAAAATCTACTTTGAAGAAAATGCATGAAGAGTTTTGAAAAGCTATAATCTCCAAATTATTTAGCCCAAAAGGGTTATTCTGCTGATTAGAGACAAAATAGAATAAGTAGAAATATACTCAACCAAAATAGATCAGTGTAAAAATTATTACGATGAAGATTTTCCCTGTCATTCTATCATACAAGAGCCCTTTTTTCTTGTTGAGCTAGAACAAGGGTTCTCAACCTGGGGTTCGCGAACCTTCAGGGATTCACAACAAGATTTCTAGGAGTACTTAGATGGCTGACAAAAGAAGTATTTTAAATAGTAGTAATTGCGAAATATGAAATTTAGTGCTAGCAGTGTCTGTTCCTTCAATTTGTACAATGTACCCTAATGAGTTAGACAATAAATTACCATTTTGTTCATTGTCAGATTATTGGGGGTTCGGAAAGATGGTCTTATAACTCAGTGGGTACTTAACGGAAAAAAGGTTAAGAACCCCTGAGCTAGAAGCTAGTTTTAGTACTTGATAAAACCCCTTGAGTTATCCGGTCATGGTAGAATTACGAGCTTAGATGTGTTCATTGTATAAAAATTCTTATATAATATATTTTAAAAATTAAAAAAATTTAACTAATATTTACTATAAGAATTAAATTAAAATAACCTAAATCTTATCTTCACAAAACTTTACTCTAAAGATCTTTATAGTTAAAACAAAAATGAACGATTGTGACCTTTAAGTCGACAATATGAGAATGAAAAACAATGATAATTTTATATACCCAAGGATGAAAACCAGAAACAGACCTCAAAAATAATTGGGTCTCATCAAACGGTCTCCGTGTTCTTCCAGATGAAGATCAAAAATTTTCAAATATATTTTGTTTTAATTTAGATTTGAGAAGTTTAAAATAAAGTTTATTGCCTTCAATATATATTGCAATAAATAATTGTAAAATAGTTTCAAAAAGTTAGAATCTGAAAACAAATTTTATATTTGACAGCTTCAACTTGAATTCTGAATTTATAAGATAGTGGTCATGGTCGGAATTCGACGAGGAGCAGGTAAAGCTGACAACCCAAAAATGGTTAATAAACTGAATATTGTGGTTTTTGAATAATTAATGTTCATTAAAACTTTTGTATGTTTATAATTTAAGTTACAATTAAATTAATCTAATTAAAACTGCTTGTATTTAATTTTTTTAATAAAAAAAATTTTACAAAACTTAAGTTTATAAACTATAAATTTTGGAGATATCTAAAAATTGTATGTAACTAGGTTGAAAGATAAAACAAAAAGGAAAAAAGGGGTTAAAAGTTAGTTTTACCAACATAAAGGAATATTTTCTAAATATAATGAGTAAAAAATATACATCTTACCTAAGTGCTCTTATAGTGCAGAAAAAAATAAGGAAGAAGATTAAAACAGAAATGAGAACCAAGAACAACATAAGAGTCTGTTTTTGAAAGAAGTTTATAAATCTTTCATTATAGTCATTCAAAAATGATAAAATATTATCATAGCCATTTGAAGTATTTGTTTTACTAGTAATTGGTACAGTACCATTAGTTGAATTAATTCTATTTGGAGTAACGTCCACTTCTGTATTAGTACTATCGTTTTTAATTGAATTATTTTCAGAGGAGACAGAAGTTTGATTTATTTTTGAATCAATATTTGCATTATTATCTAAGTTCGAATCCACTTCTCGGTTTTCAGTATTTTTATGAAAAAAAAACAAAAGAATAAATATTTTAAAAAAAGTTTTCATTTTTAAATGACACAGATACAAACTGGAATTAATTAAAAATCAAAAGAATAAAAAATAAATTTAACAAAAAGTAATTATGAAAGTTTAAGCCAGGATAATACCAATTTTCTTAACGCTGAAAACTTGAACTTAAACTATGTTTCATAAAAACGTTACCTGCTTATCTTTTGGCCAACTTAAAGCTTAATGAAATAAAAAACCAAATGAGTTAAATTTAGAAATAAAAACTGATTTAATCTAAGAAAACAAGTTTTGTTTCAACATTAGGTGTGCAGATATTTAAAAAGAAATTTTTATAATAGCTCTGATGGGATATTCGAGTTTCTGGTAGAACTTTTTACCCAAATACACACAAATATGTTCTTTATTTACAAATAAGAACTTGAAATTAAAAATAATATTAAATAAATGCTTAAAATAAAAAGATTCAAACTATGAACGAGGGCTGATAATAGAGTATTGTTATATATTTTTATATCTTAAATTAAAAATTATATTGCGTTATCAAACTTACTATTATAAAATAATTATATTATTTTTAGAAATAATTATTATATTTTAAGTTATTATCAGAGGTCTGGCAATACCTCCAGGGAGACAACTCGCCAAACTTGCCAGCCTTATTATATATTTAAATGTGTAAATCGTAAAATGCTTAAAAAATATACTTAAAATAAAAATTTTCAAAAAATATTTTACATACATATTGAAAGCCACATTTCAAAAATTCTACCTAAAAGTTCAAAAAATTTAACTTTGAAATTGCAGTTTTATTTCATAAAAACTAATTTTTAGCTTTTTTTTCAATTAAAAAATGCGAAAATTGTGATATGGATTAGGTTGATTGCTTGAAAAGGGGAATAAATAAAATTAGACTGTTGGATTGTATTGGGTGGTTTGATGGGGCTAAAAGAAACATGCAGTTAGCGCTGAATGAATATGATTTTTAATTTATAATTTAATTATATTTTTTAATTTTTTAAGTCCAACCAAAAAATAAAACAACTTAAAACTTGGAAAAGTTTCACTTGAACTTGAAAACATTTCACTTGAACTTGTTATGCTATATTTAAAACTAATAATATGGCTCTTGTTTTAAAAATTCGTTAATTCTAATCCTAAAATCCGCAGGGCTTCATTCAAATAAGCAAAAAGTATCGTATCTAAAATGAATGATAAAGTTTATTCTAGCAGAGACACACTAGGCTATCTACATTTTCTATATCTAATATAGATAGACTTTAAACCAACTCTATATAAATAAATTCACTCATCACATCATATAAAAATAGACACAAAAGATATATAGACCAATTAAAATACGCTAGCATCTGTCTATGTGTGTGTGTCTGCTGCTTGAAGCATTCTGATTGAATAAAATTATTTATATGTTTTGTGGGTATTTTTATATGGTCTGATGAGTTGCTTTAATCGTGTTGTATGTAAAAAAATTAAAATAACTCTATATACAAGAATCTACTAATCAGACTATTAAAAAAATTTTTTTGTTTTATGTAAAACTTTAAAACAACTCTATATACATGAATCATTGGTTTTTCATTGGTTGTTAATTTTTTCGTAGCTATAAATATTAACTCCCAAAGTTTTTGATTCATTATTACAATTGTAATATAAACATAACGTCACCACAATGGGTTCTGCTAAAAGAAACAATTTTTCCCAAATAATGGTTATGTAACAAGCCATGACCTTTATGACTACAATAAGAAAGGCTCCTTTAAATCTTTCAATACAAATCACCACCTTTATAACAACAACCACCAAGGTTATTCTAATAATTTTTTCCCAAATAATGGTAATGTAACAAGCCATGATATGTATAACTACAATAAGAAAGGCTCTTTTAAAACGTTCAATACAAATTATAACAACAACCACCAAGGTTATTCCAATAATTTTTTCCCAAATAATGCTAATGTAACAAGCCATTACCTTTATGACTACAATAAGAAAGGCCCTTCTAAAACTTTCCAAACGAATCACAATCCATATAACAATAACCAACAAAGTTATTCCAATAATTTTTTCCAAAATAGTAGTAATGTAACAAGCCATGATATTTATAACTACAATAAGAAAGGCTCTTTTAAAACGTTCAATACAAATTATAACAACAACCAGCAAGGTTATTCCAATAATTTTTTCCCAAATAATGCTAATGTAACAAGCCATTACCTATAAGAAAGGCCCTTCTAAAACTTTGAAAACAAATCACAATCCATATAACAACAACCACCAAGGTTATTCCAATAATTTTTTCCCAAATAATGGTAATGTAACAAGCCATGATATTTATAACTACAATAAGAAAGGCTCTTTTAAAACGTTCAATACAAATTATAACAACAACCAGCAAGGTTATTCCAATAATTTTTTCACAAATAATGGTAATGTAACAAGCCATGACCTTTATGACTACAATAAGAAAGGCCCTTCTAAAACTTTCAAAACAAATCACAATCCATATAACAACAACCACCAAAGTTATTCCAATAATTTTTTCCCAAATAATGGTAATGTAACAAGCCATGATATTTATAACTACAATAAAAAAGGCTCTTTTAAAACGTTCAATACAAATTATAACAACAACCAGCAAGATTATTCCAATAATTTTTTCCCAAATAATGGTAATGTAACAAGCCATGACCTTTATGACTAGAATAAGAAAGGTTCTTCTAAAAGTTTTAATACAAATCATCCTAACTATAAAAACCATCATATTTATAACCAGAATAAAAGAAAAAAGGATAACGAAACAATAACAAATATATTTCCCAATAAAAATTCTGTTGTATTCGATATTGAAATAATGGAAAAACCATTTAACAAAACCATAGCTAAAATCGATAAAAATTTTGGAGGCTGTAGAAGTGCTGTAGAAAGGAAAGAATTAACTAAAAATAAATCCGTTAATGCTGGAAAAGGCAAAGCAAAGGGAAGAAAAGGCAAATATGTAAAGAAAGAGTTGAAAGAAAAAAAACGTCCAATAATAGCTCATTTTGATAAAGTGAATGGAAAACACGAAGTAAATTTTCAAAAAACAGGAAAAAAGTGTGAAATAGAAAAAATAGAAGTACAACATTTACGCGAAAATAAGAAAATTGAAGTTAACACACCAAATAAAATGTGTGGACTATACTTGCAAAAAGAAAAACAAAAAAACGGTGCTGATGTAGATGTAGAAAAAGAAAAAGCAAATAAAAAATATACAGAAGGACTCGAACAATTTCAAAATATGAGTAAGTTCTGGAAAATTCTGCTTGACAAAATTCTGGAAGGATGGTCTGAGGATGATAACAAAATCCTTACATAAAAAAGACGATTGGATCCTAGAGCCATATGGCTGAGGTGGGTGGGTGGGGATCCAAGCTGAAACAAGGAAGATGATAACAAAAACCTTACATAAAAAAGACAATTGGATCCTAGAGCCATATGGCTGAGGTGGGTGGGTGGGGATCCAAGCTGCAAACAAGGAAGATGATAACAAAATCCTTAGATAAAAAAGACGATTTGATCCTAGAGACATATGGCTGAGGTGGGTGGGTGGGGATCCAAGCTGAAATAAAAAAGATGATAATAAAATCCTTACATAAAAAAGACGATTGGATCCTAGAGCCATATGGCTGAGGTTGGTGGGGATCCAAGCTGAAACAATGAAAATGATAACAAAAACCTTACATAAAAAAGACGATTGGATCCTAGAGCCATATGGCTGAGGTGGGTGGGTGGGGATCCAAGCTGCAAACAAGGAAGATGATAACAAAATCCTTAGATAAAAAAGACGATTTGATCCTAGAGACATATGGCTGAGGTGGGTGGGTGGGGATCCAAGCTGAAATAAAAAAGATGATAATAAAATCCTTACATAAAAAAGACGATTGGATCCTAGAGCCATATGGCTGAGGTTGGTGGGGATCCAAGCTGAAACAATGAAAATGATAAAAAAAACCTTACATAAAAAAGACGATTGGATCCTAGAGCCATATGGCTGAGGTGGGTGGGTGAGGATCCAAGCTGCAAACAAGGAAGATGATAACAAAATCCTTAGATAAAAAAGACGATTTGATCCTAGAGACATATGGCTGAGGTGGGTGGGTGGGGATCCAAGCTGAAACAAAAAAGATGATAATAAAATCCTTACATAAAAAAGACGATTGGATCCTAGAGCCATATGGCTGAGGTTGGTGGGGATCCAAGCTGAAACAAGGAAGATGATAACAAAATCCTTAGATAAAAAAGTCGATTGGATTCGAGAGCCATATGGCTGAGGTGGATGGGTGGGGATCCAAGCTGAAACAATGAAAATGATAACAAAATCCTTAGATAAAAAAGACGATCGGATCCTAGAGCCATATGGCTGAGGTGGATGTGTGGGGATCCAAACTGCAAACAAGGAAGATGATAACAAAATCCTTAGATAAAAAAGACGATTTGATCCTAGAGCCATATGGCTGAGGTGGGTGGGTGGGGATCCAAGCTGAAATAAAAAAGATGATAACAAAATCCTTACATAAAAAAGACGTTTGGATCCTAGAATCATATGTCTGAGGTGAGTGGGTGGGGATCCAAGCTAAAAGAAGGAAGATGATAACAAAATCCTTAGATAAAAAAGACGATTGGATTCGAGAGCCATATGGCTGAGGTGGGTGGGTGGGGATCCAAGCTGAAACAATGAAAATGATAACAAAATCCTTACATAAAAAAGACGATTGGATCCTAGAGCCATATGGCTGAGGTGGTGGGTGGGGATCCAAACTGCAAACAAGGAAGATGATAACAAAATCCTTAGATAAAAAAGACGATTGGATCCTAGAGCCATATGGCTGAGGTGGGTGGGTGGGGATCCAAGCTGAAACAATGAAGATGATAACAAAAACCTTACATAAAAAAGACGATTGGATCCTAGAGCCATATGGCTGAGGTGGTGGGTGGGGATCCAAACTGCAAACAAGGAAGATGATAACAAAATCCTTAGATAAAAAAGACGATTGGATCCTAGAGCCATATGGCTGAGGTGGGTGGGTGGGGATCCAAGCTGAAACAATGAAGATGATAACAAAAACCTTACATAAAAAAGACGATTGGATCCTAGAGCCATATGGCTGAGGTGGGTGGTGGGGATCCAAGCTGCAAACAAGGAAGATGATAACAAAATCCTTAGATAAAAAAGACGATTTGATCCTAGAGACATATGGCTGAGGTGGGTGGGTGGTGATCCAAGCTGAAATAAAAAAGATGATAATAAAATCCTTACATAAAAAAGACGATTGGATCCTAGAGCCATATGGCTGAGGTTGGTGGGGATCCAAGCTGAAACAAGGAAGATGATAACAAAATCCTTAGATAAAAAAGTCGATTGGATTCGAGAGCCATATGGCTGAGGTGGATGGGTGGGGATCCAAGCTGAAACAATGAAAATGATAACAAAATCCTTAGATAAAAAAGACGATCGGATCCTAGAGCCATATGGCTGAGGTGGATGTGTGGGGATCCAAACTGCAAACAAGGAAGATGATAACAAAATCCTTAGATAAAAAAGACGATTTGATCCTAGAGCCATATGGCTGAGGTGGGTGGGTGGGGATCCAAGCTGAAATAAAAAAGATGATAACAAAATCCTTACATAAAAAAGACGTTTGGATCCTAGAGCCATATATCTGAGGTGAATGAGTGGGGATCTAAGCTAAAACAAAGAAGATGATAACAAAATCCTTACATAAAAAGGCGATTGGATCCTAGAGCCATATGGCTGAGGTGGGTGGGTGGGGGTCCAAGCTGAAATAAAATGATATCAAAATTTATATGATGAAAAAACTAGAAATATAAATAATACACAAAAATTGGTGGTTTGACTAATCATGAAAGAAATTAAATTGAGCCAAAAGATGAAGCTATAGACAGAAAAATTCAAAATATACAATTTTTTAAAACAGGCACCAATGAGTATGGCTTACTGGCTCACATGTCACCCCCGTGCGAAGCAGTTCATACCTATGAATATCTGTATGAAAATTATATACCGACCTTTATGGGTGGGGGCTGTATTCGAGAATGCCTAGCTAATAACAACTAAATAAAGAAGACCCTTTGTTGATACTAAATCAATAATAATAGATTAGTACTTTTTGGGTAAGCAGAGATGCTCAGTGCAGATCTTCAAGAAATATAATTTTTCCACAACTGTCAAAAAGGTAATTCCAAAAATGTGAAAGATACAATAAAATATTTTATCCTTTTCTTCACCGAGATTATGGTTAGCACATTTATGAATTCAACAGATACAGGTAATATTCAACTTCGTTTCTACATTCAAATCGAGAATTTGCTGGCTTCATTCACTTGTTTTTTTTATATATCGGCAATCAAAGGATCCACAGATTGAAGTGAAATATCTCCTCAGAAAAATAAGCGAATCCATTTTTGAAAGCTGCAGTTGGCAGAAATGTGTTCATTTTATATATTGCACTTTCATACGATTTGATTCAAAGAGAGAAAGTGACAATTCTGTTAGATTCGTGGCGGTGAGATGCATCAAAGTGTGTAATTATAGATGAGCTATAAAATCTTTGTTTTTTCAAGTGAAATATTTCAGACTCGATTTTTAGATAAGGAGCATTTTAAATTTGCAAATATTGTCAGATTAGTTTTCTTTTCGTGTTTAATCCCTGGGTGTAGTATTTATGTTGACAGACTTTTCATGTGCCATGTATCATATATATATATATATATGCGCCAAAGATAAAATTTTTCCAATTTGTGGTAGGGTTAAGAACAATAGAATATGTATACCGCATGTTCTACGGCTTTCCTCCCTACAAAGTTTTCTGTTGACTGGATGTAAAAGTATAAGCTCTACATAAGCATTCAAAAAAAGTTAAACCTGTTTATGTGGGTGGGGACAATATCTTTCAAGAATTGATACATTTGACTCAAAAAACAACCGAAAACAATCTTTGACTATAACAAATATACGTCTCGGGTTAACGTTTTAAAAAGAATGCTTTGAAATTTTAGCTGTTATATATAATGCTTCGAGATGATGGCCAATATCGATTTTTACAAATTTTCTCCACATTGCTGCTAATAACAGCTGGATAATTGCTAATCGAAGTGCTTACCCATATGTTGCAAAATAGGCAGGAATATCTTTGTAAGGCATCTAGCTTGGCTCTAACTGAAAGGTCTATGAAAACTAGAAGCGAAGGTTCATTTACTCCCATATCTACTCCAAATCTGCTTTCGTTTGCCGATTTTAAAAACAAAAAATACTCATACTTTGCCAAAAAATATTCTTCACAACTTTTTCATTTTGACTAATTCTATAACTAAAGATACATAAAAATTAACATGCAAATTTAAAGCATCGATTCTTCGTGTGTTAGTTGAACGATAGAGTAAAAATTTCTGCTGGCTTTGGCTTTGTTATTTAACCTATGGTCGGCTTTATGACATTTGGAATTTATATGAAAATTTATGTATCACATATTAACATAAACTCTAGTACTAACTCTAACGCTAATTCTAATTAAATGAAGAAAGTAATTTAAATAGTCATTGAATAGTCAAAAAGAGTAGTAGAGTGCAACCTTCTATATTATTGTTTGAAAAAACCCCATTAAGGAGGCTTCCATAAGATGTCTCCAATCCACGTACTTTGTATGTAAATATACAGGTTTTTTTTATTTTTGACAATGTTGCCTTGATTTTCATCTTGCCAAATAAGTATCAAAAATGTATAAAATAAATTTAATAAAAGATTTGTACAGGATATACTACGCAGACATTAGAGGCATGGCTTGTAAACTTTTAAATTTTGAAATTTTCTCTCATTTCACTAATGGACATAAAATTACATACTATGGTTAAAAGAAGTAATGATTTAGAGTTCAAAAAGAATTATATAGACAAAAAATTTTAAGTTACTTTTCTCCACAAAAGCTGACACAAATAAAATTGGCAACCAGATGTTTAACAAAAAATGTTATTTAAATAACAATATACCCTCATAGTATCTTGTGTACAAAATGTACACTTAAAAGATTTTAATAAAGAAAAAATATCTTAATGATTTTTTTCACAACAACAATACACACTCGGGACTGAAACACAACATAAAGACTATATATTCAATTATAAAATAAGTATTTTGTATTACTGTATAAAAATAAAAAGCAAAGAACATACCCTAGTAACACATATGCTTTATGTAATAATTACTGCTATGAATGCTTGCAAGGCTTACTTAGAATCGTAAAAGTACTTTTGACAAGCACAGCTGTTTTCTTTTATAATTTTTTTTCATTTTGTTTATTCAATCCATAAGCACAATAGTTTTTCTTTCGTATAATTTTTCATTACTTTATTGTTTTTCAAGCATGTTTGACTTTTTATTTATGTGTTGTTCTTCGTTCATAATGAAAGAAAATGTTCTAAAAAGGCTCGTTTTTTCTTATCTATGCTCCAAGAAAATGATATCGAAATGACTGAAAATGTTCAAGGTAATGAGTTCGATAATTGTGAAGACGAATTTTTGTTGAATGAAGATACTTCCGATCTGATGGAAGAACCACAAGGCAATCATAATGGTGATGACAATGAAGGCAAAATCGAAATTTTTGTTGATGAACCAGAATCTGAAGAGGGAAGCAGCGAAGAAAGTGAACCTAAAAATTGTGAGTATGATAATAATCTTGTAGCCAACGGAATACGTTACAATTATAACCCTATTCCTTCTGCTCTACGAAAAAGAAATATTTTAACACAGAGGCCTGGTGTTGTTTGCAGAGTTAACAGCCAGAGGGAAGCTTTTATGCTTTTTTATTCTGAAGAAATGTTTTTACTTATTATGAGATATACAAACAGAAAAGTGAGAGATGTTTTGAATATAAAACTAAAAATAAGTCTGCAATCTTATCTCTAATTAGAGCAGGAGTTGATCGTGAAAACATGACAAATTTGCAAGAATTATGGACAGAAGTAAATGGCAGACCTTTTTATAAGGCAACCATGTCTTTTCAAAGATTTAAGTTTTTTCTAAAATGTTTACGTTTTGATAGTTTCAGAAACCGCAAAGAAAGAAAAAAAGTCCCTGGTAGAGTCTACATGACTAATAAACCACGTAAATTTGGTGTTAAAATATATTGGGCTTGTGAGGCTTCTTCCGGTTTCGCCTTAAAAGGATATATCTATGATGGTCCAATAAAGATCTTGAAAAAAAATACGAGCAAAGTTTTTCCTGCAGTATTGTACTTCATTTGATGCAGCCTTTTTTTTGTTCAGGAAGGGAAGTTTATACTGATAGGTATTTTACTTCTCAAAAACTTACTGTTGAACTGGCTAAAAAAAATTGACACTAATAGGAACTATCAAAAGCTCAAGGAAAGAAATTCCATACATAATGAAGACAATGAAAGGCCTTCAAGTTTTTTCTACTCTTTCACTCTATGCTCATGAAAATAAAATTTGTATTTTTTCCTATGCACCACGCAAAAACAAAAATGTTTTGCTACTTTCATCTTCTCATTCTCAAATTGATGCTTCTTCTAGAGAAGATTTAAAGCCTAACGCCATACTTGATTATAATGAAAACATAAGTGGAATAGACCTGATGGATGAAATAATAGAAGAGTTCACGACACGTAAAAAGAGCGTAAGATGGCCAGTACTGATAAATTACAACATAATAGACGTCTGCTGGCATAATGCTTTTATTTTTTCCCAAAATTGTGGTTCTGCATAATCAGAAAGAAATTTCTCAAATCTCTCTACTTCCAACTTGCTGAACCTTTTGCTAAAAACCGTTTACAAAAAGCAAATCTTAGAAGAGAAACTAAACTTGCATGGATTATTGTAGGCTTTTCATCCAAATATGAATCTTCTGCTTTAGAATACGATGAAGTAACAAAACCAGAAGGTGCTAGAAGATGTTACGAATGCAAAAAATGGAGTCGATCTATTTGTTTGAATTGCAAAAGAACAATATGTACGGTACACAGAAAAAAAAATTAAAAAAGAATTATGTCTTTTCTGTAAATAGGGTTTTTATTATTTGTTTTTTATCTTTAATAAAAATATGTTATAAAACTTTTTTATTTTGAAGTTCTAGCTTTCTTGTTTGTGTACCAGGGGCGCACATCCGGGGGGACGACCGCCCCCCCCCCCCCCATGTGTTTTCAGCGGGGAGGGGGGGGGGGGGCGAAAATGACCTTCGCCCCCCAATAATTTTCTATAAGTAAGAGTTGTTGCTTGTTTATAAAACATGTATGCAGACTTTCGAATCAATCAAACAGCATGCTAAGCTGCTCTGAAATTCCTATCGAACATATTTTACAGACGATGCGTGAGAGCTATATAGTAATAATAATCCATTGCTTCAATATGCACACAATAAGTAAGCAATGTTTATCACAGTGTCTCCTCTTTGTTGTATTTTTGAGCAAACACATGTTGATGATCCACTAGATTTTCTCTTCTGTCACAGTGATGATTCTATTTCTCTTTCTCTCTCCTCTGTTTTTCTCTTCCGCTTTCTCTGCTAAAACTCAATCATTCACTCAAGCTCCTTCAAGCTCTCTTCCTTCATTCAAGCTCTCTTCTCTTGTTAAGCTGTCCTATCTTCAGCTCTTCTCTCCAGTGACATAGCTAGGCTGGGGCATGAGGGGCCCACACTCATATGTACCGCATGTTGCCCCCATGCATCTTATGCGATATCAGTTTTTAAAAATTTCTCCAATGAAAGGGTCAAGAAAGTATAAATAATGTTGCGCAAGTTTTTTGTTTTTAAATTGTACCCCTTCTAACAACTTTTTTTTTGGCTACACCACTGCTTCTGTATAATTTTCATTTAGAGTTAAATTAAAATAGTTTTCAATCGTTACGATTGTATATCAATGAATATTGTTAGACTCACGCTAAGAATTTTTTTTCAACAAAAGTCACAATCTTTATCGCTACGTTTGCTACATTTTGTAACATTTGAAAACTTTAATATTCAAAAAAACGCAATAATTTTCTTTTCTCGTATACTTTGATTTATGTTAGTTTAGTCCTCGGACATTTCGCCCCATTATTTTCATAAGACAGTTCGTCCCTTGGACAATTCACCCCATTATTTTCATAAGACAGTTCGTCCCATGGACAATTCTAAAAAATTAAGAAATAAAATAAACAAGAATATAAATTTTTTTAATAATTTTACACATATAATAAGCAAAGATGAATGAAACTAATAGCCTATGAGACTATTTGTCAGGGGGCGAAGTGTCTGTCGACCGTTAGTTTAAAAAATTTTTTAATTATAAGGGTTGGCTACTTAAGAAGCTTCCAAAGATATACCTCTCTGATGTCATTGTTCCAGTCAACCGTTGTGTTTTTATTCATTCCAAGTTCTCTCTCCTAATATTTTATTGAAGTCAGTTAATACGCCCATGAATAAATGAAGGTAATTATATGCTCATAAAACAGCCATGAAGCAGCAAACCAATTATTTGTTGGTACTCCTTTCTCTTCTCTACAGCCTTTTTGTAACAACACCAACGATTCTTCCTTCCTCCTCAAAAAACTAACTTCATTGAGTGTCCATTTGCACATTTTTGCTTCAACTGCACGATTCTAACCTCTTGTAGATAAATGATGCATTTCTCTTCATTGACAAGTTTACGAATGGATTTTAAATTGTTCATTTATAAGATTGTTTTTATTAACCAGACGATTAATAAGCAGGCGATTAATTATTCATTTATGGAATTATTTATGGAACATTTATGAAACAGAAAATTGAAAAAATTAGTTGCAGGGCCAAAACAGGAAAGTACCGGTATAAGAAATATACCTTTTTTTAAAACTTGTGAAATTTGGTCTTTTAGTTTTCTGTTTAGTGAAATTAAAAGTAGAGCCACAACAACCTCAACTCAAAGTTTGTGTGATTATATATAGAAAACCTGGTTGATGAATACTACATGGGACTCTTCTACTTGGTCCGTACACAAAAATCCAATCAGAACAAACAACGACGTGTAGCGTTGGCACAATCGCTTTAATAGAAAAGTTAAGTGTCAAAAAAACCTCTACTCAGTCATTCAAATGATTTATCAAGAAGCGCTCATTTTTAGTCTACATGTAAGTTATTTAAAACTCGAAAACCTTATTAATTCTTGATTTTTAGGTGAGATTAATTTCAGACAGAAAGTTGAAAAGATATCAAAAGTCACAATATAAAAAATATCAACGAAAAATAATGAACCTAAGGGAAAGCTTTGAAAATAACACATATCTATAAAAAGTTTACACAAGATAATGGCAGCCCAATTTGTCCCATCTATCTCATAAATCTATCATTATAATTAATATTTTTATCCGTAATTAAATTTTATTCAACTTTATTTACTTTTAATTTGTATGATATTAAAAGTTAAAATTGGTGAGAATAAAATCATTTCATGAAACTCAATTCAAATTGAAAGGCCTGTGAAAGTTTCTTGCCTTGTAACTTCAAACAGTGTAAGATTTTAAAACTAAGTAGGATTTTTTGACGTTTTTCTTTTTTCTAATTATTAGTTTTTTACATTTGAAAAGTTTTCGTAATTTTTATTATGTTAAATGAGTTTTTATCTTTTTATTTATCTAAAACATTGTTTCTCAAAGTTGTCTGTTCCATCCCATTAGAGACATCGAGCAAATGCAAACACTGGTAGAAAATTCCGCTTAAATGAGGAATGTTGAACAAATACAGTTTGGCAGACACTTCCATGTGCATATATATTCTCATATTAGATTAAGTTACGCATGGCTGTTTTTTAATGACAGAAGAAGAAATTTGGAATTGCGAAAATTGTTGTGAGATTTCTTCACACTTGGTTAAATGTTATTGTTGTTTAAGCTGGGTCTGTTATAGATGTCAAAAATTTGATAGTTCTCTTTTTAAAATTGTTGACAAGTACAGTTCTCAAGGTATCAAGTGGCACTGCTTAAATTGTCGATCTGATGACATGAAGAAAGATAAAAAAATGATATATTAAGTAAACTTGTTAATTTCATTAATAGTTTGAAATCTCAAATGAAAGAACAAAATGAAATAATCGTGTCTTTAAAATTGATTAATGCAATTCCTGACGAAAGTTACTCAATACCTTCTCATTCAATGCCAACCTATGCTGAAGTAGTAAAAAGTCCCAGAATCAAAAAAGAAAATACACTTTATGTTAGATCCGACACTTTGGAAATTGGTGAATTGACGAAGAGAACAACTTCAATTCTTAAAGATGTTAAAGTTGTGTCTAACAGCCCATCTAAAAATCATTTAGACTTCGTTTCCCAGACAAAGATAATTTAGTTAAAGCAGAAAACTTACTGAAGCAAGATAATTGTTTGAAAGCAATCCGAACTAAAGTTTTATTGTCACAATTATCTTTTGTTCTTTCATCACAAATCCCCAATGACTCGATTATCTCGTCAATTTTAACTAAAAATGAAGAGCTTAAACAACTTGTTGATCAAGATAAAGTTTTACAGCTTCTTTTTTCTAAAGAAATCCATAATGGGATAAAAGTTGTTGTGTTAAAAGTCACCCCAGAAATTTTTTCATATATTAAAAAGCATGATTTCTCTTTCTTCTTCGAAATGCAAGTTGTTAGATGTAAGCCCTTTTTCTCTCATATACAGTGTGGAAACTGCTTGCTTTTTGCCCACACTACTTCACATTGTAGAAAAGACACAGTATGTAAGTATTGCTCATCCTCTCATAAATCCGATACCTGCACTACCTTCGCACTACGGGCCTATGGTAATTTACTCCACACATATTTTCAAAAGCAAATTACAAAAAATTTTCCCATTATGTAAAATTCAAAAAATATATGTAAATTTTCAATTAAATCTCTACTTTCTGAAAAACAAGTTTAACTAAAATAATTCCTTTATTTTTGTTCTTATATAGCGAAATACACATCAGATTTGCTACTTTGTTTCTGTGTCAATTCTTTGAAAATTATGTTTATTGTTTTATGAACTTCAAAGATTATCTTTTTTTTTCATTCAAAAAGTTTAGCTATCATTTATTTTGTTTTTCAATATTATCTTTGCAAGAAAATATTTTTTTATCTTACCAGTTTTCTTATTTCCAATAAACAAACATATTTAGACATGTAAAATAGCAAAAAAATCTTTTTGGGTTGATGTTTTACATTCTGATTATATACATTTATACAAATCAAAAAATACAATAATCACTTTTTATAAAATTTATTAGTAGAGCTTTTAAAAAGAACCACAAATTTATGTACAAGCAGAAGTTTATGTACAATTATGACAAAAAAAGTCTGAATGATTCTTACATATTGATAAAAACATTTTTTGCATTTTCTTGTTCTACTTTTTTGGGTAGACACAAAGAACAGAATGCTAGAAATTTGTAGTTTGTGGCGCAAAGTTTGGAGAAAACCTGTAATAGCTCAAGAGTGTCATTGTTTTCAAGTTCATGTTGGAGGCTACAGCCCTCAATTTCATTGATTCTTCGCTGAGAAGTAGAGAAAGTTTTTTTATGAAGACTTTCCTTCCACTACTTCTCACAGATGGAAATTCTTCAGGAGCATTGAACTGGGCAAATGATGAAAGAATTGAGGCATGCGATAACAAGGTAGTTGCTAAACATACACCTTGTCCATCTTCTGCAGGGTTTATATGCTTCTATACTGTTTGAGCATTCTGTTCCTCACATCAACGCCACTTTTGAATTTATTATATTCAAGCAAAGGTTCTGGTTTGCAGGAGATAGAACTTGTTTCTACCTTCTTTCTGTGTTGGGAGGAAAGAATGTAGGCAATCTTAAAGTTTCCCTTGGCGTGCTTTTTTGGAATATATGCAGATAAGGAAGCCTCTCTATAATAAATGATGCGAGAATCACATTCGTTCAACCGAAGACTTTTTAAGTACGCTGACTGTAGAATCTTGAAGAAGATCAAATCTTCTTGATGCCATAACTATTTCACAGATGGTAAAATTTCTACTAAGTGCCCATTTTGCAATTTCATGAGACGTAAAAAACGATCCATAAAAATGCCACTGCCGTCAGGTAAATTTGAATTTAATACAAGCCTTTTGACGATAGTTGAGCAGAGTGAGAATAACTTCGATCTTCCAAGCCTGACACGTAAATTCCCGGACTTAATAAATAAAAACTTTCGGCATCGTTGAGATGATAAAATTTTATTCCATAGTGTCCAGGCTTTTTAGGATCGTAAATTTTGAAGTTACACCCGCCTTTGAAGGAAACCAATTGTTCGTCAATAGTGACTGATGTGTTCGGTGTCCAATACTTGGAGCAAACATCGTTAAAATGATTGTGCAAAATTCTTACAGCAGAAAGTTTGTCATTCAAATTTCTCTCTCTTTTATCGTCAAAAGTCAAGAAAGAATGCACCAAGATGAACATATCCCTTCCAATTGAAGCTTTCAAGAAAGGTGTTCCACATTCCTCACTGAAAAGTGACGAAATTTTCATTTTTTGGTCGCAGGATTGCCCAATGTGTAGAAGAGAAGCAAAATAGGACAATAAATGATGAGGCAAGAAAGTTTCACAGCAATGGCTCAAGTAGGGATATTTAGGATTTGTTTTTCTTAAAGTTTGACGAAAATATAAACATGCTACACTGAAAAACAAGCACACACACACACGCACATACACACGCACACACACACACACAATGGGGCACTTGGGTTCGAAGTTATGGGCCCCACCATTAAAAAATTGAAATTTACAAATTAAAATGAAATAATGAATTAATTTTTGACAATGGGCTTATACGAACAATATAAAGCAAATAAAATCAAAATACAGAAAAATTATTGATATCATTGACGGTAAAGATCAAACTATTAACTTTGTTAAGATCCTGTAAAAAGAAAGTAAATTTACAATAAAAAATTTCTCTTTGCTATGAGAAACGAAGATAAGAAATAACCATGATAAAATCTAAACAAAGAATAGGACACAAGTAGAGAAAACTTATAAACACAAAGAGAAGAGTTGTTATAAGCACCATATGATGCTTTAATTTCAGAAAAAGCCAGTAGGTAAGCATGTATATTAGTGCCCCATTTGGCCACTCCAAATATAAATTTCTGGCTACGTTACTGCACATATACATACATACGGTGCCTGGTCAAAACGTCCGATGACGAAAACCAAAATGCCCGATACCAAAACGCCCGAAAATAATAATTCAGGCGTTACTATTTTTTGAAGTTTATTTGGACAGTTTTCAAAGCGGTCGATTTGACACCAAATGATAGTGATCAATTTGGCTTGAAAGAAGTGATCATAAAAAATACATTATTTCTTTGGTTTGAAAAACATTTAAACTACCAATTTAAACCGAAAATTAGTTTGAAGCCAGAAAAGATGTGACTAATTTAAACAGGAAAACAAGAATATAAATAATTTCTGATTTTGGTTCAAAATTTCAGTAGTAGTTCGATTCGATGAGATCGATAAATTAGGAATCTTGTATCTGTTTTTTATGCAAGTGAAACAAGAAAGTGTTAAATTTAACGTATTCTTAGAAAAATATATAAGATAATAATTGGAAAAAAGCGTAGATAGAAGAAAAAATCTTAAATTTTAAAATATTTTTTGTAAATTCATGTTTCAGACGTTCTTGTATCGGGTGTTTTGTTATCGGGCATTTTGGTTTTCGGGCGTTTTGGTTTGGGGAGTTTTGACTCGAATTCATTCATACATACAGGTCCGTACACAATGCATGCATATATAAGAAATATGATAGAAAATCATAAAAAAATTTACTGGTAATTCAACTCCATTTTCAACTTTGATTGTGAATATATTTGCTGAACAAGTTCCGAAGTGAAAAACAGGTAAAAAAATTTGAGTATGTTTTTTTCTCCCAAGGCAAGGCTTTTAGGCCCAGAAGGCGAAAAACCTCTATTTCTGATGTTTTCGGTAAAAGGTCTACCTCTTGTATCAACAAGAGGTTCCCGACTGTTTTTGACGTTATCTACAGAAGTGAGATTTTCGTCGAACTCTTCCGAGCTTAAACTACTTGGGCTGATATAGTCTCTTCAAAAAAACTAAAATCAGACGATTCTTCATTCAAGGAGGAACTGCTATCAGACTGCATGAAAAACTCAGGGTGATTCAATACAATAACAAGTGAATAAAATAAGGATAATTTTATTCGAGGAACAAAAGATTGTAAAATGATGCCACAAATGATAATTATTATGTTCAATATCCTTCTTCGCCTCCTCACATGATCACAAACATTTCTATTATTTTCTGCTTTTGCATCTGTCAAATAATATATTGCCGATATTTGTTTATGCTGTACTCGCATCCAGGGCTGGCCTTAAGGCACTGCGACCGATGCGGCCGCATTGGGCCCCGCGCTCTTTTTAGGCCCCGCAATATTATGTTTTGATAACTTTTATAAAAGCATATATGTTTTTACTTTAATAAATAACAACTTATTTAATTATAATATTTTTAAAAATTAAATTTGCAAAGTTCGCAAAATAAAGCTAATTTGATTTTTTAGTTAAAAAGATAAAATAAATTTTATGTATTTTTTAATTGCTTTTCGCTCATGCTAGGCCCCGCAAAAATTTTTCGCATTGGGCCCCGCAATCACTAAGGCCGGCCCTGCTCGCATCTCTCAAGAAATATTAGGAAAAAGTAAAGATTGTGTTTCATACGCAAAGAGGAGTTTCTCTGTAGATATGTTGTATGTCGTATTTTCACATTCACTATAAATACACAAACACACATACTATAATACACACACAACACAACACTCACATGCATAATACAAAAAATCTATGGAGTAAAATACCATAGGCCCGTAATGCATGCTATAGCATAATCGTTCGTTTTGCGAAGGATACCCCTTCTAAGTATAAGTGTGTCACATGTGAAAAAAACGGAGAAAATACTTTGCCCCATTCTGCCATAGATTTCAACTGTCCTTCTGTTAAGAAAGAGTTTGAGCATATAAAGAGTATCACCCAAACATATGACTGACAAAAGTAAGAATTTTCTGTTAAAAAACATTGACTTTGATACTATAAGTGGTGACTTGAGAGGTTCACAAAATTTTTACTTGAATTCTATGCTAATTGATCTGTTTTGTATGAATATCATAGGGGTTCACAATTGACGTCAACCTTTTTTTTTGAAAAATTTCAACCCCCCCCCCCCTCATGTCAACTTTTAGATATATCATCACTTAACAAAATCGACTTATGTCAACTTTGGATACCCCCCCCCCCCCCCCCCCCCCAGTTTTAGTTGACGTCAATTGTGAACGACCCCTAAGTATTAACACACAATCATTAAGAAGTAAGTTTGATGAATTAGAGGTCTTTTTGGAACCTTTGTCTAAGTACATGACCGAGTCTATATCATTTATATGTGTACAGGAAACCTGGTTAGACAAAAACGATGATTTTTTTAATATACCAAATTACAAAACAGTGAACATTCCTAGAAAGGCATCCAAACAAGGGGGCTTTCTTGTTTGTTAAAAATGACATCAAATTCAAAATGGGTTGTAATAATTTTTATGAAAACTCTTTTGAGTACGAAAACATAATTCTCTGGGCGATAATAAAGAACTTAGTTTTCATAGTATTTATAGGCTTCCATCTTTGGATAAAGGGCATGTCGAAAAGTTTCTTGGTTTTTTTTTGAAGAATTGCCCTTTAGTTTGAAAAAAAAGCCAGATTAATCTTTTTTGTGGCGATTTTAATTATGATTTGTTCAAATTGGATACATGTTCTCTCAGCAAATTTTATAATTTACTTGTTTCATGTTCTTTAGTCCTGGTAATTACTTTGCCAACTCGTCTCATATCAAATACTCTGATTGATCATTTTTTCTTAGACAATCATACTGTTGAATATCAATGTTATAACTGCATAACCAGTTTTTCTGATCATGTGCCAATCCTTCTATCAATAAATATTAATAGTGAGAAAACTGAGGAAAATTTTACTTTGAAAATTTTGATTGTGACTTTTTTTATCGAAATCTGCCAAGAAAGATTGGATATCTATGATAGAAATGAGTAACGATGATCCGAGCATTTTATTGAAATTGTTTTAATTTGGAAATATCAAATATAGTTAAATCATGTACCTCTATTTTGAGTAAGAAGAGAAATAAATAAAAATACGTATTTATTCGTGGATAAATACGGAAATTCTAGCGATGATTAAAAAGCGAGATAAAACTTTTCGAAAGCTGAAGTTAAAAAAAGATGATGTAACATAATGCAAATACATTGCGTTAAAATATAAGATAAGAGAGTTAAAAAAGAACTATTCTTTCAATGTTTTTTCTGCTTGTACATCTACACAAAAGGGGTGGTCCAACATCAATAAATTTTAAAAAGCAACCCTGACAAAAAATATCTATCAAGGAAGGTGGTAGGAATCTTGGTGATAGTGAAATAGCAAATAAATATAATCAAACCTTTGCTTCCATACACAATTTAAATTATGAAGAGCCTTCTTTTTCAAACTTTCATGATACAGGATCTTTTGAGTTTGGTAAGTGTAACAGTGAAGTAATACTGTTTATTATAGATAGTTTTCAAAAAAACGCAACAGTTGACATTTATGAAATTTCAATGAATCATATAAAGCTTATTAAATATGATAAATGTAGTGATCGTTGGTGAAGTGTCTTTTTCCAGATGTACTTAAGTTATACAAAGTTGTACCAATATACAAAAGCAAAGACAAAAGCTGCATAACCAACTATAGGCCTATCTCAATAATTTCAACTCTTTCCAAAATCTTCGAAAAACATATACACATTCATCTGAAATCTCATATCACATCCTTAAATTATTTGAGCGATTATCAGTTTGGTTATCGAGATTGTTATTCAACAGAATATTTTCATTCGTTTTTGATGCAGAAAATTATAGAAATCGTAGAAAAGAGGGATGACTGTGTGCTCTTTTCTTTCGATCTTTCTAAGGTTTTTGATAAGGTATCACATTAAACTATCCTTAAAAATCTTTATCAGTATAAATTGAGTCAAAGTTCACTCTGATTTTTTGCTTCTTATCTTAATAATAGAGAACAGAAAGTTCATATTAATGGAAAGTACTCGCAAATTCTGTCAATCGAAAACAGGGGTGCACATCCGGGAGGGGGGGGCGAAAATAACCTCCCCCCCCCCCCCCCCCCCCAATAATTTTCTATAAGTAAGAGTTGCTGCTTGTTTATAAAACATGCATGATGATCGCATTTTTCCTATCGAACATATTTTACAGACGATGCGTAAGAGCTATATAATAATAATCCATTGCTTCAATATTGCACACAATAAGTAAGCAATGTTTATCACAGTGTCTCCTTTTTGTAGTATTTTTGAGCAAACACATGTTGATGATCCACTAGATTTTCTCATCTTCTGTCACAGTGATTCTATTTTTCTTTCTCTCTCTTCTGTTTTTCTCTTCCGCTTTCTCTGCTAAAACTCAATCATTCACTCAAGCTCATTCAAGCTCTCTTCTTTCATTCAAGCCCTCTTCTCTTGTTAAGCTCTCCTATCTCATCAGCTCTATTCTCTCCAGTGACCTAGCTAGGCTGGGGCATGAGGGGCCGTGCCCACACTCCTATGTACCGCATGGTGCCCCCATGCAACTTATGTGATATCAGTTTTTGAAAATTTCTCCAATGAAAGGATCAAGAAAGTATAAATAATGTTGCGCAAGTCTCTCTCTCTCTCTCTTATATTTTTTATATTCCCATGATCATTGGTTCTGTACGATTTGGATCACGTATCTTTTGTGTTTTTAACTGTCATTCAGAAGGAA